>LR738709.1:189547067-189620619 GCA_902687465.1 Secale cereale
GGAGAGGATTGGGGATTGAGGGAGAGGATGTTTTTTACTCCTTCGGTCCTGGTGTTTTTTTTACCTGGATGGGTGGGGACAGAGCGAGGGGATAACCCCATAGTTTTTTACCTGAAAAAATAACCCATCTCTTTGCCATCTGCCAGCAGATGGCAAAGAATCTTTGCCGTCTGCTGGCAGATGGCAAAGAGGTGGGGCTGGTACGCCGTTACATATGTGACAGCCACAGGATTTGGCAACCTCTTTGCCATCTGCTGGCAGATGGCAAAGATTATTTGCCATCTGCCATCTTTGCCATCTGCCAGCAGATGGCAAAGAATTGGCTGATGGCAACCATGTTCTTTGGCGTCTGTCAGTTCTTTGCCATCTGTTTTTTATAAGCAGATGGCAAAGACGTTCTTTGCCATCAGCTGGCTGATGGCAAAGAGCTGGCTGATGGCAAATTCCCAGATTCCAGTAGTGGGAGAGGCAAGAGTTCAAGCTTTGGGATGCCCAAGGCACCCCAAGTAAATATTCAAGGAGACTCAAACATCTTAGCTTGGGGATGCCCCGGAAGGCATCATATCTTTCTTCAACAAGTATCGGTATGTTTCATTTTTTGATTTGTTCACATGATATGCGTAAATTCTTAGAGCGTATTTTATGTTTATTTTTCATTTTTCTTTTATGCACCATGCTGGTATAAGATAGTCCTTGGTAAATTTACAGAATGCTCATTGTACTTCACATAAATATTTTGAGTATGGATTTATAGAATGCTTCATGTGCTTCACTTATATCATTTGAAAGTTTGGATTGCCTGTTTCTCTACATATAGAAAACATTATTTGTAGAATGCACTTTTGCTTCACTTATATTTGTTAGAGAATGGCCTTTTGTATAGATAATTAAACTCTCTTTCTTTACTTATATCTATTTAGAGAGTTAATGGGAATTGGTCAATTGCATGGTTAGTCATAAAATCCTACATAAAACTTGTGGATCACCGAATATGATATGTTTCATTACTTGCAATAGTTTTGCAATATAGAGAAGATAATATGAGGGAGGTACTAGTGGATGATCGTGTTTAGTAAGATATTGGTGTTAAGGTTTGTGATTCCTGGAGCATTCATGTATAGTCTCCCGTTATGCCAGAAGTTGGAGCACAATTTATCCTTGATTGTCTATCTTTGTGTGAAGGCCGGGGGCGCGTGATGGTTAACTTCTACCAACCTTCCCCTAGGAGAATGCGTGGTAGTACTTTGCTTCAAGGGATAATAAACATTTGCAATAAATGTGTGAGTTCTTTATGACTAATGTGAGTCCGTGGAATATATGCACTCTTACCTTCCCGCAATTTGCTAGCCTCTTCGGTACCGTGCATTGCTCTTTCTCACCTCGAGATGTGGTGCAAACTTCACCGGTGCATCCAAACCCCGTGATATGATACGCTCTATCACATATAAGCCTTATTATATCTTACTCAAAACAGCCACCATACCTACCTATTATGGCATTTTCATAGCCATTCCAAGATATATTGCCATGCAACTTACATCATCATCATCATATACATGACTTGAGCATTCATTTTCATATTGCTTTGCATGATTGTAAGATAGCTAGCATGATATTTTCATGGCTTGTCTGTTTTTCTGATATCTTTGCTATGCTAGATCATTGCACATCCTGGTACACTCCCATAGGCATTCATATAGACTCATACTTTGTTCTAGGTATCAACTTGCAATATTGAGTTGTAAGTAAATAGAAGTGTGATGATCAACATTATTCATTATTAGAGCATGTCCCAGTGAACAAAGGATGATGGAGACCATGATTCCCCACAAGTCGGGATGAGACTCCGGACAAAAATGAAAAAAAGGAAAAGAAAAAGAAAAAATGAAAAAATGAAAAAGAGAAAAAAGGGATAAGAAAGAGAGGGGGCATGCTAATTCCACACTTGTGCTTCAAAGTAGTACCATGTTTTTCATATAGAGTCTCCTATGTAGTCACTTTCATATACTAGTGGGAATTTTTCATAGTAGAGTTTGATGCATACCCACTTAGTTTCACATTGAACTTTCATACACTTATAGCTTTTAGTGCATCTGTTGCATGGCAATCCCTACTCCTTGCGTTGATATCAATTGATGGGCATCTCCATAGCCCATTGATTAGCCGCATCGACATGGGACTTTCTTACTTTTTGTCTTCTCTAAATCGTTCTCTACCACAATATTCTATTCCACCCATAATGTTATATCCATGGCATGCGCTCATGTACCGCGTGAGAGTGAAAATGCTGAAGGGCGTTAAAAGTATGAACCAGTTGCTTGGCTGGCACCGGGGTAGTTCATGATTTATACTTTGTGCTAAGAAGACCGAGCATGAGAAGGCTATATGATTTTGTAGGGATAGCGTTCTTTAGCCTTGATATTTTGAAAGATATGATTGTTTGTTGGGATGCTTGAGTATTAATGTATTTATCTCAAGTTATAGAATATTGCTTTGAATCACCCGTGTCTTAATAAGCATGCCATGATTAGACATATGATGAAGATTATGCTAGGTAGCATCCCACATTAAAATTATCTTTTTTGTCATTTACCTACTAGAGGACGAGCAGGAATTAAGCTTGGGGATGCTGATACATCTCCTTTGTATGTATAACTTTTATTGTTCCATGCCAATATTATACAAATTTCACATACTTTTTGCAACAATTTATATGATTTATTGGACTAACATATTGATCCAGTGCCTAGTGCTAGGTCTTGTTTGTTGCATGTTTTCTGGTTTGCAGAATATCCATATCAAACAAAGTCCAAACGTGATAAAAATTTATGGAGATTTATTTCGGAACATATGTGATTTTTGGGACTTGGAATCAATGCAAAAGGAGGCCCACAACCCCCATAGTACACAAGGGTGCGCCCCAGGACCCAAGCGTGCTGTGGTTGGTTGTGCTCACCTCATAAGGAGGTTGCTGCTCTACTTCAGGTGCAGGGAAGCTTATATCCGAAAAAAAATCGTGTTAAAATCTCAGCACAATCGGAGTTATGGATCTCCGGATATTTAAGAAATGGTTTTCGCTCAGATCTTGGGGAGTGAGAAACAGAAGAGAACAGAGGGACAAATCCAATCTCGGAGGTGCTCTCGCCCCTCCACCACCATGGAGGGCAAGGACTAGAGGGTAAACCCTCCTCCCATCTAGGGGTAGATCAAGGAAGAAGAAAAAGGAGGGGGGCTCTCTCCTGCTCTCTCCCGGTGGCACCGGAACGCCGCCGAGGCAATATCGTGTGACGGTTATATACTCCAAGAACTCCGTCATCTTCACCCACCACTCTATCACCTTCCTCCATATATATTCAGCGGTCCACTCTCCTGCAACACGCTGAAACCTCTACTTGAACATGGTGCTTTATACTTCATATTATTATCCAATATTATGTTGCCATCCTATGAAGCTTGAGTAGATTTTTGGTGTCCTATGAGTAATTCGTGAATTGCCATGGTTGGCTCAATTTGCTTGTGGTTATGTTGTTGTACTTTGGTGCCCATCATTTGAGCGTGCGCGTGGATCACACCATAGGGTAAGTTGTATGTTGTTAGGACTATGCATTGGAGGGCAAGGGTGACAGAAGCTTCTTCCTAAACATATAAATTGATGCATACGGGATCAAAGGGGGGCCAATATATATCTTAATGCTATGGTTCCAATCATAAGTTCATATATCTTAATGCTATGGATCAAAGGGGGGCCAATATATACCTTAATGCACATTAGTAGTTGAGGATGCATGATAATAGTTCCAATCATAAGTGCATAGAATTCCAAGTAAGGTACGACATGATAGAAGTGGCCTCTCCCACATAAAACTTGCTATTGGTCTAGTAACTTAGTCAATTGCTTAGGGACAACTCCGCAAAGCCTACCACCACTTTTCCGCAGCCGCTTTATTAAATTGTACTTTTATTAAAACAACACCTAACTTTTATTTTCACGTTCTTTTTTATATTGCAAGCCTAACTTTTTTAGGGACAACTTATAGTTTTATTTTTGTTCTAGGTAAATCAAACGTTAAATGTGCGTAGTGTTGTATCGGTAGTCGATAGAACTCGAGGGAATATTTGTTCTACATTTAGCTCCTCGTTGGGGTCGACCCTCTTATTTATCAAAAAAGGCTACAAATGATCCCCTACACTTATGGGTTATGACATGACAGAGTCGTTATCAGGATTGGTGAAGGAGGAATCACCCTTAATAGACCACGAACGATTAGCTCCACTACAGAGATCTCATCAGAAGTGCTATACGAGGTATCACCCTTGGCACTTGATAGCAACTCTGCAGAGTCGTACGACTAAGGGGGTGTGATGTGATGTGTCGGGCTCTGGACGTCGATCACGTTGATCGTGTCATCGATCATGAAGCGGGGGGCAATAGGGACAAGGTGGGGGTCACTGGTGGATCACCCACCAACCTATAGTAAGCATATAGGATAAGCAGGTAAGGTACAAAAGCAGGTTACTAAAAGCAGGCAATGCATCAGAATAGGAGCAATCAATTACTATAGAAAAATCTAATGCAAGCATGAGAGAGAATGGAATGGGAAATATAGGAATGATTAAGGGAGGTTTGCTGGCTTGGAAGCTAAACTGAAGAGGAAGAAGGGTCATCGTCAACGCAGTCGATTACAATGGCATCGACTGCGGTCTCGGGGTATACTTGAGAGAAGAGGGGGAAGAAACAATAAATATAAAGCAAACAAAGCATCACAAATCATAACATGGCAATACGCCGTGCTAGGGGTGACCTAACACAGTGCTAAGTGTTATAGATGAAGGGGGAAAACATTTGGGAATGTTTTCCCTGTTTTATGCAGTTTTTAGACAGATGAACAAAGGGAAAGGATCCATATTTGCAGTGTTAGAGACACATGACAGGTATGTGGATGGCATATTCGGATTTGTTATATTGTCTGAGAAACTTCATGTATAAATTATTTTAATCCGAGTTACGATTTAGTTTCTATTAATTTTTAAAGTTTCATCAATATTCTGAAATTTTTCTATTTATTTTAATTCGAGTTGAACAAGTCAACTAGACTGGTCAAATGGGGAGGGTGTGGCCCACATGTCATAGGAAACAACAAAAATATTCCAGTTAATTATATTAATTAGTCTAGAGGTCCACTTGTCAGACAGTAGTAGTTAAACTAACTAGTAGTTAGTCCCTAAGATAATTGCACATGCCCACACACACACACTGGACGCACACACAACACACACTCAGGCCATGGCCAAGGCCGTGCCAATCAGTAGTAGCAGCAGCTTTTGCAGGGTAGCCACAACGGTTGTAGCAAGGTAGCATTAGCAACAACTAGCAGGAGGGGCAGCAACGCAGCTAGCAAGAGGAGCAGTAATGAGCAGCAGCATAGCTTTAGCAGCTACGGTGGTGAAGCAGCAGGCGGCGGCCGCGAGCAACAATAGTTGCAGGTGTGCACGGGCAAGGGCGGCTGCGAGTGCAGCGCACGACGATGGGAGCGGCAGGGCGCGGCCAGGGGACGGCTGGCGCGCGACCGGACGCCGCCAGGGGGCGCGGGGGGCGCGGACCATGGCCAAATACCGGAGCTTGGGAGGCGCGGGGCAGCGGCAAATGGCGTCGGGGAGAGGAGATGAAAGGCGAAATGGGCGGAGTCTCACCCCAAGGAGGCCGTGGACGAGCTCGGCAAGGCGGGGAGGCGCCAGTGGTGGAGATCGACGGCGATGGCTATGATGGCCATGGGCGAAGAAGAAGACGTGGGCATCATCAGTGTGTGTAGCGACCAGACCTCAAACAGTCTGATCTCTGTGCATCAGTGTCATCCCTGGATCAGTAATGCTGACATGCAGAGTACTTGAAGGATTTATAACAGAGTAGCAATCACACACGTATTACATCGATAGTCCAACGATGAATTTATTACAAATAATATGGCTGAAGGCCATCTAACACGATAACAGCAGAAGGCTTGGAAGATAAGTGAGTCCATCAACTCCAGCGGCATCACTGAGTATAGAACCACGACCTAAAAAGGGCATCTTACTCGTCGTCTGAAAAGTCTGCAACATGAAACGTTGCAGCCCGAAAACAGGTCGGCACATGGAATATGCTGGCAAGGTAACACAAGAGATGCAATGAAAGTAAAGCTATACTATATGCAATATTTGGCTGGTGGAAAGCTCTATGGTTAAGTTTTTGCGTAAAGCCAATTTTTCCCTACTTCAAAGGAATGCATTTTAATTAACTATCATGGTAGTTGAAACATCGTTGAGAAGATAGACATCCTCTCAACCCCAATTAAAAGTAATCATTAAACCCAACAATATTAAATTAGAGTAACATGTTGAGATTCACATGAAAATCCAAGTACTAGATACTCAGGACGTCCATAACCGGGGACACGGCTAATCATGATCAGTTTGTACACTCTGCAGAGGTTTGTGCACTTTTCCCACAAGACTCGACCGCCTCCGTTTAGTTTCTCGCACTGCATGGTGTTTGAGAAACGGATGACCGAGACATAGTCTTTCAGAAGCGCTAGCACCTTACGATCGGGCGGACCGTACCAACCTACATTCCCTACATCTGCTAGTCCACCACAGTAAGAGTTCGCACGACTTACTCATACTATGCTAGAGCCCATAATAGCATTGTGGCTGCACACGGAAGTTTCTAGTATGAATAATCTCATGATCCCTTTGAGCCTGGGTGGCGGTCCAAAAGAAAAACAGGCAATCGCTGCAATACCCAGGTGCCTCAATCCACCCAGATGTGTATTAATGTTGCCACCTTAAGTTGAACCATTAATTAAAAAACTCACATCTGTCATGGATTTCACTCACCCAATCCACGTCTACGAGCATAGCATGTCCTAACAGCAAACATAGAAGTATCTCCCAAAGTTTTGAATGTAATGCAGGTAATAGGTACTACCTCAATCTACTTCCCAATACCACAAGTTAATTAATCCTACTCACGCAATGTGTGAGGGTTTGACTAATGCAATGAAAAATGGGTAATTGGAAAGCATGATCAAAGTGTTACTTGCCTTGCTGATGATCCGCAAAACCTAGAGACTCAAAGTAGCAAGCGGCGCACTCCGGGTACTCTATCGCAATCAAACAAGCATACAATAAGTACTTAACTAATGCACAGGTAAAACTCAAATAAGAGATCTAACCAGAAAGTTCAACTTAAGAACTCCGGTTTGCAAAAAGAATCAACTCGAAAGAAACAACGAAACTCAAACTGCAAAAGAAACGAGCTTCGATTTACTAGTTGGCCTAGAGTCAAATTTTACAGTAGCCAAAATCTTGTTCAAGTTGATTAAACGTAAAGAGGGCTTCGAGACGAAGATCTGGGATTTTGAATCACCTGATTCCGACTCTCGAGCGAAAAGAAAAACGAAAAACAAAATCAGGGCAGAAATCGCGATCGGAATAACCGTGGATAAATACCCCGAAAAACGAAAAACGACGAACATGCTAACGAACGAATGTTCGCTGTCTGCGGCTAACTAACGAAAACCGTTCGCTAAAACGAACGTACGGACGAACGTCCGCTAATTAACTAAACCAGCGTAAAAAAAACCGAACCGATCTATTCTAAAATAAAAAAAAACAGATCTAGGTTTCCTAAGCAAAACCGATCGGTTAAACGAAAAACCGAGAACTACCTCTTCTCAACCAACTCCGGCGGAACTCCGACGGAACTCCGGCGGGGCGAGGCGCGGCACGCGGGGCGGCGGCGGCTGGCGGCGGGCTGGCGGCGGGGCGGCGCGGCGCGGCGAGGTGGCGAGGCGGCGCGGCGGCGGGGCGGTGGGGTGGCTTGGGCGCTAGGGTTTCGGCACTGGCGGGCTGGGCGTACGGGCCGGCGGGGCTGGCTTATAAAGCCCAGTCTCCTGGTCCTTCACGAGTCTAAGTCGGTTTCCTAATTTTTTTTTCTAAAAGAGTCCCGGCGCAGAAAAACTAACGAAAAAAATACCAAACAGACTCCAAAATTCCCAAAATAAATTTTCACCGTCCTCTAATAATATTTAGGACAAAGTGAACATTTTTCCCGGACCTAAATGCAATTTTGAAAAACACGTATTTTTCCTATGCAAATAAATCCGCAAATAAATCCAGAAAAATACCAAAAGTGATTCTAACATTTTTCCTCCAATATTTCTGTTATTTTGGAGAAGTCATATTATCTTCTCTCATTTTTGGTATTTAGAAATATTTTTAGGAGGGAAAAATTATTAGAATCACACGGTCCTCGTACCTGTATTCGAGCGAACTCAAATACGAAAATGGTAAAATTCCCAACTCTCTACGTAGGTCCTTGAGTTGCTTAGAATTTCGAGGAACGCCACAAACAAAAATGCAAAAGCATGCAATGCAAATATGATCTATGTATAACATTCCAAATTGAAAAATATGGGATGTTACAGTGTGGCTCCTCGGGCTCGATCCGGTGGTGGAGATGACGAAACAGTCAACGGAAAACCTCATGGACATGGCGATGTGGTGATGGGGAGTCGATGGTGGCGGGATCGAGGAAGGTGTGGCGACAATCGAGCTCGGGATCGAGGGGATCGATCGTGGGGAAGGGGAGGACTGAGATAGGGTTGTCTAGGGCATCGGGGGTGTCGTCCTTATCGTCTCCCGGGCTTCCTTTACGCCAGACATCGACTATCTAGCCATGGAGGCCTTGGATGATCGACACGCCATGACGCCTTTCTCTTTACAGTGTAGAGGAAGGAGGTAGGAGGTGGGTCGGGATACTATAGTAGTGGGCTTATAAGTGCGTAGTGACTTTCCTCTTGTTCGTACTTGTTTCTATTTTTGTCTTCTATTTTCTATTTTTTTTATTAGCATTTATGGCTCAAACTTTTCCCAAAAATCCAATGCTACATGTCAAGACTACACATCAAGTTCCATATTATTTGGAAACATGCTAGTATTTGTTTACATTAAAAGGGTCAATTTAAATGTTGTTTAACCACTTTAAATATTCCTAGGGGCATTTTTAAAATTCCATTGGGTTGGTTTTCTGCATGTAAATTACCTAGTGATTATTTGCAAAATTTTGAAAACTTTTATTTTAATTCCTGAAGAAATAATTTTGGCACTTCTATTAAGAAAAACAATTTGAGTTGAATTAATTATTTAATAGCATTTTAAGAACGAAAAATATGATGACATGGCATATTAGGGGAAGAACACTTTAGCTTGATTATTGGGGTGTTACAAATCTCCTCCACTGAAAGAAATCTCGCCCCGAGATTTAAGTGGTAGAGTTAGTGGAAAGAATTGGTTATGAAATTCTAAAGAAATCTCGCCACTAAGAAAGGGTATGGAACACTTCCCTAGAACTAGGATTAAACTACCATATGAATCAATAATGATGGAAACCTATGGATTAATCCATAAGGATGACAACACGTAAGAATCTATGAATTATGCCAAGCTAGGGGCATAAAATAATAGCGCTTGTTGGGAGGCAACCCAATAGTTATCTCTTTTGCTTTTTGGTCTTATTTATGTTTTTCAATAAATACACAATTAAACTACTTTTATGATTGTGTTGTTGGTGTTTTAATTTGTGTTTTTTGCCAAGAAAAGCCTTTGGGTTGATTTGGGTGAGAGTTGATTTGATTCGGTGCATTAACAGAAACTTTTGCGTCTAGTAGGAGAATTATTTTCAATTGATGGATTGCGAAAAATCTCTGAAATTTTTACACGGTATTTACACATAAATTGCCCATATTTTCCTAAATTGTTCATGATTTTTCGACTTTAAAAAGTATGACTAAAAATTACGTCTTTACGGATTGTTCTGTTTTCGTTGCATTATGTGCTTATTTTCATGAATCTTTGGTTTGTATCAAGGGGGGGGGGGGTATGAGCCATGGTAAAGTTAGAATGCAGTTGATATAATGTAATAACAAAATATGAACGGGTTTGCAACAGTACTTATAGTAAAGATGATTTTTATTATACTAACGGATCTTACAAAATTTTGTTAAGTTTTTTGTGATTGAAGTTTTCAAGTTTTGGGTGAGATCAAGATGGATGAAGGAATAAGGAGTGAAAAGAGCCTAAGCTTGGGGATGCCCCATAGCACCCCAAGGTAATATTCAAGGAGAACAAAGCAACTAAGCATGGGGATGCCCCGGATGGCATCCCATCTTTCTTCTAATGATCATCAGTAATTTTAGTTGGAGCTATATTTTTATTCATCACATATCATGGGTTTTGCTTGGAGCATCTTGTTTATATGAGTCTTTTCTTATTTTTCTTTTTATAGTTTTCATAATCATCATTGCTGGACATACCTATTTGACAGAGCCAACATTATGCTATGATTTGATAGAATTGCTTATTGTGCTTCACTTAAATTTTTTAAGCGATGGAATTGCTCTAGTGCTTCACTTATATCTTTTTGAGCACGATGGTCTTTTTATTTTGAAGAAATATGATCTCATTCTTCACTTAGATCATTTTGAGAGTTAGTAGAATTTTTGAATAAATCCTCTCATGCTTCACTTACACTATCTTGAGAGTTGTCATTTTAAAGAAATACGCTCACTCGCACTTCACGTAAATTTTCTTGAGAGATTGTTATTAGCAATGGAAAATGCTTTAAAAGAATTTGGTCCCAAAGTGATAGATATTCAAGAGTGATAAAATAAAAACTTTCATGAAGAGTACTGGATATTAATCTTCATTCATTGCAATAGTTTTGCGATATGAGATAGTAATATGTGAGTTATGTTAGTTAGTAATTATGCTCTAGTTAGAATATTGGTGTTAAGGTTTGTGCTTCCCTATGCATGCACATTAAGTCAATAATTATGCAATGAAGTTATATCCTACTTGTGGTGCATTATTCGGTGTTAGTTATGGTCGATGTTCTTTTATGATGGTTTTTTTTCATGGTTGGTCGCATCTCAATCTATTTGCTAGCCTCCACTTGTACTAAGCGGTAATAATGCTTGGGCATCCAACTCGTAAAAACCAAGTTGTGCCAGATGAGTTCACCATACCTACCTATAGGCGGTATTCCCTTGTCGTTCCAAGTAAATTTGTATGTGCCAACTCTGATTTTCAAAATAAATTTCTCTTTTGTGTGCATGTACTACTCATGAAGCGGAAGGGGGTGGCCCATATTTTCCATGCAAGGTATGTTATTCTCAAGATGAGCTATGGTAAAGTTAGAATACATTAGATATAATGTAATAACAAAATATGAATGGGTGTGCAATAGTACTTATAGTAAAGATGAGTTTTATTATACTGACGGATCTCACGAGGTTTTGTTATGTTCTGTGTGATTGAAGTTTTCAAGTTTTGGGTGAGATCACGATGGATGAAGGAATAAGGAGTGAAAAGAGCCTAAGCTTGGGGATGACCCCATGGCACCTTGAAAGTGCAACTAATCCCCGGGTGGTTTTGGTAATTCATAACAACATATAGCTCATTGAACTAATATCCATTCAAGTTTGACATTTCAGAAAGTTCAATGAATGGCATGACATGGACTAGAGATGTGGACCCCTCAAAATGCGAAGGACACATATTGGCAAAAGCTCAAGACTCTTCATTTATATTTTAGTGATCCAATATCACATTGAATCCATAGGAAAGCCAATACTATTAAAAGGAGATGTGGTGTTCCTTAATGGTCTACTTACTTATGTGCTTAGTGATATTGCTCCAAAATCCTTAGCCACTTTCTCATGAACAAATATGTCCAAAACCCTAAGTCAAACTCGGCCTCACCTATTCTTTCTATCCAACACCACCGAGTTCTCATGACATAGCCACTACCAGAAACCATAACAGTTCGGTCAAAGGATGAGGACTTTGAAGAACGACTTTTCAAGCCACCGGCAGCACCTCCCGCTGTCGGGCTGGCGTCGCCTCGGGAGGAGCTTCCCCCAGCACCCACCTCAGGCGCCCCGGCTTGCGGCCCGACCTCAGGAGCTCGCCTACTCCTCGTGCTGGAACCTCGGGAGGGGTGCCGAGGAGGTCAAGGCGTACCTGCTCCAAGGTACCTGGCGGAGAAGAAGGAAGACGCAGAGCATGTGGCCCGATGGCCACACCACTAACTACATTCAGGATGGTGAGCTCTACCAAAGACGGACAAATGATGTCTCTCTATGATGCATCTCCAAGGAGCAAGGGTGCGAGCTGCTGACCGACATACATGGCGGGGACTACGGGCATCACTCCTCCTCACGCACCCTCAAGGGCAAGGCCTTCCGCAGTGGGTTCTACTGGCCCACAACACTCAGCGACACCACCAAACTTGTAAGTGTGGCACCCCGGCTCAGAGTGACCGGTTTACCATGCATTGTCAGCCCAGAGACCATGTCTTCTAGAAACACACAACATCTTGGTACAGAAAACAACCGCTTTATTGATGCTAGTGGATCAAAGTTTACATTACAACAGGTAGCGAGGCCAAGCGACACACACGGTGCGATTGAACAATATGTACATTATTTAGTGAACGTAAAGGGCCTCGGTCATAACAACTACGCGGCAGCGGAACAAAATCATAGCGGAACTCCATAGCACAGGGACATCGCTGTGGACACGATCTAGACTTGGACGGTACTCCTTTCCAGCGAGACTTTCCTGAAATCTGGCATGACACGCCAGGTCAGTACATTGAATGTACTTGCAAGCTTACATCAAACATAAACATAATGACAAACAATATCATGATAATTATTCAATTATTAAAATGCAACATATATATATATATATATATATATATATATATATATATATATATAACCAACGGTGATCTTTCTTAACATGCCAACTTCTCTGTCTCAATACGGATTACCTCCTGATCTTTCCGGCGATCACAACCCTAACCAATCCTTGGTTTCAAAGCATCTTGGTGGCCTTTCCACCATCTCTGATAGTGCAACATTCATGACTTAGTGTGCAAAATTTTATTAAATGTTGACCCATGGTGTGACCTACTTTCGAGCGTGTCCGTGACCGTGGACTCGACTATCGATACATTAATTACACTCTGCAGAGGTAGTGCACTGTACCCACATCACGGAACCCATGGCCTCGCTCTCCCATTCGGGTGTACCAACGACATTCTGACGAAACCCCTCCATTGCCATGACACTCTCTCGGCCACTCCGACTCACTCCCCTTCGAGCTAGTCCTGGGTGGCCCCGTGTCTACTAAAGACACAACGACCACCTTCGTGGCCAAACATAAACTGTCCCAAACGGTGACACGGTACCATAATCTCAACAACGGGCACACAAGGTTATGTCTACTTACCGGGCCAGGGTACCGCACGCCCATAATCTTCCCTAGTTGGAGGTACCGACCGAGGCATATAAACAGACCGAATAAAGGCCTTCCCATAAAGGCAAATGTGGTTGCACTGGGAAAAACTCGATTCAGTGGCACCATGACCCGGTCAACGACATATTCAAGTTGAGTTATTAGCAAGTTCAACTTAAAAATAATCGGTCTCATAAAATGCCATGCGAATGCAACACAAATTATACATCATCATAAAGAAGTGGGTCAGCTCTACCACACTAAGCATAATCATCAAGAACTTCTAATACTCCTCTGGTTAGGATTTAATCTCAATTAAAACAGAATCTTTTCTAGCAAAATTTTATCATATTTCTTATGCAAGAAAATAACTCCAAATAATTACTTATATCCATAACCATATTATTTCTTCATAACCCAAACTTTATTCTAGTTACATTAGCAACTTAATTAACTTCCAACTTTCTGTAAACTAAATATAACCATTAAAACAAACAACCAACAGAATAAAAATAATAAAAGTGATTTATACGAATGGATTAAATCATTCATTCAAGTTGGAAAATAACAAATATTGTAATGGCACCATGAAAATGTTGCCGTGGCTTGCCTTAGTGCATATGAGGTTCACAAACCTCCTGGTGATCCTCAAGACAAGCTTCACCTTCTGAAAAGATTTAAAAACACAAAAAGAAAATATCGAGAACCCTTCTGAAATTGACCAGAAAATCTACACAGCACAGAAAAATCTCATTTTTGGTGTGCTGCAAGATTTGTTTGCAAAGAACACAATGCAAAAAAGAATCAATTCATTTGGAGCTATGGTTAAAAAGTTATTGCTGTTTGAAAATTTCTGGAATATATATGAATTCCAATTTAAATAAAAAGATTGGGGAGGGGGTGACATCGAATGCGTAAAGCCTCAGGGCGCCACCACTCGTACCGCTTCGCGCGTGTACAGAGTGGCTGACTAGCGGGCCCTGCTAGTCAGGTGAGGGGAGAGAGAGATGGAAACCGAGGTGGCCGCGGCTTTGCCGGAGCGCACGCCAACGACGAGGGTTCCTTGGCCAAAACAAGAGGGAGGGATCTAAAGTGGGGATGGAGGCGCACCTGCCCGTACCTGTACCGTGGCAAGGGGTGGTCGGACGGCGTCGGAAAGGACCTCGCAAGCGGCAGCAGAGAGAGGTGGTCGCCGGAGACGAAGACGGTGAGGAGCAACGGCTACTCCAGGGGCTCCGACCAGGTGGAACAGCACCACCGGAGAGTGGCGGAGGCCCTGGAAGGGTTGCCCTAGCTTGGGAGGGGCTGGAGCTACCGCAATGACCCGAGGCGATCGCCTGCGAGCTCAAGCTCGGGGACGGTGGCCTGTGTCCTGCCCGGCCGGGCTACTGCTTCCTACGTGGTTGTGAGGTGTGTGGGAGTGGAGGATGGTGCACGAGAAGGCTGGGGGTTCCATTTATAGGCGAGCCGCGAGGGGGGAATCAGGCTCCGCTGGCGACACCTGGACACTTCGCCCGGCGACGAGCGGCGTCAGTGAGAGGGGGAGAAGTCGACGCAGCTCACGCGGGGACTGTGGGCGAACGGGGGCGAGCATAGGATCGAGGAGAAGGTGACGAGCACAGTGCGCACTGCACTGTTACTTTGGCCGGACAGCGCCCGTGCTCGCTGCGGTGAGCTCCGGCGTCGGCGAGTGACAGGAGGAGTTAATGGGGTTGGGACGAGGATGGTGGCGAGGTTTGGCATGCTATGGCAGTCCGGGAAGCGAGCACGCGCGAAACAGAGCGCTCGACCGTACTCAGAGCGCGTCGACAAGCAGGCTGGCATGGTGTACACGCGTGGTCACCACGTGAACTTTGCCCCCAGGCCGACCTGCGTCCAAAATTCATGTCTAGCTTGTTGTTCATGGTAGTTTTGAAGGTTACCATGATTTGGTTTCGATCTAGACGCAGTAGAAGAGATTTCACAAGCCAGGTATGTTTCTGGACAGTAACTTTGAGAGTTTACTGAGGTCAAATGGCTGGGAGTTGGGAGCTGAGCTTTGGAGGCTAGACATCATCTACTAATGTGAACATGCATAAGAAAATTCAGCTACAATGGAGCAAGTAAAATGGTAGTTGCTGTAGAAACTACCATTTCTGTCCAGAACAGAAAAAAAAAGTCTGTAGAAAAAATATTCCAAAAAGTGGTGCAATATTTTTGCTCAGGAAGGTGTCCTAGCATTCAAAGAATATTTGTGAATTTTCTCAGGTTTTTGTGGGCAAGAAAACTTGGGGTTGCTTTGGAGCACATTGAGCTACCTAGGGTTTTAGAGGAAAAAATGAATATCCTTCATTAAAGAAAAATATTCCAACTTTTATTTTAGGGTGAACCAGAGAGGAAATGATGACTTCAGATGGAGATGAGGCACTTGGGTGAAAGCCAAGGGTACCCAAGTGTTTAAGTCCATATGAAAAGATAAAAAAATTCAAAGTTTCAAAATCAATCCAAATGAAACTCAGGCAAAAGAAGGGCAAAAATCTGGCTGTCACAGTAAGGTCTTGTGACGCCTGCCAGTTCCACGCAAAGCAAATCCAGCAGCCCGCTCAAGGACTCAACAACATCCACCTATACTGGCCGTTTGTGGTGTGGGGGCTGGACATCTTTGGCCCATTCCCCCGAGCTCCTGGGGTCTACCTCTACCTCTACATCGCCATCGACAAATTCACCAAGTGGGCAGAGGTGGAAGCCGTTCGCACCATCCCGACCAGCTCGGCCTTCAAGTTCATCAAAGTCCTCGTGAGCCATTTCAGAGTCCCAAATCGCATCATCACCGACAACAGCTCGCACTTTAACAGCAACCTTTTCAAAACATATTGTGATAACCTTGGAATAAAGATATGCTACGCTTCGATGGCACACCCATGGAGCAATGGTCAGGCTGAGCGCGCCAACGTAGAGGTGCTGAGGGTCCTCAAGACAAGTGTCGGTGTCAAAACCAGTAGATCTCGGGTAGGGGTTCCCAAGCTGTACGCCCAAGGATTGATGGTAACAAGAGACAGGGGACACGATGTTTACCTAGGTTCATGCCCTCTGAATCGAGGTAATACCCTACTTCATGCTTGATTGATCTTGATGAATATGGGGTTACAAGAGTTGAGCTACCTCTAGATCGTAATGGCTAAACCCTAAAAGTCTGGCCTATGTGATATGATTCTGTTGTCTCTACGGACTATACCCCTCGGCTTATATACACGCCGGAGGGGGCCTAGGGTTACAAAGGTGACTTGTGAAGGAAGGAATCATTACATATGGACATCTTTCTTGCCTTACTACATACATTAGAGTCATAACCGAATACGGGGGAGGCCATTCTGCTTCTATCTTCATGGCCAATCAATTCGGCCCAGCATCAATGGCCCGGCACTTGAGGACCCCAAAATACAGGACTCCATAAGTAGCCCCCAGACTTGCCTTCAAGGACGACGTTCTATCCGGCTTCATGTCTTTGTTCTTGCAAGGTGAGTCCTCCTTTGAAACATATGATAGTTCGGCTTCATATTTAATATTATATCCTGTTGATTCCCCGCCGCCATCATCTTGGCTTCCACTTGTCGGACGAATGCGAACCGTCTGGGTATTTTTACAATTAAACCCTCGACTGCATAAGGAAGGAGCCTATTTAAAGAGACCAGATCTCAGATGCCATTCCATTCTACGCGGAAAATCCTTAGAGCCTACCACGGAAAATCTTCAAACATGACCAGCATTCCCAGTTCTTCCTCCCGCCCTCGTGGCCCTCAAGCGGGCGATTGGGAGATTTGCTCAGTATCTCATGCGCATCCGAGAAAAGTTCAGATGCAGGGATATCTCCCTCCCGAGGATCTAGTCCCCGTTCGGGCTGGATTAACTTCTCTTGACGGTCAAGCCCTGGCGGAAAGTTTCCCCAATCCTTCCAAAGAAGAACGAGTGTGCTTCGTCTCCTTCCTCTTAAGAAGTTTATGATTTCCTATCCACCCTTTCCTCATGGGGTTTCTTGAGTTCTATGGCCTCCAACTGCACGACCTTACACCGGGGTCTATTCTGCACATCGCGGGCTTCGTTGCTCTTTGTGAGCTTTTCCTAGGCTGTGAGGCTCATTTCGAGCTATGGCGAAAGTTCTTCTGCCTTGTCCCTCGCTCCCAGAAGGGATCTATATTCGGGGTAGGTGGCACCGAAGTGTGGCATATAGCTGGGACATGTTATCTGTCCGGCACTCTGAAGAAAACATCCGAAGAGTGGCCTCAGAGTGGTTTTATATCGAGGATGTTGTCTTGCCAGACCCAATCTAGCAAGGCCTTCCCTAATACTTCAGTGCTCCTTTGAAGAAGCATTTCAACTGGTGTCCCTGCAGTCTCAAGGAGGAAGATAGTGCGGAGGTCAAAAGACTTGTAAGCAAGATCAGATTACTTGCCCACCTCAAGTTGATGATAACTGAAGTGAGGGTGATCTCCATCAAGCGATGCGTGCAGCCGCTCCAGGCCAGAGGATTTCCTATGTGGCATTATAATGGCCAGGATGATGCCTCACGCTGTCTACGCCAGGGTCCGGACAACCCCGCCACTTTGGCCGCCATCCTAGCTGATCTCTACAAAGGGGAGAAGGAGGATTTTCTTCGCTTGAAGTGTCGGGAGGGTTTTTCTATGTATAACCCCATCGACTGGGTAAGCCTTTCTCCTATCGCTAGTTTCACTTAATTTCTATTTTGAGATACCGTAGCCGAACTAACTTTGGTTACTTCCAACAGGAGTGGAGGAAGGTGGTCAAAGGGATTAGGAGTCCCATCCCACAGCCAGAGGACCACATTCGAGACATGGATCCCGGATTTGAGGAAGATCCGAACATAGGCATAGATCTTAAACATGGAGTTTCTTTATCAAGCCAGCCATGACGGTACTTAAGTGGCTATTATAGCCGACTATCCTGGCCTCCTTCCTTCCTCCCATGTAAGTACCCCAGGAGACACCTCGTCAAAGAGAATATTCCCAGCGTGCCTCACCCACCGCACTATCTCATGCTCAAAAGAGGTGATGCTCATCCCGTCGTACTGCATCAAGAGCGTCTTCCCAGAAGGCGACGGCTGCGCAGGGCGGGTCTCTGAAGTGAAAGGGGATCGGAGACACCACCCAACCTCCTCCTTTATCGAAGAGGTATGACTTTTTAACATATGTCTGGTGGCGGAGCCGAATCATAATTTTCTGCTTTATTTTTTCCTTTTAGGAAGAGTATACACTGGACTGTGCCCATCCACAAGGACTAGGGTTGATGCGGGTGTAACGCCGGATTGTCCTCTTCAAGAGGATTCGGATGAGGTATCAGTTACCAATTTCGAAGTAGAAAACACAATGAATCATCGACGGCGAAAATCAGCCATGCGTGACCCGGCTTTCACTGAGGAGGCGTTTAACGCCTTCAGTTCTGTGGATGTGTATATCCGAGCCGCTCGAGACGGACTTGCCGGAGCCACTCACCAGCTTTCCAAGGATATGCAGGTGAGTGTTAATTCAATGTTCATATGCCAGTAGCCCCCGAGACTTAAAGCAGTTGGCCCAACTGATTTAAGGTTCGTTGTGTTTTTTAGGTACTCAAGGAAAAGAATAACGTATTATCCAAGGAGCTGGAAGAATGCAGGAACCAAGCTTAGTACTGTCACCGCCGCATTACAAGAAATTAAGTCCAAGAAGGGCCCTGGTGGTAAGAACAATAGTGTCCGGACAGTATGGTCCTGTACTGATCAATGATATTTAAGTATACATTGTTTGAACTGCAGCATCGGGACCAACAGACCAACTGGAGGAAAAGCTAAGGGATGCTCTGGCAGCGAAGGAACAAGCCGGAGCACAAACAACTACTAGTCAGCGTGTACTTACACGGACCATAAATGAGAAAAATCAGCTGCAGGATACAAACGTCAAGCTAGTCAAAGAGCTAAATGACGTGCGAGCTCAACTCTCGGATGCCTTAAAAGAGAACAAGAAGCTTAAGGGCGGCATATTTAGTATGACCTTGAACCTAGCTTTTATTATAGTCCCTTAATTCAAAGTTTCTATACAAAAACTATCCCTGAAGGCTTGTTAACTGGGCGGCCCAAAGGAGAGGTGTCCGGATTACAAGGTGACATGCTGCAAGATCTCTCCAAGGTACATGAACGAGCTCAGAAAGCCATGAAGAATATGGCCAAGGCTTTATGGCCAGCCGATTCTCCTCCAGAAATTATGGAGGAACTGGCGAGTTTGTTCAAAGGGGCTCGACGCCGCTTTGAATTGTGGAAAGGATCAGCATGTCGGGAAGGTGTTCGAGAAGTTTGGGCTATGGTGAAGACCCGCTACACCGGACTTGACCCGAACCATATGTCTAGGGTTGGACCTCGAGGGCATGACGGACTAGAAATCCCTGTAAGCTTGGTATATGACCAAGTAAAGACAGCCGCCAAGTATTCTCAATAAGACTGTAAATTAGACAGTCTTATAGATGGTATAGATGAATAATAGGAGTTTGATTCAATGTAACTATGTACTTTATCATCAAACTTATCTCCTTCCGAATTTAATAGAAAGATTGTCATGGTAGACCTTCCGCTTTAACCTCCGAAAACCCAAGGGCTGGAGTGTTTCCGAATACTATACATGTGGTAAGCACGTGGTATGTTCGGGAACCAGGCAATCCGGTCATATTTGCTTGAACAGACAAACTATGTTCGCGGAGTTATGTTATATTACTATTTATCATAAGAAACATCTTCCTGATAGAATAGTTCCGCTAAGGGTTCATTTCCCTGGGTCAGCACGCATATGTATGCGTGCCTAGGCTTTTGTCCTTAAAAAGGATTGTAGGAAGCCTTATCCTATGATATTTTAAAGTTTATGCGCTTTAAAACCAATACGTCATGTATCCGCCGACCAATTATTCCCTTAAGAACGCTAGATTTCGGCTTCACCCGACTGAGGTACAGGTCAGGACTAGCCGGTTGTAACAATCACAGAGGTGCACCCTTTACACCCTAGACGAACAATCGGGAACGTAGGGTATAAACATAGGAGCCAGGTGTCGGTGTGAAAATCGGCGGATCTCGGGTAGGGAGTCCCAAACTATGCGTCTAAGGATCGATGGTAACAGGAGGCTGGGGACACGATGTTCACCTAGGTTCAGGCCCTCTTGATCGAGGTAAACCTCTACTTCCTGCTATATTAATAATGATGAATATGAATACAAGAGTTGATCTACCTCGAGATCGTATTGGCTAAACCCTAGATTCCAGCCTATGAAGATTTGTGTTTCTCTGTCATCCTCTATGGACTAAACCCTCCGGTTTATATACACACCAGAGGGACCTAGGGTTTGTACATACCATCTTACAGAGGAAGGAAAGATTACACCCAAACCTAAAACTTGCCATTATACGAATAGGAGTCATATCGGGACACGAGAGATGATCTTCGACTATGATCTTCACGGCCCACCAGTCCGGCCCACCAAGAGTTATCTGGACTCCCGAGGACCCCTCCATCCAGGACTCCCTCAGTAGCCCCAGAACCTGTCTTCGATGACGATGAATTTTGCTCGTGTATAGTCTTCGGCATTGCAAGGCGGGTTCCATCTTCCGAATATATCTTCTGCAAAAAGGTGTATTGTGTTCGGCTCTCCAAGGTTAGTACAACCCTTAACCTCGAAGGCAAGGCTCTTAAAAGAAAATGAATAGTGTGTCTCTACTGACAACTTTTGGTGAAGTGTCACACCCATCCCACTAACATACCGAACTATTTTATTTTTCCCTGGTTTCATGTTTCGAGGCATATCCTCATTGACACATCTTATCAGAATAGAGTTCGTGCCCGCTTATTGTGGGATCCTTATCAATATGACGTGAGCACCCACGCCGTGCATTACGCATGACCACTTTGGGAACCGGCAAGGTTTATGACTAGAGTGGGGTGACGTTCTGTATTCACAACATTATAAAAGGACACCAATACCTTTCATCAGCCCAACGCTTTCCTCAAGCTCGAGCTCTCCTACTTCCCTAGCCCTAGCATCCTCATCTCTTGCGTCCACCGCTCTTCGTTCCTCAACCACCACTTCCTTCCCAGCAATGGTTGGATCCGGCGCTAGAGGCAAGTGGGAGGCCACCATGGAGGATCTCAGGAGCGTGGGCTATCTCACCGCCGATATCGCACATCGAGTCCCTGCCAAGGGCAGGTGATTCCTGTCCTAGATGCAGGTGAGAGAGTAGTTTTCACATTGCACTTTGTTAGGGGGCTAGGGTTTTTGCTCTACCCCTTTGTTCGGGGTATGTTGTTCTTCTACGGGCTAGATTTCCATGATCTAGCCCCGAACTCAATCCTTCACATCTCCTCTTTAATAGTGGTGTGTGAAGCTTTCCTCCGCATCCCTCCACATTTCGGCCTATGGCTAAAAACCTTCAACGTGAAACCGAAGGTGGTGGATGGGCAGCACGCGGAGTGCCGAGGCACCATGATTAGCAAGCTCCCGAATGCGAATTGGCCCGAAGGGTCATTCATAGAGGCGAATAAGGTCTGGCAGCAGGAGTGGTTCTACATCACCGAACCCCGCGATGCCAAATGGGCGGCGAAGCCTGCTTTCAGATTCGGAGCCCGAGAGAGGTTGACCTCCTGGACCAAAAAGGGTCTGTACTGGGGGGGTCTCAAACTGAAGTGACGACACTCCAGATCCGTGTATCCGGCGTAATTTCCAAAGGGCACTAGCTCTTGTCCGTGGTCCAGGTAATGCTGGCCCGGCTTATTCTCCATTGCCAAAGCCGGGACTCCTCCCTATGGGAGTTCGATCCGGTAGGAGATAAGCCGTTGAAGCATCTCTTCGGCTTTACGCACAAAGAGATCTAGAAGCATCTCTTTAAGAGCCAGAAGGAGTGGCTGGCAGAAACCGAGGACGCGAGCTTTAGTACCGCGCTCTCCGCCCCAAAGGTAATAGAAAACTTCACGGAACATATATTTCTTCTCTTATTTAATGAAAACATGAATTGGAGTTTTTGCGTGATATACAGGACTGGACGAAGAAGGCGACCCGAATCAAGTGTCCGGCGCCTTTGCCCGAAGACCCAGAATCACCTCGACTGACGGTGATGCTGGTCCCGGTGCCATACAAGGCGCCGATCAAGAATCCCAAGCAGAAGAACAAGGGGGCCGGAGACAGCCCCCATCCTGCCGACAAGATGTCCGAGGAAATCAACATTCTCTCCTTCGAAGAGGGGGAGGAAGATGAGGAGGAGGAGGAAGAAGAAGAAGAGCCCCCTGCGCAAGGAAGGGGGAAGAAGAGGGCGGCCCCTGCTAAAGCAGGCACGGCCGCACCCCGGAGTAAGATGAGCCCCGCTGGTAGTTCGGATTCGTCCGAACATAGCTTTGTGGTGAAGTCCAGGGAGAAACCCCTGCCTGAATCGTAAGTTTGTCCGGATTAACTGTTGCACCTTTATTTGTTTAACATTTTTCGATGCTTACATGGTATTTCTCACCTGCTGACCTACAGCCCTCTCGGAGGACACCCCGACGCCTCCTTATCGAAGGGGAACTCTCTAGCGCCCGAAGAGAAGGAGAGTGACCCGCCGGCCCGGGCTCCATCACCTATGATCGGCGGGGACACCAAAGTGTCCTCCCAGCGGGTGTCCTCATCCCTAGGAGATGAGGGCGGGGCAGGTGACAGGGCGGCCGAGGATAATACTTCGGTGGCCGCTGACCATGGGGAAACAATTCCCATGGAGACTGAAAACGTGGGTCGCAAACAATCTGGGGCCCAACCGAATACTGCCCCGGAGCCTACCGCGGCTCCGGGGTCCGAAGACCAAACTCCCCAAGCGGAGGAGGATACGGCGGCACCCGGAGTCAATTCGGAAGCGCCGGACTCCATGGAGGGGGCACTGCAAAGTGCTTCCATCATGGAGGAGCACCACACCGTGATGGGTGCGGCGATGAAGAAGATTCAGTCCATCAAGGGCAGACTGAATGAAGCCTTCAACAGCCTGTTAATGGGCTTTGAGGTAAGCAATGTGATGGTCTTTGTAGAACTTTTATTTTTTATGCACATTCGTAGCCAGTAGCCGCTGATGCTTTGTGTGATTCTGAAGATAATCGGACAAAGTATCCATACTATAGCATACTTACAGAGCTGAACTGTTGTGCAGGCTTCACTAGTTGTGGCAACTACGCGAGATGCGTAGGTTGCCGAACTAAACCGGAAGCTCTTGTTGGACAACGGGGACCTCGACCGCATCAATCAGCGTTTAGATGAAACGCAAGGTATGCGGATTTTAAGAAATTAATATGGCACGAAGACTAATTAATATTGATTGAGTATGTTTATAAACTCTGATATGGTATTACACAGTTGGCGCCACTAAGCTCGAGGCCCTTAAGGGCGAGGTTGCCAAGGCCAAGAAGGAGGTTGAAGCGAATGAGGTAGCTGCTGACAAAGCGGCTGCCGATTTGGAGGCTGAAAAGGCTGAGTGTGAGAAACACCGGGCTCGGGTGTCCGAAGTCGAGGTCGAGCTCAATGATGTCATTCTCAAATGTGAGGCATTGGAAAAGAAGGCTTCGGAACAAGCATCCGAGCTTACTGCGGCAGTGAAGACTGCCCAGGATGCACAAGGCGAGGTGCATAGCGCCTGTGAAGAAATCAAGCAGGCGCAACATATAGCATCTGGTAAGACATTTCTCTTACAGAGCATCTTCAGAGGGCAGACGTATCTTGGGCTGACATGGTTGTGGAGTTCTCCAGGCGTGTTTGCTGATCTTTGATGTCTACTACGCAACCTTCTTCTTGTAGACGTTGTTGGGCCTCCAAGTGCAGAGGTTTGTAGGACAGTAGCAAATTTCCCTCAAGTGGATAACCTAAGGTTTATCAATCCGTGGGAGGCATAGGGTGAAGATGGTCTCTCTCAAACAACCGAGCAACCAAATAACAAAGAGTCTCTTGTGTCCCCAACACACCCAATACAATGGTGAATTGTATAGGTGCACTAGTACTAGTTCGGCAAAGAGATGGTGGTACAAGTGCAATATGGATGGTAGATATTGGTTTTTGTAATAAGAAAATACAAAAACAGCAAGGTAGCAAGTGGTAAACGTGAGCATAAACGGTGTTGCAATGATAGGCAACAAGGCCTAGGGTTCATACTTTCACTAGTGCAAGTTCTCTCAACAAGGATAACATAATTGGATCATATTAGTAGCCCTCAACATGCAACAAAGAGTCACTCCAAAGTCACTAAGAGCGGGGAACAAACGAATAGATTATGGTAGGGTACGAAACCACCTCAAACTTACTCTTTCTGATCGATCTATTCAAGAGTCTGTAGTAATGTTCAATCTATCATAGAGTTCATACTAGAATAACACCTTAAGATACAAATCAACCAAAACCCTAATGTCACCTAGATACTCCATTCTCACCTAAAGTATCCGTGGGCATGATTATACGATATGCATCACACAATCTCTGAAACATCTATTGAACTAACACATAGAACTTCAAAGAGTGCCCCAAAGTTTCTACTGGAAAGTCAAGACGAAAACGTGTGCCAACCCCTATGCATAGATTCCCAAGGTCACGGAACCCGCAAGTTGATCACCAAAACATACATCAAGTAGATCACATGATATCCCATTGTCACTACAGATAAGAACGTGCAAGACATACATAAAGTGTTCTCAAATCCTTAAAGACTCAATCCGATAGGATAACTTCAAAGGGAAAACTCAATCCATCACAAGAGAGTAGAGGGGGAGAAGCATCATAAGATCCAACTATAATAGCAAAGCTCACGATACATCAAGATCGTGCCATCTCAAGAACACGAGAGAGAGAGAGAGAGAGAGAGAGAGAGAGAGAGATCAAACACATCGCTACTGGTACATACCCTCAGCCCCGAGGGTGGACTACTCCCTCCTCATCATGGAGAGCGCCGGGATGATGAAGATAGCCACCGGAGAGGGATCCCCCTCCGGAAGGGTGCCAGAACGGGTCTAGATTTGTTTTTGGTGGCAATAGAGGCTTTCGGCGACGAAACTCTCGATCTAGGTTGTTTTCCGAAGGTTTCTGTATATATGGGAGGTGTTGGAGTTAGGGCCAAGCAAAGGAGGGCTACGGGCTGTCCACGAGGCAGGGGACGCGCCCAGTAGGGGGGGCGCGCCCCCCACCCTCGTGGGCAGCCCGTGGGTCCTCTTGTCCCCTACCGGCACTCCATGGGCTTCTTCTGGTCCAAAAAGGATCTCCGTTGAATTTCAGGTCAATTGGGCTCCGTTTGATATTCCTTTTCTGCGAAACCTTAAAACAGGAGAAAAACATAAACTGGCACTGGGCTCTGGGTTAATAGGTTAGTCCCAAAATAAATATAAAAGTGTATAATAAAGCCCATAAAACATCCTAGAAGCATAATATAATAGCATGGAACAATAGAAAATTATAGATACGTTGGAGACGTATCAATCTTCCGAGGAGCAGGGCTGATGCTGCCGAATACTTCCGAGCCCATCAGGGGAACGACACGGAGAAGTTATTTTCGTCGCAGTTCTATGCGCCAAAACATCTGGTGCCCCTCAACGACCATATGAAGGAGCTGGTCGAGCTGGACAACATGGCGGGTTTGGCCATGAAGGACTTGATAGTCCGGCTATGGCCCGCTGATCCAATCCCAAGTAGCTACTTTGGATTGGTGAAGCGGCTTGTCGAGGCAAGTCCACGGGTCGACGCGTTGACGCGTTCGGCCTGCATAGAAGGTGCTCGGATGGCCTTCGCTCGTGTGAAAGTGCACTAGGCGAAGGTGAAGGTGGAGCATATAGCCACCGTTGGGCCGCCCGCAGGCAAGGAGCACCGCAAGCCGGAGAAGTATTTCGAGGACGTCATAGAAGGTGCCAGCCTTCTAGCAGGCCAATGCTCGAAGTACATTATCTTCGAGTAATTGTATCCGGATGTAGAGACTTAGGCTTATGAATCAGATGTATATGACATTTGCGCTATTATAATATAAGCGTCTTTTACCTCCTGTGTGACTGTTTATTTAAATCCGAAAGTTTCCAGTCGTCGGCTTCAGCCCCCATGTACATAGTACTGGGTGTTCGGTCATATGCACATACACTCTTTATCCAATGTCTTGGTCCGTATAGGAGGTGTATGCGGAGCAAACCCGGCAATCAGACTATGCGCCGTTATTGGTTTCACTTAGTCGTAGGAGCTTGACATGTGGGGCTAGGTACTAGCCCCTGGTGCGGATATGATATTCCTTACTTAAGGTATCCAATTGCACCTGGCTGGGCGAAAAAACCAACCCTTCATATAGCACGGGGTAGATCTCTATCGATCGTCGTATAAAATTAAGTCACCAGATTGCGGACCAGGTTCTCGCCTATCATGACGGTCGGTTTTTGGCTTTCTCAACTGAGGTACTTGACCGGACGAGCCAGAAGTACAATTGCAGTAGTTCTCCCTTTACACCCTAGCCGAATAGTCGGGAACGTAGGGGTAACCACAGGAGCCGGCCAACCCAACTATTGACCCAAGACATGATTCGGAACTTATGCATATAAGGCAAACATCCAGGACGCCGAACACTCCCTATAGGTGCTCGGTCTTTTCGACATATACCGGGCTGAATCTAGCCCCTTGTAATGGACCCTTATTGACAGGGCACATGTGGCAATCTAGTGTGGACAGAGAACATTTATGGCGAGTGAATAAAACTCTGAACATAATGCGAATCAAGCTATCTATTAATATTCCTTAATAGTATGGCGAGCCGTAAGCTTACAGATACTGCCGATAACTTTCTTGGACATTTTACATGCCAGAAAAGTATATAATAAGAAAGAGAAAAAGGTTTACACAGGGTCTTAATCTAAAAAGAAGCCTTTAACGCGGGCGCCTGCTGCATATCCGCGCCACTTCCTCCTCTGTAATGTGTCCTTGAGGGGGTGGAAGTATGATGGCCGTTTGTAAAAAGAAAAAGAAATCCAGTGTGGCCATGACAAGACTGTTTCGTTTAATGAATCTAAATAGATAAATTTAGAGTCCGAATAGGGTCAAGGCGAACTATGGACTATATGCACTGTGCCCCCAGCGCCGCCCAAGGTATTTTTAAGGCATAATTATGCACTCGAGGTACATGTGCTATCACCTTATGGGGCAATCGATGGGGGTGTAACTGCTAATCGAGCTCAAGTTCATCTGAGCTGCCGCACTAAGGCCTGTACCGGACACATTTAGCTATGTCCGCGAATGATAGGTTATCTGGCTTGAATAGGCCGTTTTGGACTTCGGCTGCTAAGGCCACAATGTCCTCCATACGGAGAGAGCATTCCATATTTCCGTTGACCGTGATGATGTCACGTGGTCGAAGCATTTTAAGCTTTAGATAGGCATAATGCGGGACTGCATTAAAGCGGGCGAAGGCCGTTCTGCCGAGTAGAGCGTGATAGCCACTTCGAAATGGAGCTATGTCAAAGATTAACTCTTCTCTTCAAAAGTTATCAGGAGAGCCGAATACGACCTCCAATGTTAAAGAGCCCGTGCAGCGGGATTCTGCGCCGGGTATCACTCCTTTAAAGGTCATGCTGCTTGGCTTGATTCTTGACGGGTCTATCCCCATCTTGCGGACAGTGTCCTGATATATTAGATCAGGACTGCTGCCGCTGTCCCTGAGGACTCGGGTGAGATGGTATCCATCGATTATTGGGTCGAGCACTAGGGCAGCCGAACACCCATGACGAATACTAGTCGGATGATCCCTGCGATCGAATGTGATCGGACATGCCGGCCATGGGTTGAATTTGGTGGCAACAGGCTCAACGGTGTAGACATCTTAGAGTGCGCTCTTGCGCTCCCTTTTTGGGATATGAGTGGCATATATCATGTTCACTGTTTTAACCTCTGGTGGAAATTTCTTCTGCCTCCCTGTATTCGGCTCGCGAGGTTCATCCTCGTCTTCGCTCTGAGGCTCCTTCCCCCTATGTTTGGCATTGAGCTTGCTGGCCTGCTTGAAGACCCAACAATTACGGTTGGTATGGTTTGCAGGTTTCTCTGGGGTGCCATGGATTTGGCAGGGCCTATCAAATATTTTATTCAGACTAGATGGACCATCTTTGTTTCCTTTAAATGGCTTCTTCCGTTGACCTGGTCTGGAGCAGCTGAATCCGGCGTTTACCGCTGTATCATCTGGGCTTCCAGCATTGTTTCGACGTTTTTTTTTTGTTACGTCATGGCTTTCCATTGTCGTCCCCGACTTCAGATGTTCCAGGGTCGCTGGTGTTGCTATGAGCCAACCAGCTATCCTCACCCACGCAAAAGAGAGTCATGAGTGTAGTTAGGTGTCACACCCTGCATTTTGTAACATCTTATTTGCATCAATGAAGCATGAAATTTTGGACCAGCAAAAATTTTTGGCATCATTTGGCTTTTATTAGGATTTGAGTTTTCCTTCATGTGTTTTTCATGTGCTCATTAAAGTCAACTATTACCTCTTGTAGAATTCATCTCCATACCCAAAACTTCTGCCCAATGATCATGCCAAGTGTTATATAACAGTATAGTATTTTCTTACAAAATTAATTTGGCCAAAATGTATTTTATAAATTTAGTATTCCTAAAACCCCTGAATTAAGGTTTGCACTGCAAGTGCTTGATTTAGGGTGAGAAAATTATTTCAAAAGGTACATTTGAGACCTAGTAGTCATAGGACTCCCAGGAACCACAAAAGTATAATTTTAAAAGTTATTTTCCTATTTTATTTAAAAGCTTTTTCTTAAGGCCAGAAATCTTCTTTAATAGGGGAAAATTATTTAAGTATTTCAAAAATATTTGCCAAAATTCAGGGAGACTCATAGGACATATATTGTCCATATATAAGAGTTTCAACACTTGGTCATGTTCAAAATAATGGGCTAAACCCTCTACAACCCTTTCTGGATATTTCAAGCTTTTGAAATATTTACAAAGGAAATATTCTCCAAAAATTCCCGGGAAATTCTATCATGTCATACATGACATATTAGATGATCTTGCCAAGCCCCATGCCTTGGGAAGCAAGAAAACATCATCAAAACCCTTCAAAACCATTATGTCCATATTTGAAGTTTGAGCAACTTTACATTGCCAAACTTATCCAAATGCTCTCAAACTAGGTGCACATGCTGGAATGTCCTTATAAGCAATCTAGACCAAATGGCACAAGATTTGGAGTAGAGCAACTTGATCAGAATACCCCAAAACCCCTTCCGTTCAAATGCAAATTTGAACAACTTTACATTACCAACTTTTTACCTGGAGCTTCAAACTTTGTGGGCATGATCAATACCCCAAATGATGAAACTACACCAAGTGGTGCATCAAGGGGAGATGATTAGCTTGACTTAAACAAGATGAAGCCATTTCTGTTGATTTCGAGGGTTCACCAAAGTTACATTGGCTAGTTTCTTCAAATGAGCCCAAATTTGGTGAAACACCCTATTTTCTTATGATAATTCAATCCTGTTAAGTGTCATGGCAAGTGGAGATCATTTGCTTGATCAAAACTTGATCAAACACCTTCTGCAATTTTACCAAAACTACCATCTTGACCCCTTTTACTATTTACCTTGGCCTCAACTTTCTACCACAACTTCATCTGGTTACTATCTACCTCCAGTAACTCACCCATGTCCCCAGCTCCATGATTGAGGGGTGAAAACCCTAGTTCACCTTGCTGGACAGCCATTTTCTACCAAGTTACGAGCTTCCTCTCTCTCTCCTTGATCCTCCAGAGCATCCAAAGCCACAGACGAGCTGCTTGCATCACCCTGGACCCCCCCCCCAGACACGGCGGACGCGCCCAGAGGACCAATGGCATGCCATGGCATGCGATAAGGCCGCTCCAGAGCGCGCTACAGTGCGCCCCCGCACTGTAGCTTCGCCCAATCGCCTGCCCCCGACAGCCTCGAGCTCTCCCCTCGCGCCAGTCGATGCCCCTCGACGTCCGCGACCTCCTCCGGTGTTGTCCCCCTCCTCCTCCGCCCTCCAGTGGCCGTCTTCACACGCGCGCTGGCCGCCCGCAGCCTCCACTCGCCGGCCTCACACGCGCGCGTTGTCTGGAAGCCTCCCCGCTCCTCCTCTCCCCTCTACTAGGCGTAGGACTCGTCCACGGACCTCCCCGACTCAAACGCAGGAACCAGCACGGCCTCTGGCCTCGCCTACGACCTCGCCGGCGCACGAGTCCACGATGGACCATGGGCTCGGCTATATAAGTGTGCCCAGGCCTCTCCAACGGCACCAGCAACCTCCCCTCACCCCCAGCAACACGCCAGTACCACTCAATCATCCCCAGAGAGTGCCTGAGCTCGGGATTGACCGGAGCTCCGCCGCGTCGGGCAACCGGCGATCTCGCAGTACGAGCCCTCTCAGCTCCTCCTTTCGCTCGATTTGGAACCACCGCACCCCACTGATACTTTCCCCTCACTTTTCCCTCTCTATAGCTGTCGGAATCGGCCGGACCAGCGACCTCCCGAAGCTCCTCCGCCGTCCCACCTCGCCGCCGGCGAACCAGGCCTCCCCGGCGAGTCGCACCACCCCCACTGCATCCGCGACTCGCTGCTGAGTCCATCCCTGCCATCCATTTGCCCCGCTGTGCCCGGATTCGTCGCTGGTGAGCTCGTCGTCGCCGTGGCCGAGAGGTTGAAGATGACAGGCGGGCCCCGCCTATCATCCTCACCGCTCCCCTCGCAGCCGCTGACCGCTGGGTCCCGCCCGTCAAGTTTAAAACCCTGACGCGCGCGCGCTGGCGCCCGAGCGGCTGGGCTAGATGCCCTGGGCCGTGCACTGTGGCCGCTCTGGCCCAGTGGCACAGGGCCATTTCTTTTTATTCTTTCTGTGATTAATTCAATTAATTTTACAGAAATGAATATTAGTCCAAATGAAATAATTTCAACTCCTAAATTCTTGTAATATTCCAACCTATTTAATGGTGTCACTTTCACACATATCCATGAAACTTTTCTGTTCTGTTCAAATTTAAATTCAAATTTGAGCACTAAAACTCCTGTTCTAAAATCCTTAGATTCCATTCTGTAACTCCAAAACTCCAACTAAGAATTTTTGTCATCTTAGTTTTCCCTCTAGTATTTAACAAAAATAAGTTGACATTTTTCTGAGCACTTTGATTTTTCTGTTTTCATTGTGGCCTTATTTTCCCGTTGATATTTTGCGACGTATAGATACCTTATTTGACGAAGTTGCTGAGGAAGAAGGTGGAGAAGGATTTGAAGACTTTGAAGACCAAGCCAATCCAGACAAGCATCCCTTTGACCATGATACACTTGTTCTTCGGAACCCGTTTGTTTCCGATGCATGATGATAGAGTTACGGTGGTGACCTAGTTGAACCACCACATGATGCATGCTCTGCTCATGACCTTGCTATGTGCTAGATGTCATGCAAATAGTTAGTAGTGATGCTTGTGATGCATGTGAGATATGAACCTTCGAGGTTGAAATCTTTTCATAAACCCCATCGGGTGCCCCTAATGCCCGAGGGTGATGTTGAGTTAGGTCATCACTTGAGGAAGAAGTGATGTGCCGGTAAAATCTTGTGCATGGGTGAAATAATGGATTAGATTTATGTGTGTCTGCCGTCCCAACCAAACACGTGCAACCACTCTACCCCTTATGGGACGGGGCTTTATTGATTACTTAGGTCGATACTAGCATGGTGCCCGCATTACTAGTGACGGGAAGACTTGAGGTCTTTCCCGGGACGGGGTCGTGCTTGGATAGACAACCATGACTGTTTTCACAGGGCACCGAACACACCGTTGGTCCCTTCGGGTACGCGTGACATTGAAATTAGGGCAAGTCCCGTGATCTATTGTTTGTACTCGAGGGCCGTGTACCAACGAGTGGACTCTACGTTAGTGTCGTCTAAGGGAAGATAATGACCGGGTGCTTCCCCCGAGTACTTGAGGTACTGTGGGATCGTGGGTGACACGAAAGCTTCCCGGATCTTGTGGGTAAAGTGCGCAACCTCTGCAGAGTGTAAAACTATTCGAATAGCCGTGTCCACGGTCATCGACAGTTGGGTGGTGCAACTTAAACTATGTCCGTAATTTTACCACATCGGTGAAGTATGTGTGGGATGAGTCAAGGTGGTGACTTGACTCGATGAGTTGAATCATATTCATGTTGATATCGGTAACCTGTCTTCGAGGTTACGTGAAGTTATTGATGCATATACTTGATGGTAGAATATTTATTCTAGCCCATTGCTAGATTGCTCATTGTTGTTCGATTGCATTGTTACTTTGAACCAAATCATGGGTTGCTTGCGAGTACATTCAAAGTACTCATTGGCTTGCCAATGGTTATTTACTTGGCCAGGCATGGAGGAACAGGAATATGAAGAAGAGTTCTTTGGAGACGAACATGCGAACTAGGACGCTATCCTAGTCAGAATGTCTGTAGGGTTAAGGCAGATGGCATGGGTTCTACCTATCATCGAAGACTTCCGCTACCTGAGTTATTTGCTATTCAGCCCGTGAGGCTTTATCTATGTAAGACTTGGCCATAATGGCCTTAATTTGTGTAAGACGGTATGTATGGATGTAAGACTCCTGTTATTCAGCTTCTGTGTGTTCAGTGAGCATTGATCTCTGGGATCACTGTACACGTGCATTCGGTGATCTCGGCTTCTAAGTCGGGGTCCCCACAGAGCTGGTACCAGAGCCATCCTGACTGTAGGAAGCCTTAGTTAGCATGGGCGTTAGTTAGATGAGACCCCTTTTCAAAAACCTTCTGAACCTCTCTTCTTTTCTAAACCTGAGATTTCATCAGCTTATTAACCCCTCCTATTCAACCTTTGTAGATGGCCGATGTACCTGAAGAGCACCTGACCACTGGGTTTCCTTTGCTTCTCGAGGATAGCCTCCAGGAGTGTCAGTTCCACCGAGCGCCCATCCTCACATACCTTGAGCATTGGGTTAGCGACACTGAGGTGGAATACCATGTGGATGTGATCGTGAAGGCAAACGATCCTCCCACAAGTTGGTTCTTCGAGGGACCCCAGATGGCAACACTACCTCTCGCTGTCGAGGCTGCTGCACTCAAGGCACTAACCCGTCTCTGCGAGCTTCTTCCGGAGATGGCAGCCAAGATGACAACCCGCTTCTCACCTTACCGGAAGGAAGGTGAAGATGAAGCAGCGCACTAGCCCCTCCACTGAAGGAAGGACTCTCACTTCAGTTCCAGACCTACTTCAGTCTATGTGCAGATAGCTTGGCACAAGACTTGGCCTCAGAATCAATGAAGCTCCGAGAAGAACTTCACAAGACCAAGGCACTTCTTCGTCGAGCACAAGAGAAGACAAATAGGATCAAGAAGGAAGGAGCACCTTCCGGACAGTCCGCTATCGCATACCGAGGCAGAAGGCCCTCCGGAGATGTATCTTCCAAGGATGCAGAACCACCTCGGCGACGTCGGATGACGGCAAGGGAATATCGCAAGCTTTTCCCTGCACCACCGATGAAGCACCGTCGTATCCAACTCCTCCACTCCCCCACACCCTCAAGTGACAAGGGGGCCCAGACAGATGAAGACAAGGAGGAAGACCCAGAAGAGCCGGAATACGCGACCGAGCATTCCGCCGCTTAGGCATTATTCGCTACTCGGATATGCCAGTTGTGACCTCTACGGTAGGATAGGTCGTGTAACCCCTATGCGCAGTCGAGTCCTTGTATGGTTCATATGAAACCATCTAGTCTTTGCTTTTGTTGTGTTTAGATGTATGTCGTATTCTTCCTTCGGGAATATGTAAACGACTGCATCACCCATTTGGATTTTAATGAATGTGATCTGGCCTTTCGGCCCTTGCATGATTTGATTAGTGTCACACCCACCCCCTTACTAGGCATCCATCTACCTTGCTTTCCCTCTTCCAAGTCATAAGACCTTTTACAGCTCCAACAGGATGCCTATTGTAACTCGTACTGGTACCTCTACCCAGCAGCCTGAAGCCGGAGCATCCGCTCAGTCAGAGGCAGGCCACGACCAAACCAATGACCAAGCTCCACCACCACCACCTCCTCCGAACATGGACATGGCTCAGCTTCTCCAAGCTTTCCGAGAGGAACGCCAAGCCAACACTGCAGCCCTTCAGCTGATTGCTCAAGCTGTCACCAACAACCGCCAGCCGGCGGGGAATGGCAATGGACGTTCCACGTTGGCAGAGTTCAAGAAGCATGCACCGCCAACCTTTATCGAGACTGCTGAACCCCTGGATGCAGATGACTGGGTCTGCACCATTGAGGACATACTGGAACTAGTCGGATGCACCGAAGACCACGAGAAGGTGTCTTATGCAGCCCACTGCCTCGGGGGGACTGCTAGAGCTTGGTGGGATGGATTCAAGGTCATGCATGCTAAACAAGACATCACTTGGGTCAACTTCAAGGAAGAATTCCGCAAAGCCCACATTCCTTCCGGAATCATGGCTATCAAAAAGCGTGAGTTCCGAGCCCTGAAGCAAGGAAGTAGCACTGTCAAGGAGTACATGCAGAAGTTCAGTGTTCTGTCAAGGTATGCCCGTGAAGATGTCAGCACTGATGCTGCAAAAAGGTAGCGCTTCATGGAAGGCCTCAATCAGACTCTGCAGTATTCGCTTGTCGTGTGCGACTGCCCAACCTTCCCTGACCTGGTGAACAAAGCACTTATGCTTGAAGACAAGCGGCGTGCTTTGGAAGACACTCGCAAGCGCAAGATGGTCAGCAAGGGAAGTTCCAGCAACCAGAAGCCTCGTCCGTGGCAGTCAGCCCCGGCCAAGCCAACCTATCAGCAACCAAGAGCTCCTGCACCTCGCACCAATTATCAGCCTCAGCAATATGCCAACCCAAGGCCAGCTTTCAACCCCAATAACAGTGGTGGCAACAAGATCAACAATCCAAACCAATTCACTTGCTTTGGATGTGGTCAGTCAGGACACATCTCAAGGGTGTGCCCCAACAAGAAGCCAGATGCCCCGCGCCCCAATGCGCAGAACCCAGGACAAGGCCGCGGGATGCCACCAAGGAACCCAGCTCCTCGCAACCCGCCTAACCATGGGAAGGGGCGTGTGAATCACGTCACTGCTGAAGAAGCCCAGGAAGACCCGGACGTCGTGCTGGGTACGTTCCTTGTCAACTCAGCACCTACAACTGTCTTGTTTGATTCTGGAGCAATGCATTCATTTGTCACTCAAAGATTTGCATTAAAAAGTGGAATGACCCCTACACCCCTGAATAACCCTATGGTGGTACAAAGCCCCGGAGCAGAGATGAGAGCCAAGATAGGCTATAAAGGAGTCAGTATTACCATTAACGGTGTAGACTTCCTAGCAGACCTTATCATCCTAAGATCGCAAGGCTTGGATGTGATCTTAGGGATGGATTGGCTCAGTAAGCACCAAGGCTTGTTAGACTGTGCCAATCGGACTGTCACCGTGACCAATGACCAAGGAGTCGAAGTCAAGTTTGCTTCCAACTCCTCTTCCCCTCAAGCCGCTCAAGTCAACTGTCTGTCCGAAATTGGGCTAGAGCAAGTATCGGTGGTATGCGAGTATCCCGATGTCTTTCCGGATGAACTACCGGGAATGCCCCCTGACCGTGACATTGAGTTCATCATCGAGATCGTGCCCGGGGCAGGACCCATCTATAAGAAGCCTTATAGAATGGGGACGGAAGAATTAGCCGAGTTGAAGAAGCAGCTGGAAGAGAAGCTGAGGAAGGGATTTATCCGCCCAAGTGCCTCCCCTTGGGGATCACCCGTTCTGTTTGTGGCAAAGAGGGACGGTACCATCCGCTTATGCATTGAATATCGTTCCCTCAATGAAGTTACAATCAAGAACAAATATCCACTTCCCAAGATTGAAGATCTGTTTGATCAGCTCAGTGGAGCCAAGGTGTTCTCCAAGATTGACCTCAGATCTGGGTACTACCAGCTGAAGATCAGACCCCAAGATATTCCGAAGACAGCATTCGTAACCAGATATGGCCTGTACGAGTGCACGGTCATGTCCTTTGGGTTAACCAATGCCCCAGCTTACTTCATGTATCTCATGAATAAAGTCTTCATGGAATATTTGGACAAGTTCGTTGTTGTCTTCATCAATGAAATTCTTGTCTTCTCGAAGACGGAGGAAGAACACGAGCAGCATTTGAGGATGGTCCTAGACAAGCTTCGGGAGCACCAACTGTATGCCAAATTCAGCAAGTGTGAGTTCTGGCTGCATAAAGTTGGATTCTTACGTCATGTCTTGACCGAAGAAGGATTGTCAGTTGATCCCGCGAAGATCGAAGATGTGACCCAATGGCAATCTCCAACGACCATCAAGGAAGTCAGAAGCTTCCTCGGACTTGCGGGCTATTACCGCAAATTCGTGGAAGGGTTCTCTAGCATTGCCCGACCAATGACTCAGCTCCTCAAGAAGGACAAAAAGTTCGAGTGGACGCCAAAATGCGAAGAGAGCTTCCAAGAGCTCAAGAAGAGATTGACCACCGCCCCAGTTCTGGCAACACCTGATATTCACAAGGAGTTCGTGATATATTGTGATGCCTCTCGAACCGGATTGGGAAGCGTTCTGATGCAAGAAGGCCGAGTCATAGCACACCTCTCCAGGCAGCTACGACCTCATGAGGAGAACTACGCTACTCACGATCTTGAGTTAGCGGCAGTAGTTCATGCCTTGAAGACATGGCGGCGTTACCTCCTAGGGAAACGGTGTGAGATATACACAGACCACAAAAGTCTGAAGTACATTTTCACCCAGAAGGAATTGAACATGAGGCAGCGAAGATGGTTGGAACTCATCAAAGACTATGACCTCAGTGTTCAATATCACCCCGGGAAGGCTAACGTGGTGGCCGATGCCTTAAGCAGGAAGGCTTGCTCTTTGAATGTTGTTATTCAAAAGAGGCAGCCAGCCTTGTTTAAGGAGCTCGAACAATTCAGTTTGGAATTGGTCACCCCTGGATTTCTGGATCATTTGGAAGTCAGACCGACCCTGCTGGACGAAGTCAAGAAGGCGCAAGATGGACATACAAGCATTAAAGGCATCAAAAAGAAGATGAAGCTAGGCAAGGCCCCAGGATTCTCTGAAGACGAGCACGGGATTGTTTGGTACAAAGGCCGCATCTGCGTACCAAACAAGATGGAGCTGAAGAACCTGATCCTGCAAGAATCCCACGACACTCCGTATTCCATCCAACCCGGAGGAACCAAGATGTATCAAGACTTGAAGGCAAGATTCTGGTGGCACGGCATGAAAAGAGAGATTGCAACCTATGTTGCAAAGTGTGATGTGTGCCAAAGGGTCAATGCTGAATATCAGCGACCTGCTGGATTGCTTCAACCACTCAAGGTTCCTGAGTGGAAGTGGGATAAAGTCGGAATGGACTTCATCACCGGATTACCAAGGTCAAATAGAGGACATGACTCTATCTGGTTCATAGTCGATCATTTGACCAAGGTGGCCCATTTCATTCCTGTCAAGACCACTTATGATGGCAACCGGCTGGCAGCTCTCTACATCGACAGAATCATAAGCCTTCACGGCGTTCCCAAGGAGATTGTGTCAGATCGAGGAACCCAGATCACCTCAAGGTTCTGGAAGAAGTTCCAAGAAGCCTTGGGAGCCAAATTGTCTTTCAGCACAGCTTTCCACCCACAGACCGGAGGTCAGACAGAACGAGTAAATCAAATTCTCGAAGACATGCTCCGAGCCTATGTCTTGGCATATGGAGCCAAGTGGGAAGATTGTCTCCCTTTTGCCGAGTTCTCCTATAACAACAGTTATCAGTCGAGCCTTCAGATGGCACCATTTGAGGTGTTGTACGGACACAGATGTCGCACACCCCTCAACTGGTCGGAGACTGGAGAAGGGCTAGTCTTTGGACCGGATATTCTCCGCGCAGCAGAAGAGCATGTCCAACTAGTCAGAGAATGTTTGAAGGCAGCCAAGTCAAGGCAGAAGAGCTATGCTGACACTCACCGTCGGGACATGAACTTCCATGTCGGGGACCATGTGTACCTGCGGGAAACTCCTCTGAAGGGAACCAAGCATTTCCACGTCAAGGGGAAGCTCGCACCAAGGTTCATTGGACCCTTTGAGATCAATGCACGACGAGGAGAAGTGGCTTACCAGTTGGAACTACCACCTGAGCTATCCGATGTGCACAACGTATTCCACGTGTCACAACTCTGGAAATGCCTCCAAGTTCCAAACAAGCCTGATCTCTACAAGGATGTTGATCACCAAGCCATTGATCTCCAGCCTGATTTGACCTACCGCGAGAAGCCCATTCGCATTCTGGACGAAGCAGAACGACGGACGCGAAGTCGTACCATCAAGTACTTCAAGGTCCAGTGGAGCAACCACACCGAAGCTGAAGCAACCTGGGAACGTGAAGACTACCTTAGATCCGAGTTTCCCGATCTCTTTTAAGACCTAGTTTAGGAATCTCGGGGACGAGATTCTTGTAAGGGGAGTAGGTCTGTCACACCCTGCATTTTGTAACATGTTATTTGCATCAATGAAGCATGAAAATTTGGACCAGCAAAATTTTTTGGCATCATTTGGCTTTTATTTGGAATTGAGTTTTCCTTCATGTGTTTTTCATGTGCTCATTAAAGTCAACTATTACCTCTTGTAGAATTCATCTCCATACCCAAAACTTCTGCCCAATGATCATGCCAAGTGTTATATAACAGTATAGTATTTTCTTACAAAATTAATTTGGCCAAAATGTATTTTATAAATTTAGTATTCCTAAAACCCCTAAATTAAGGTTTGCACTGCAAGTGCTTGATTTAGGGTGAGAAAATTATTTCAAAAGGTACATTTGAGACCTAGTAGTCATAGGACTCCCAGGAACCACAAAAGTATAATTTTAAAAGTTATGTTCCTATTTTATTTAAAAGCTTTTTCTTAAGGCCAGAAATGGTCCTTAATAGGGGAAAATTATTTAAGTATTTCAAAAATATTTGCCAAAATTCAGGGAGACTCATAGGACATATATTGTCCATATATAAGAGTTTCAACACTTGGTCATGTTCAAAATAATGGGCTAAACCCTCTACAACCCTTTCTGGATATTTCAAGCTTTTGAAATATTTACAAAGGAAATATTCTCCAAAAATTCCAGGGAAATTCTATCATGTCATACATGACATATTAGATGATCTTGCCAAGCCCCATGCCTTGGGAACCAAGAAAACATCATCAAAACCCTTCAAAACCATTCTGTCCATATTTGAAGTTTGAGCAACTTTACATTGCCAAACTTATCCAAATGCTATCAAACTTGGTGCACATGCTGGAATGGCCTAATAAGGCATCTAGACCAAATGGCACAAGATTTGGAGTAGAGAAACTTGATCAGAATACCCCAAAACCCCTTCTGTTCAAATGCAAATTTGAACAACTTTACATTACCAACTTTTCACCTGGAGCTTCAAACTTTGTGGGCATGATCAATACCCCAAATGATGAAACTACACCAAGTGGTGCATCAAGGGGAGATGATTAGCTTGACTTAAACAAGATGAAGCCATTTCTGTTGATTTCTAGGGTTCACCAAAGTTACATTGGCTAGTTTCTTCAAATGAGCCCAAATTTGGTGAAACACCCTATTTTCTTATAACATTCAATCCTGTTAAGTGTCATGGCAAGTGGAGATCATTTGCTTGATCAAAACTTGATCAAACACCTTCTGCAATTTTACCAAAACTACCATCTTGACCCCTTTTACTATTTACCTTGGCCTCAACTTTCTACCACAGCTTCATCTGGTTACTATCTACCTCCAGTAACTCCCCCATGTCCCCAGCTCAATGATTGAGGGGTGAAAACCCTAGTTCACCTTGCTGGACAGCCATTTTCTACCAAGTTACCAGCTTCTCTCTCTCTCCTTGATCCTCCAGAGCATCCAAAGCCACAGACGAGCTGCTTGCATCACCCTGGACCCCCCCAAACACGGCGGACGCGCCCAGAGGACCAATGGCATGCCATGGCATGCGATAAGGCCGCTCCAGAGCACGCTACAGTGCGCCCCCGCATTGTAGCTTCGCCCAATCGCCTGCCCCTGACAGCCTCGAGCTCTCCCCTCGCGCCAGTCGATGCCCCTCGACATCCGCGACCTCCTCCGGTGCTGTCCCCCTCCTCCGCTGCCCTCCACTGGCCGTCTTCACACGCGCGCTGGCCGCCCGCAACCTTCACTCGCCGGCCTTACACGCGCGCGTTGTCTGGAAGCCTTCCCGCTCCTCCTCTCCCCTCTACTAGGCGTAGGACTCGTCCACGGACCTCCCCGACTCAAACCCAGCACCAGCACGGCCTCTGGCCTCGCCTACGACCTCGTCGGTGCACGAGTCCACGGTGGACCGTGGGCTCGGCTATATAAGCGTGCCCAGGCCTCTCCAACGGCACCAGCAACCTCCCCTCACCCCCAGCAACACGCCAGTACCACTCAATCAACCCCAGAGAGCCCCTGAGCTCGGGATCGACCGGAGCTTCGCCGTGTCGGGCAACCAGCGATCTCGTAGTACGAGCCCTCGCAGCTCCTCCTTTCGCTCGATTTGGAACCACCGCACCCCACTAATACTTTCCCCTCGCTTTTCCCTCTCTGTAGCTGTCGGAATCGGCCGGAGCAGCGACCTCCCGAAGCTCCTCCGCCGTCCCACCTCGCCGCCGGCGAACCAGGCCTCCCCGGCGAGTCGCACCACCCCCACTGCATCCGCGACTCGCTGCTGAGTCTATCCCTGCCATCCATTTGCCCCGCCGTGCCCGGATTCGTCGCCGGTGAGCTCGCCGTCGCCGTGGCCGAGAGGTTGAAGATGACAGGCGGGCCCCGCCTGTCATCCTCACCGCTCCCTCTCTCCCCTCGCAGCCGCTGACCGCTGGGCCCCGCTCGTCACGTTTAAAACCCTGACGCGCGCGCGCTGGCGCCCGAGCGGCTGGGCTAGATGCCCTGGGCCGTGCACTGTGGCCGCTCTGGCCCAGTGGCACAGGGCCATTTCTTTTTATTCTTTCTGTGATTAATTCAATTAATTTTACAGAAATGAATATTAGTCCAAATGAAATAATTCCAACTCCTAAATTCTTGTAATATTCCAACCTATTTAATGGTGTCACTTTCACACATATCCATGAAACTTTTCTGTTCTGTTTAAATTTAAATTCAAATTTGAGCACTAAAACTCCTGTTCTAAAATCCTTAGATTCCATTCTGTAACTCCAAAACTCCAACTAAGAATTTTTGTCATCTTAGTTTTCCCTCTAGTATTTAACAAAAATAAGTTGACATTTTTCTGAGCACTTTGATTTTTCTGTTTTCATTGTGGCCTTATTTTCCCGTTGATATTTTGCGACGTATAGATACCGTATTTGACGAAGTTGCTGAGGAAGAAGGTGGAGAAGGATTTGAAGACTTTGAAAACCAAGCCAATCCAGGCAAGCAGCCTTTTGACCATGATACACTTGTTCTTCGGAACCCATTTGTTTCCGATGCATGATGATAGAGTTACGGTGGTGACCTAGTTGAACCACCACATGATGCATGCTCTGCTCATGACCTTGCTATGTGCTAGATGTCATGCAAATAGTTAGTAGTGATGCTTGTGATGCATGTGAGATATGAACCTTCGAGGTTGAAATCTTTTCATAAACCCCATCGGGTGCCCCTAATGCTCGAGGGTGATGTTGAGTTAGCTCATCACTTGAGGAAGAAGTGATGTGCCGGTAAAATCTTGTGCATGGGTGAAAGAATAGATTAGATTTATGTGTGTCTACCGTCCCAACCAAACATGTGCAACCACTCTACCCCTTATGGGACGGGGCTTTATTGATTACTTAGGTCGATACTAGCATGGTGCCCGCATTACTAGTGACGGGAAGACTTGAGGTCTTTCCCGGGACGGGGTCGTGCTTGGATAGACGACCATGACTGTTTTCACAGGGCACCGGACACACCGTTGGTCCCTTCGGGTACGCGTGACATTGAAATTAGGGCAAGTCCTGTGATCTATTGTTTGTACTCGAGGGCCGTGTACCAACGAGTGGACTCTATGTTTGTGTCGTCTAAGGAAAGATAATGACCGGGTGCTTCCCCCGAGTACTTGAGGTACTGCGGGATCGTGGGTGACACGAAAGCTTCCCGGATCTTGTGGGTAAAGTGCGCAACCTCTGCAGACTGTAAAACTATTCGAATAGTCGTGTCCACGGTCATGGACAGTTGGGTGGTGCTACTTAAACTATGTACGGAATTTTACCACATCGGTGAAGTATGTGTGGGATGAGTCAAGGTGGTGACTTGAGTCGATGAGTTGAATCATATTCATGTTGATATCGGTAACCTGTCTTCGAGGTTACGTGAAGTTATTGATGCATATACTTGATGGTAGAATATTTATTCTAGCCCATTGCTAGATTGCTCATTGTTGTTCGATTGCATTGTTACTTTGAACCAAATCATGGGTTGCTTGCGAGTACATTCAAAGTACTCATTGGCTTGCCACTGGTTATTTAATTGGCTAGGCATGGAGGAACAGGAATATGAAGAAGAGTTCTTTGGAGACGAACATGCGAACTAGGACGCTATCCCAGTCAGAATGCCTGTAGGGTTAAGGCAGATGGCATGGGTTCTACCTATCATCGAAGACTTCCGCTACCTGAGTTATTTGCTATTCAGCCCGTGAGGCTTTATCTATGTAAGACTTGGCCATAATGGCCTTAATTTGTGTAAGACGGTATGTATGGATGTAAAACTCGTGTTATTCAGCTTCTGTGTGTTCAGTGAGCATTGATCTCTGGGATCACTGTACACGTGCATTCGGTGATCTCGGCTTCTAAGTCGGGGTCCCCACATTAGGGCTGCCATTGTCCTCGGCTTTTCTTGTCCAAGGTGTCTGGCTAGACATTCGTCCTGGACACTGTGCTTGAATGCCGCTAACGCTTCAGCATCCGGACAGTCGACGATTTGGTTATTCTTAGTGAGAAAATGATTCCAAAGCTTGCGGGCTCACTCCCCGGGTTGTTGGATGATGTGACTTAGATCGTCAGCGTCCGGGGGCGGACATAGGTCCCTTGAAAATTGGCCTGAAAAGTGTTCATAAGTTCTTCCCAACTCCCAATGGAGTTCTCTGGGAGGCTGCTTAGCCAGTGCCGAGCTGGTCCTTTTAGCTTGAGGGGTAGATATTTAATGGCGTGGAGATCATCTCCTCGAGCCATGTGGATGTGATGAATAAAGTCTTCTATCCTTCCCGGTCTCTAGGTCCGTAGATAGACCTAGTCTTGCTTTCTTTTCTGTTCAGATCCTCACGCACATTGTGTTTCCGGACTTGAGCCGCTTTCTCCATTACTTTACGGGGAGGTGGTGCGGGCTTGTGTACGCCGTTGCTAGCAACTCTGTCCCGTCAGCAAGGTAGTCGGTCCGGCTTATCGACGGTGTTATTCTTCGGCGGTCTGGGCGCGGTGGCCTCAACGTGAAATTCAGGCAGCAGTTTACGCTTGGGATAGCCTTTGGTTTGGCTGTTGTGGCCATGTTTGTGTTCGGCGTCTAGCACCTCGTTCAATCTATCATTAAGCGTGTCCTGTGTGGCTCAAAGCCGTCTCCGTATCTTTTTCAGGCTCCTTGTGGTGGCAATAAGCCTCAAATGGAAGCACTTTTGTTCTGAGGGTTCTTCTGGGACGATGTATTCGTCGTCGCCCAGGCTAACTTCTTCGTCGGAGACAGGTTCGTAATTGCTATCTTTGGCATCGCTGTCATCGGACAGTTGCTTCGGAATCTGTTCGTCGTCCTCTCATTCCTCCTACTCTATCGCTGGGTCTACGGGGTCTTCGACTGTTCCGGAATATCATCGTCGTTAGTGACAGTGTTGCTGTCTTTTCCTTTACGGGATTTGGTTCGACGCTTTGGATGCCGACGTTTGGGAGGTTTTCGATAGGCTTGTCCTCTAAGGGATCGTTTTCGCCGTCGCCCTCCTTCTCCTTAGGTGTATCCACCATGTACACGTCGTATGAAGACGTAGCTATCCACCGCCCGGTTACTAGCCGGCTCTGGTCTGGATCTGCTTCGGCTTCGAGGTCCATCCCTTCGATGTCTTCAGAAGCGTAGTCATGTAGATCTGTTAGATCTTCAATCGTGGTTACCAATTGGGTGGTGGGTGTGGAAAAAATTCTCCATCAGCCTCCAGTTCGAACCGGATACAATGCCGCTGTGTGTCCCCATCTAGGGAGAGGGATCTTAACGACTTTAACATGTCGCCAAAGGGTGAATGCTAAAAGATATCAGCAACACTGAATTCGGCAATAGATGCATGATCAAGCTTAAAGGGCGTAGATGCGCGTGATTCGTAATCTGAGGCTGCAGTTGATTCCGGGGTTCCGATAACACATACCCTATTTACAGTTGGGTCTGTGTGCGGCTCCAACACCGTAGAGTCTGCGCCTTTCGTGGCGGGATTGAGCTTCTCGTCTTTGGACGACGCGATTTGTTCCGGATCTTGGGCCAGAACTATTGCATGTGCTATTTCCTGATCCGATGACAGAGCTAGATCATGTTCATCGTGATGGCAGAGAGAGGTTGCCGCGGGATCGAATCCATTGAAGATCAAGTCTCTGCTGATATCGGCAACGTAGTTTAAGCTTCCGAATATGACTTGATGGCCAGGGGCGTAGCTCTCAATCTGCTCGAGGTGGCCATCTGTGTTGGCATGGAGCATGATGCCGCCGAACACAAAAATTTGGCCAGGAGGGAAAATTCCCTCGGTGTCGCTGTCGTTGTTGGTGACGCGATCCATCAGTCCTTTGGTCGATGACATAGTGAAACTCTCAATGAAAGCACCAATGTCGGTGTCAAAACCGGCGGATCTCGGGTAGCGGGCCCCGAACTATGCGTCTGAGGATCGATGGTAATAGGAGGCTGGGGAAACGATGTTTACCCAGGTCGAGGCCCTCTTGATCGATGTAAAAACCTACTTCCTACTATATTAATATGGATGAATATGAATACAAGAGTTGATCTACCTCGAGATCGTATTGGCTAAACCCTAGAGTCTAGCCTATGAGGATTTGTGTTTCTCTATCAGCCTCTACGGACTAAACTCTCCGGTTAATATACACACCGGAGGGACCTAGGGTTTGTAGATACCATCTTGTAGAGGAAGGAAAGATTACACCCGAACCTAAAACTTGCCATTATACAAATACATTAGGTGATCTTCGACTATGATCTTCACGAGTCCCCAAGTATTTTTGAGCAATATGCTTTTTAATACTGGGCCTCGTTATAGAAGCCCCCAAATATTTTTGAGGTATATACATTTGAGGAAGTTCTACCCTGTGATAGTTCGGTTGAGCCGATAACTTATCGATAAGAAAAAAAAGAAAAAAAAAGAGGAGAACTTAAAAATAAAAAAGGGAATAAGACCTAGATTGAAAAGAAAACATGTGCTATTGAACTATCTGTAGAATCGTCGGAGCCTGGCAGTGTTCCATGGGTTCGGCTCAAGGCGATTGTATGATGCGTTTCGAAGGGGCCCTCCCATCTTGGTTGGGCTTGTCCTTTTTCTTCTCTGGGAGGCGTAAGATGAGTTCGCCAACATTGTATGTCTTGGCCCGCACTTCTCTGCTTTGGTATCGCCTGACCTGTTGTTCATGAAATGCGGAACGGGCCTGCGCGATATCTCGCTCCTCTTCTAGGCTGTCTAGGTCATCCTGCCGATCGAGCTCGACCTCTCTCTCTTCGTACGTGCGCACTCGAGCTGAGTCATGAATAATATGCAGGGCAAGACAACCTCTGTGTCGTACACCATGAAAAAAGGTGTGTATCCGATTGTTCGATTAGGTGTAGTTCGCAGCTCCGAGAGTACGGAGTCGAGCTCCTCCACCGAGTGTTTATCTGACTCCTGAAGGGAGCACACTAGTCGGGGTATAATGCCGCTCATTATCAAGCCATTGGTTCGTTCTACCTGACCGTTTGTTTGAGGGTGGTACACAGAGGCATAATCAAGTTTAATGCCTAACCTGGTGCACCAATTTTTCACCTCGTCAGCTGTGAAGTTGGAGCCATTATCTGTGATAATACTGTGCGGACAACATAACGGTGTATTATGCCGGATATAAAATCTATCACTGGACCTGCCTCAGTTGTTCGTACTGGCTTGGCTTCTATACATTTAGTGAATTTGTCCACCATGACCAGTAAATATTTCTTTTTATGGCTTCCTACTATAAGAGGTCTGACCATATCCAGCCCCGAGACCGCAAAGGGCCAGGTAATGGGGATGGTTCTGATAGCGGCGGGAGGCATATGACTTTGATTTGCAAAAAGCAGGAATCCAACACAGCATTGGACTAGGGTATGTGCGTCTGCGCGTGCAGTTGGCTAGAAGAAACCAGTTCGGAAGGCCTTGCTAACAAGAGCTCGGGCCGCGGCATGATGGCCACCCATGCCAGAGTGTATTTCGGCTAGAAGTTGTCGTCCCTCCTCTTCAGAGATGCACCGTTGGAGAATACCAGGAGTGATTTTCTTGTATATTTCACCTTTGTGAACCTTATAGGATTTAGAACGCTGACTTATACAGCAGGCCTCATTTTGGTCATCGGGGAGCTCTTGCCTATTAAGGTAGGCTAGGAAAAGCTCGGTCCAGGGGGCTATAACAGCAATGATCTCATGAGCTGATGATGTGATTTCTATGTGGGGTCCCTGATGACATCTGTATTGAGTTCAGCTGGGGGCGTGTTTGGGTCCGGATTGGCGTCACTTCCCTCGTCTTGCCATGTTACTGATGGATTGAACAACCTTTCCACAAAGGTGTTAGGCGGGACTGGATCGCGTTTAGCTCCGATTCGAGCAAGTATATCTGCTGCATGGTTACTGTCCCGAGCTACATGGTGAAATTCCAGCCCCTCAAATCGAGCTGATATTTTAAATATGGCATTTCAATAAGCTGCCATCTTTGAATCCTTCGCATCAAATTCTCTGTTTACCTGAGATATGGTGAGGTTTGATTCTCCGCGCACCTCGATGCATTGTATACCCATGGATACGGCCATGCAGAGACCGTGCAGTAATGCCTCGTATTCGGTCGCGTTATTTGAGTCCGTGTACATGATCTGCAGCACGAAGCGGACCGTATCCCCTGTTAGGGATATCAAGATGATGCCACCCCAACCCGGCTAGCATTTTGGAACCGTTGAAATACATGGTCCAGTGGGAGTATGATCTGTACTTTTTAGGGAGTTCGGCTTCAGTCCATTTCGTGACGAAGTCGGCAACCACATGGGACTTAATAGAACAGCGTGGTTTGTATATTATTTTGAACGATAAGAGCTCGATGGCCCATTTGGCTATGAGACCAGTGGCGTCTTTATTGTTTATGATATTGTTAAGTGGTACGTCGGATGCCACTATGATCAAACACTTTTGAAAGTAGTGTCAGAGCTTCCGAGATGCCATGAATACCGCATGGGCAATTTGCTGGTAATGGGGGTATCGTGATTTGCACGGTGTGAGAATCTCGGATACATAGTATATGGGTTTTTGAACAGGGAATTTATGTCCCTCTTCATCTTGTTCCACGACGAGCACCGCACTCACTACCTGATGAGTTGCGGAGATATAAAGCAGCATTGGCTTGCCAGCACCTAGAGCGGCTAGGATTGGGTTACTCGCTAGGGTTATTATTTCCTCCAGTGCAGTCATGGCCGCATCCGTACATTCAAAGTTTTATGTGCACCTCAGTAGTCTATAAAGAGGTAGTGCTTTCTCTCCTAATCTGGAGATAAAGCGGCTTAAGTCCGCTACGTAACCTGCTAGCTTTTGCACTTGTTTTAGATCGGTTGGCATAGTTAGATGTGACAGGGCCCGGATTTTAGCTGGGTTCGCTTCAATTCCTCTATGGGATACGATGAACACTAATAGCTTTCCGGCCGGAATGACGAAGACGCATTTTTCCGGGTTGAGCCGTATGTCATATGTTCGTAAGTTATCGAACATGAGGTGGAGATCATCCACCAATGTTTCGACGTGTTTAGTCTTGATAACTACGTCGTCAACATATGCCACCACTATCTTGCCAATTTTTTCCTCTAAGGATGTTTGAATCATGCGTTGATATGTGGCACTAGTGTTTTTGAGTCCAAATGGCATAGTGTTAAAGCAAAAGGGGCTGTATAGAGTGATGAATGTCGTAGCAGCCTGATCGGATTCCTTCATTTTTATTTGATGGTATCCAGAGTAGGCATCGAGGAAACACAACGAGTCATGTACTGCGGTTGCATTGATAATTTGACCAATGTGGGGCAGTGGAAAGGGATCCTTAGGGAAAGCCTTGTTTAAGTCTGTGAAGGGGACACAAAGGCGCTAGGATTTGTCCTTCTTTGGTACCATGACTACGTTGGCTAGCCAGTCCGGGTGTTTGATTTCCCTTATGAATTCGGCTTCCAATAGCTTGGCCAGCTCTTCCCCCATAGCCTGTCTTTTGGATTCAGAAAATCATCGTAATGATTGCTTGACTGTCTTGAACCCTTTGATAATGTTGAGGTTGTGTTCGGCCAGCCTGCGAGGGATTCCGGGCATATCAGAAGGATGCCAAGTGAATATGTCCTAGTTTTCGCAAAGGAAGGCGCGCAAAGCGCTATCTACCGCTGGGTCCAGCTGTGCCCCAATGGATGCCGTTTTATTAGGATACATTGGGTGCACTTGGAATTTTACAATTTCATCTGCTGGCTTGAAAGAGGTAGATTTCGATCTTTTGTCTAGGACTATGTCGTCCATGTCCACCATAGATCATAAGGTGGTTAATTCTTCAGCCGCGAGGGCTTCGGATAATGCCTCCAGGGCTAAGGATGCAATTTTGTTCTCTGCACAGGGTGCTATATCCGGATCAATTGCAACTGTGATTATTGCATTGGGCCCTGACATTTTGGGCTTCATGTACCCGTAATGGGGTATAGCCTGAAAGTGTGAGAAAGCGTCCCTCCCTAGAAGGGCGTGGTATCCGCTGTTAAAGCGGACAATGTGGAAGAGCAGTTCCACTAATCTGTAGTTCTCGGGTGTACTAAATACTACGTCAAACCTAATGCTTCCCGAACACCGGGCTTCCCGGCGGGGAATAATTCCTTGAAAGGTTGTATTACTTTATTCAATGCGGGATTTATCAACCTGCATTTTTGCAAGCGTGTCCTCATATATGAGGTTGAGTCCGCTGCCCCCGTCCATTAGTACTATAGTGAGGCGGAAGCCATCTACTATTGGGTTTAGTACGAGAGCGGTTGTGGCTCGGACAGGCCGGACTCGTGGTTCGCCTTTGGCAGAAAAGGTGATTATCGTGTCGTTCCATGGGCTTGCAGTGTTGATTTGATGGACCTTGGCAAGTTCGCGATCCGCTCTTTTGTGTCGGTTGTTTGAGGAGAAAGTCTAGAAGAGGGTGAAGACATCGAGGTCTTTCTTCCCTGGCGTTGCGGTGGCGAGGATGGCTTCACCGCTCTTTTCTACCTGCCAGAGTACCCAGCATGCTCTAAGGCAGTGGGTAGGGGTATTGTCCGGGGCAGCGTGTATTTGGCAAGGTTTATCCAACAGTTCGTCCACAACGGACCTGTGTCCTGTGAAAGGTCTATTTTTCTTACCATTGTGAATCTTATCGGATACCCTGCTTGATGGGGAACGTTGCATGGGAAACAAAAAATTTCCTACGCTCACCAAGATCAATCTAGGAGATGCACATCTACGAGAGGAGAGTTGGATCCACATACCCTTGTAGATCGCGATGCGGAAGCGTTGCAAGAACGCGGATGAAGGAGTCGTACTCGCGGCGATTCAAATCGCGGAAGATCCGATCTAGCGCCGAACGGACGGCGCCTCCGCGTTCAACACACGTGCAGCCCGGTGACGTCTCCCACGCCTTGATCCAGCAAGGAGAGAGGGAGAGGTTGGGAAGACTCCATCCAACAGCAGCACGACGGCGTGGTGGTGGTGGAGGAGCGCGGGACTCCAGCAGGGCTTCGCCAAGCGCTGCAAGAGACGAGGAGGGAGAGGGGTAGGGCTGCGCCAAGAAGGAGACTTTCTCGTGTGTCTAGCAGCCCCAAAACCTCACATATATATAGGGGGAAGGGAGGGCTGCGCCCCCTTTAGGGTTTCCCACCCCTAGGGGTGCGGCCAGCCCTAGAAAACCCATCTAGGGTGCGGCCAAGGGGGGGGAGAGAGAGGGGGCGCCCTAGGGTGGGCCTTAAGGCCCATCTGGACCTAGGGTTTGCCCCCCTCCCCTCTCCATGCGCCTAGGGACTTGGTGGGGGGGGCGCACCAGCCCCCTTGGGGCTGGTTCCCTCCCACACTTAGCCCACGCAGCCTTCAGGGGCTGGTGGCCCCACCTGGTGGACCCCCGGGACCCTCCCGGTGGTCCCGGTACATTACCGATATCGCCCGAAACTTTTCCGGTGACCAAAACAGGACTTCCCATATATGAATCTTTACCTCCGGACCATTCCGGAACTCCTCGTGACGTCCGGGATCTCATCCGGGACTCCGAACAACATTCGGTAACCGCGTACATACTTTCCCTATAACCCTAGCGTCATCGAACCTTAAGTGTGTAGACCCTACGGGCTCGGGAACCATGTAGACATGACCGAGACAACTCTCCGACCAATAACCAACAGCGGGATCTGGATACCCATGTTGGCTCCCACATGTTCCACGACGATCTCATCGGATGAACCACGATGTCAAGGATTCAATCAATCCCGTATACGATTCCCTTTGTCTATCGGTATAGCACTTGCCCGAGATTCGATCGTCGGTATACCGATACCTTGCTCAATCTCGTTACCGGCAAGTCTCTTTACTCGTTCCGTAACACATCATCCCGTGATCAACTCCTTGATCACATATTGTGCACATTATGATGATGTCCTACCGAGTGGGCCCAGAGATACCTCTCCGTCATACGGAGTGACAAATCCCAGTCTCGATTCGTGCCAACTCAACAGACACTTTCGGAGATACCTGTAGTGCACCTTTATAGCCACCCAGTTACGTTGTGACGTTTGGTACACCCAAAGCATTCCTACGGTATCCGGGAGTTGCACAATCTCAGGGTCTAAGGAAAAGATACTTGACATATAGAAAAGCTTTAGCATACGAACTACACGATCTGTGCTAGGCTTAGGATTGGGTCTTGTCCATCACATCATTCTCCTAATGATGTGATCCCGTTATCAATGACATCCAATGTCCATGGTCAGGAAACCGTAACCATCTATTGATCAACGAGCTAGTCATCTAGAGGCTTACTAGGGACATGGTGTTTGTCTATGTATCCACACATGTATCTGAGTTTCCTATCAATACAATTCTAGCATGGATAATAAAAGATTATCGTGAACAAGGAAATATAATAATAACCAATTTATTATTGCCTCTAGGGCATATTTCCAACAGTCTCCCACTTGCACTAGAGTCAATAATCTAGTTCACATCGCCATGTGATTAACACTCACAGGTCACATCGCCATATGACCAACATCCAAAGAGTTTACTAGAGTCAGTAATCTAGTTCACATCAATATGTGATTAACACTCAATGAGTTCTGTGTTTGATCATGTTATGCTTGTGAGAGAGGTTGTAGTCAACGGGTCTGCAACATTCAGATCCCTATGTACTTCGCAAAACTTTATGTCATATCGTAGATGCTGCTACCACGTTCCACTTGGAGCTATTCCAAACTGTTGCTCCATTATACGTATCCGGTATCTCCTCTTAGAGTTATCCGGATAGGTGTTAAGCTTGCATCGACGTAACTCTTTACGTCGAACTCTTTATCACCTCCATAACCGAGAAACATTTCCTTACGCCTCTAAGGATAATTTTGACCACTATCTAGTAATCCACTCCTGGATCACCTTTGTACCCTCTTGCCAGACATGTGGCAAGGCACACATCAGGTGCGGTACTTAGCATGGCATACCGTACAGAGCCTATGACAAAAGCATAGGGGACGACCTTCGTCCTTCCTCTTCCTTCTGCCGTGGTCAAGTTTTGAGTCTTACTCAACTTCACACCTTACAACTCAGGTAAGAACTCCTTCTTTGACTGATCTATTTTGAACTTCTTCAAAATCATGTCAAAGGTGTGTGTTCTTTTGAAAGTATCATCAGGCGTCTTGATCTATCTGTATAGATCTTGATGCCCAATATGTAAGCAGCTTTATCCAGGTCTTCCTTTGAAAAACTCATTTCAAACAACCCTTTATGCTTTCCAGAAATTCTACATCATTTCGGATCAACAATATGTCATTCACATATACTTATCAGAAATGTTGTAGTGCTCCCACTCACTTTATTGCAAATACAAGTTTCCAACAAACTTTGTATACCCAAAAACTTTGATCACTCCATCAAAGTGTATATTCCGACTCCGAGATGCTTGCTCTAGTCCATGGAAGGATCGCTGGAGCTAGCATATCCTTTTAGCATCCTTAGGATCGACAAAACCTTTCTGATTGTATCACATACAACCTTTCCTTACGAAAACTGGTAAGGAAACTTGTTTTGTCATCCATCTGCCAGATTTCATAAATGCAGCTAATTCTAACATGATTCCGACGGACTTAAGCATCGCTACGGGTGAGAAAATCTCATCGTAGTCAACTCCTTGATCTTGTGAAAAACTCTTTGCCACAAGTCGAGCTTCATAGACGGTGACATTACCGTCCACGTCCGTCTTAGTCTTAAAGATCCATTTGTCTCAATGGCTTGCCGATCATAGGGCAAGTCCACCAAAGTCCATACTTTGTTTTGATACATGGATCCTATCTCGGATTTATCGGCTTCTAACCATTTGTCGGAATATGGGCCCACCATCGCTTCTCCATAGTTCGTAGGTTCATCGTTGTCCAACAACATGACCTCTAAGACAGGATCACCGTACCACTCAGGAGTAGTACATATCCTTGTCGACCTATGATGTTCGACAGCAACTTGATCCGAAGTTTCATGATCACTATCATTAGCTTCCTCTTCAACAGATGTGGGTTCCACAGAAACATCTTTCTGTGCTGCACCACTCTCCGTTCGAAGTAGAGGTTCAACAACCTCATCAAGTTCTATCTTCCTCCCACTCAATTCTTTCGAGAGAAACTCCTTCTCAAGAAAGGACCCATTCTTAGCGACAAACATTTTTGTCCTTGGATCTGAGATAGAAGGTATACCCAACCGTTACCAGTGGGTATTCCATGAAGATGTATTTGTCCGCTTTGGGTTCGAGCTTTTCCTGGCTGAAGCCATAAGCATTGCAGCCCCAAACATTTAAGAAAACGACAACTTTGGTTTCTTGCCAAACCACACGACGTCGTCTCAACGGACTTAGACGGTGCCCTATATAAAGTGAATGCAGCTGTCTCTAATGCATAACCTCAAAATAATAGTGGTAGATCGGTAAGACATACCATATATCGCACCATATCTCATAAGGTTCGATTACGATGTCCGGACACACCATTACGCTGTGGTGTTCCAGGGGACTTCAACTGCGAAACAATTCCACAATGTCTTAAGTGATTGCCAAACTCATAATTCAGATAATATCCCCTTGATCAGATCGTAGGAACATGATCTTCTTGTTATGATGATTCTTAATCTTCACTCTGAAATTTTTTGAACCTTTCAAACGTTTCAGACTTTTGCTTCATTAAGTAAATATACCATATCTACTCAAATCGTCAGTGAAGATGAGAAAATAACGATATCCACCACACGCCTTAATTCTCATTGGATCACATACATCAGCATGTATGATTTCCAATAAGTCACTTACCCGTTTCATTGTACCTGAAAATGAGATCTCAGTCATCCTGCCCATGAGGCATGGCTCGCATGTGTCAAGCGATTCAAAATCAAGTGACTCCAAACGTCCATCAGCATGGAGTTTCTTCATGCATTTTATGCCAAAATGACCTAAGCGGCAGTGCCACAAGAAAGTGGTACTATCATTATTAACTCTACATCTTTTGGCATTAATATTATCATTATGTGTATTACCATGATCGAGATTCAACGAACCATTGGGTGCATGACCATAAAGGTATTATTCATGTAAACAGAATAACCATTATTCTCTAACTTAAATGAATAACCGTATTGCGATGAACATGATCTAATCATTTTCATGCTCAACGTAGACACCTGATAACATTTATCTAGGTTCAACACTAATCTCTAAAATAGAGGAAGTGTGCGATGGTGATCTCATCAACCTTGGAAACACTTCCAACACACATCGTCACCTCGCCTTTAGCTAGTCTCCGTTCAGTCTGTAGCTTTTGCTTCAAGTCACTAATAGTAGCAACTGAACCGGTATCCAATACCCAGGTGCTACAAGGAGTACTACTAAGGTACACATCAATAACACGTATATCAAATATACTTTGTTGAAGTTGCCAGCTATTATATCTACCATGTATTTGGGGTGGTTCCGCTACCATGTGACCATTCCCCTTACAATAGAAGCACTTAGTCTCGAGGTTTTGGTTCAACCATGGGTTCCTTCATCAGAGCGACAACAGGTTTGCCATTCATGAAGTTTCCCTTCTAGCCCTTACCCTTTTGAAACCAGTGGTCTTGTTAAACCATCAACACTTGATGCTCCTTCTTGATCTCTACTTTTGCGGTACTAAGAACCGCTGACAGCACCGGGATCATCTCCATCCTTTGCATGTCATAGTTCATCACGAAGTTCTAGTAGCTTGGTGATAGTGTCTAGAGAATTCTGTCAACCACTATCTCACCTGGAAGATTAACTCCCACTTGGTTCAAGTGGTTTTAGCACCCAGACATTCTGAGCACGTGCTCACTAGTTGAGCTATTCTCCTCCATCTTTTTGGCAAAGGAACTTGTCAGAGGTCTCATACCTCTCAACACGGGCATGAGCCTGAAATCCCAATTTCAGCTCTTAGAACATCTCATATGTTCCATGGCGTTCAAAACGTCATTGGAATCCCGATTCTAAGCCGTAAAGTATGGTGCACTAAACTATCAAGTAGTCATCAGGACGTGTCTCTCAGGTGTTCACAACATCCACAGACGACGTTGTAGGGGTTTGCACATTGAGCGGTGCATCAAAGACGTAAGCTTTCTGTGCAGCAGTGAGGACACTCCTTGGACTACGGACCCAGTCCGCATCCTTGCTTACAATATCTTTCAACTTAGTCTTTCTCTAGGATCGTATTAAGCAGGGAGCTACAACGCAAGCTATTGATCTACAACATAATTTGCAAAGGCAACTTAGACTATTGTTCATGATAAGTGAGTTTAACTAATCAAATTATTTATAACTCCCACTCAAATTGACATCCCTCTGGTCATCCGAGCGTGACATGATCCAAATCCACCAACCCAAGTCCGATCATCACGTGAGATGAGGTGGTGTCAATGGTGAACATCTTCATGTTGATCATATCTACTATATGACTCATGCTGGACCTTTCGGTCTTCCGTGTTCCGAGGCCATGTCTGTACATGCTAGGCTCGTCAAGTCTAACCCGAGTGTTCTGCATGTGCAAAACTGGCTTGCACCCGTTGTATGCGAACGTAGAATCTATCACACCCGATCATCACGTGGTGCTTCGAAACGACGAACCTTCGCAACGGCGCACACTCGGGGGGAACACAATTTCATCTTGAAATTTTAGTGAGGGATCATCTTATAATGCTACCGTCGTCCTATGCAAAATAAGATGCATAAAAGGATTAACATCACATGCAAATCATAAGTGACATGATATGGCCATCAACTCGTGCTTTTGATCTCCATCTCCAAAGCACCGGCATGATCTCCATCGTCACCGGCGTAACACCATGATCCCCATCATCATGATCTCCATCATCGTGTCGCCATCGGGGTTGTCGCGCGCCCACCATGCTCTTACTACTATTGCTACCGTTTAGCGATAAAGTAAAGCATTACATAGCGCTTAATGATTGACACGCAGGTCATACAAAAATTAAAGACAACCCTATGGCTCCTGCCGGTTGCCGTATACATCGACATGCAAGTCGATATTAACTATTACAACATGATCATCTCATACATCAAATATATCTCATCATGTCTTTGGCCATATCATATCACATACATACCCTGCAAAAACAAGTTAGACGTCCTCTAATTGTTGTTGCAAGTTTTTATGTGGCTGCTATAGGTTTCTAGCAAGAACGTTTCTTACCTACGCCAAAACCACAACGTGATATGCCAATTTCTATTTACCCTTCATAAGGACCCTTTTCATCGAATCCGATCCGACTAAAGTGGGAGAGACAGACACCCGCTAGCCACCTTATGCAACTAGTGCATGTCAGTCGGTGGAACCTGTCTCACGTAAGAGTACGTGTAAGGTCGGTCCGGGCCGCTTCATCCCACGATGCCGCCGAATCAAGATAAGACTAGTAACGGCAAGAGAATTGACATTATCTACGCCCACAACTACTTTGTGTTCTACTCGTGCAAGATACTACGCATAAACCTGGCTCTGATACCACTGTTGGGGATCGTAGCAGAAAATCAAAATTTTTCCTACGCATCACCAAGATCTATCTATGGAGTAATCTAGCAACGAGCATAAAGGAGAGTGCATCTACATACCCTTGTAGATCGCGAGCGGAAGCGTTCAAGAGAACGGGGATGATGGAGTCGTACTCGTCGTGATCCAAATCATCGATGATCCTAGCGCCGAATGGACGGCACCTCCGTGTTCAACACACGTACGGAGCGGGGACGTCTCCTCCTTCTTGATCCAGCAAGGGGGGAGGAGAGGTTGATGGAGATCCAGCAGCACGACGGCGTGGTGGTGGAAGTAGCGGGATTCCAGCAGGGCTTCGCCAAGCGCTGCGGGAGGACGGAGATGTGTCACGGGAGGGAGAGGGAGGCGCCAGGGCTTGGGGTGCTGCTCCCATGCGCCTCCCCACTATATATAGGGGTGGAGGGGGCTGGTTTCTTGCCCTCCAAGTCCATTGGGGCGTTGGCAAAGGTGGGGGAAAGAAATCCCATCATTTCCTTTCCCCACCGATTGTTATCCCCCCTTTTTAGGGATCTTGATCTTATCCCTTCGGGATATGATCTTATTCCTTCTAAGGGGGGATCTTGGTGCGCCTTGACCAGGGGTGTGGGGCCTTGCCCCCACTACCCACGTTCATGTGGGTCCCCCCATGCAGGTGGGCCCCACTTCGGAACCTTCTAGAACCTTCCCGGTACAATACCGAAAAATCCCGAACATTTTCCGGTGGCCAAAATAGGACTTTCTATATATAAATCTTTACCTCCGGACCATTCCGGAACTCCTCGTGATGTCCGGGATCTCATCCGGGACTCCGAACAACTTTCGGGTTTCCGCATACTTATATCTCTACAACCCTAGCGTCACCGAACCTTAAGTGTGTAGACCCTACGGGTTCGGGAGACACACAGACATGACCGAGACGACTCTCCGGTCAATAACCAACAGCGGGATCTGGATACCCATGTTGGCTCCCACATGTTCCACGATGATCTCATCGGATGAACCACGATGTCAAGGATTCAATCAATCCCGTATACGATTCCCTTTGTCTATCGGTATAGCACTTGCCCGAGATTCGATCGTCGGTATACCGATACCTTGCTCAATCTCGTTACCGGCAAGTCTCTTTACTCGTTCCGTAACACATCATCCCGTGATCAACTCCTTGATCACATATTGTGCACATTATGATGATGTCCTACCGAGTGGGCCCAGAGATACCTCTCCGTCATACGGAGTGACAAATCCCAGTCTCGATTCGTGCCAACTCAACAGACACTTTCGGAGATACCTGTAGTGCACCTTTATAGCCACCCAGTTACGTTGTGACGTTTGGTACACCCAAAGCATTCCTACGGTATCCGGGAGTTGCACAATCTCATGGTCTAAGGAAAAGATACTTGACATATAGAAAAGCTTTAGCATACGAACTACATGATCTGTGCTAGGCTTAGGATTGGGTCTTGTCCATCACATCATTCTCCTAATGATGTGATCCCGTTATCAATGACATCCAATGTCCATGGTCAGGAAACCGTAACCATCTATTGATCAACGAGCTAGTCATCTAGAGGCTTACTAGGGACATGGTGTTTGTCTATGTATCCACACATGTATCTGAGTTTCCTATCAATACAATTCTAGCATGGATAATAAAAGATTATCGTGAACAAGGAAATATAATAATAACCAATTTATTATTGCCTCTAGGGCATATTTCCAACACTGCTAGGGTATGTCCGTTTTACTTTAGTGGCGTATCATCCGAAGATGGATTGTTCCAGAGGTGTATTCTAGGCTTTCCAAGTGTTTTCCATAGCACAATACTTTCGTATCAAGTGTGATAATTCTCCGAAGCTCCATATTTGACGGCGGTTGAGGGCGTTCAAGACTCCCTAATCTGTGCAATTGCGGTGAAATATGGACACCGTGTCATCATCGCAGCACTCCTTAATCTTGTATTTAACAAGTAGGAATCAGGCCCAGAAGTGATGGACTGTCTCTTGGGGCCGCTGTTGTATACACGTGAGATCGTATATGTCCAGTAGTCTGGAGTTACTTGGAGAGTCTGTACCGTGGTGGGTGTGTGTGGATAAATTTGAGTCCCGACCAAACATAGTGTCCGGGGTTTGTACAACCTCCAGTGTGGACAATCTGGGCCCAGTGGGATCTGAGTATTCCGCGGGCCCGGTGTCCGTAACAGAGCTTGAAAGGCACAAAGTGCCACCTCTCAGAGGTGTATTCGGCTCAATGGGTTCGAAGATCCAAATAGTGATGGTCTCCGTCTTGGGAGGAGAAGTATCTTCGGCTCAGTCCTCGACTGCTGCCACCAGATGAGTGATCGGAGTGGGATATATTTCATCCTGACCGGATTTAGATCCGATCTGATCATCTGACGATGAAAGCCCCAAGGCAGCAATGTGATGCAGCAGCTCGTTTAAAGACGAGGAATCCACCGAAGTCGTGTCATAGAAGTGGTCGAAGCACATGTAGGAGTGTTGCTCGATGGCCACAGGGAGTGCGGCCGGCCTGGCGGCCACGCGGGCGCATACAGATAACCCGCCGAGCTGAAGGATCTGGCCCATGGCCAGGTTGTTTCCAAGGGTGATCTCGTCGTTGATGACAAGACGAGCCACCGATCGCCTTTCGCGAGCGCACAACGGATCTCTCAATGAAAGCACCATTGTCAGTGTCAAAACCGGCAGATCTCGGGTAGGGGTGCCTAAGTCGTACGCTTAAGGATCGTTGGTAATAGGAGACAAGGGACACGATGTTTACCCAGGTTCAGGCCCTCCCGATCGAGGTAATACCCTACTTTCTGCTTGATTGATCTTGATGAATATGGAGTTACAAGAGTTGATCTACTGGAGATCGTAATGGCTAAACCCTAAAAGTCTAGCCTATGTGATATGATTATGTTGTCTCTACAGACTAAACCCTTCGGCTTATATACACGCTAGAGGGGGCCTAGGGTTACAAAGGTGACTTGGGAAGGAAGGAATCATGACATCCGAACATCTTTCTTGCCTTACTACATTCATTAGAGTCCTAACCGAATATGGGGGAGGGCCTTCTGCTTCTATCTTCATGGCCCATCAATTTGGCCCAGCATCAATGGCCTAGACATGTGAGGACCCCTATATACAGGACTCCCTTAACAAGGATCTTCAATAAAAAACTCGAGGCCTACGGTCGGGGCTGGCTCGACGACCTCTAGTCCGTGATGTGGTCCATCTGCACGACTGAGACCAAGTCGGCGGGCGAGACTCCATTCTTCCTTGTCTCCGGAGCTAAAGTGGTTCTCCCCTGCGTGGTTAGGCATCGCTTCGCGTGGGTCTTGGCGTTCGACAAGGCACGCCAGGACGCCTCACGGGGGATGGACCTTATGTTAGGGGAGGAGCGTCATTGCCAAGCCTCGCTCCGAGCAGTGAGGTACTAGCAGGCGCTTCGGCGGTACCACTGCCGTAGCGTCCGCTCCAAGACGCTCGAGGTGGGCTATCTCGTCCTGAGGCGGGTGCTCTCCAGGGAGGGGCTGCATAAGCTCTCACCCATGTGGGAGGGCCCGTTCAGGATTGCCCGTGTCTCCAGGCCTGGCGCCGTGCACTTGGAGACATAGGACGGGATCCCAATCCTGAACACATGGAACATCCAACACCTCTGGAAGTTCTACCAATGAAGCAAGGCCCCGTGCCCGTGAAGGTCTCCGCTCGTGACACTCTCACGTAACGAGTTGGGTTGTACATGCTCCGGATACTCCTGAGCGCCGCCCTTGGGCCTCATGGGGGCTCCCGCCCACGTCCTAGTGGAGGCCCCATGCTCCATGCTGGTGGGAAGACGAAGATTATTTTAGGTGCCGGACGCGGCTGTTCTTTTGCTCGCTTTCTGTAGCTGGTTTGCTTTTTCTGGAATGAAATTTGGAGGTTTCGTGCTTTTCACTCTCAAGAGCTTTCAATTCCTTCTCTCCTTATTCACCTTTCCACCCTTTCCCCAGGTAGAGCGGCAGTTGCCCGTCGCTTGTCACATCCCTAGTTCTGGCAATGCTTAGTGCTAGCATCTTGTGTTGCATCATGTTTAAGTTTCAATTGAAGTTGAAATGGGGACTGATAAACTCTAGCAGCAAATGAAATTCAAGTAGGGTCAAAATTAAATCTTTTCAATTAACCCAAAATGCCCTTCATAAATGTTCATCATTTTTGAATTGGTCTAGAACCTCTGCCAAAAATGGTGCACACTTCTCTAGGTCACTCTGCATTTTTTGAATTAAATCATCAGTATTTGAATTGGGACATTTAAATTATATAAAATATTTTAAACGTCCAAATAATCTTGAAAGCATTTGGGGGCTGTTGAAAATATTTTCAAAAGTGTCCACAATTATTTTTAGGATTTTACGAAACGAATTAGTATTTTTACTAATTCAAAACATAGCAGAATAAATAGAAAACAGGAACAAACTAGAAAATACATAGGAAGAGAGAGAGAGAAGCAACCTAGCTTACCTGTAGCAGCAGCCCAACTGCAGGCCCAACCCACCAGGGGTAGCACTGTCTTCTTCCTCCTGCCAAGAGGAGAAGCAACTGCGTGTCCGACACACAATCGAGCCGCGCCAGCTCCTGCTTGCCACCTCATGGCGTTTCGGCGCTTCCAACCGTGCCATGGAGATGCCCTCATTCCCCTCTTCCTCTCTCCTCTCTCACATCCCCCTCTGGCCCTCTCTCTCACTAGAACAGAGCGCAACCAAGCGCTGCCATTGCCGCTGTTTGCTGCCACCGCGTCCACCGTCCCCCTTGACCCCTCGTCGTGCCTACGAGCTCCGTATCTATGTACCTGACCTCTTCGACGAGCCACGAGGCGCCGGACGCACTGCAACACCGCCAATGCTGCCTCCCTCTTCGTTCAGCCACCGAGATCGCGGGCGACCTTCCGTCGTCACCAGCCCCTCCCCGAGCTCACCGAGGCCTCTGTTCAACTCGTTGTGAGCTTCTGTGTCGATTCCCCCTCTCCCTTTGCTCTTTTCCTCCCACTAACATTGTTGCCATCGCGGCCGAGAGATTAGCCCCGCCGGCCATGTCGCCGTCGTGGCCACCGTCACCTAGAGCAGCAAGGGAGCACATAGATGTGCTCATCGCAACTCCAGAAGCACAAAAACTCCACTGCTGCGTGCATCACAATGCCGAAACCACCAAGACCCGAACTCCGGCCACTGCTGCGATCTTAGTTTCGGCGAGCTCCGAAGCCCTCGCGGCCACCCACCTGCTTCTCTAGATGCGGGCGAGCACGGGCTACGCCCCGGTGGTCTCCGCTTGTCCAGTCGCCGCTTGTAGCCCAAGTCCGGCGAGCCTCCACTGCAAGCTTTGGTGGCCGCCGATGTAGCTGACGTGGCTGCGTTAATTAGGGGCTAATCACTTGCTAATTAACCCCCCTGGCCACTGACTTGTGGTCCCAGGCCCTTAACTAATCTAGGTAGGATTAGACTAATGCTAATTAAGTCTGTTGGTTAAGTTAGACACTTACCGATGGGTCCCACTGCTCAGGTTTGACCTGGACTGCCCCTGTTGACTGCTGACATCACAGTGATGTCACGCTGACAAAGTAATTCTTTTCTAGAATTTAAATAAATCTTAAATGGTTTATTTATTTCAGAAAATGTTAATAACTTCTAAAATTCATAGAAATTCAACCGTAACTCCAAATGAAATAATTTATATATGAAAAATTATCAGAAAAATCCAATCTTTCCATCCATATCATTTTCATGCATGTTAGAACTACTTTTGGCTACTGTTTAGGACAATTCAACTAAATGGCATTTATTAAATCACATGTGGAGTTTGAATTTGAACCACGGGTTCAAACCAACTTCATTTAAATCGCTTCTAGTTGCATTAGCTCAAATCACAGCATTTTTGCCATGTCATGATCATGCATCATATTATTGCATTGCATTGATTGTTTTACCTCTCAATTGCCAGTACCTATCCCCTCTGAATAGACGTGGTTCCAACGATGAGATCGATGACACCGATGAAGAACTATTCTATGTTCAGAAGTGCCAGGCAAGCATAACCCCCTTGTTCATTCCGATACGATCCCACTCTCCCGCTCCTGCTCTCTATTACTGCATTAGGACAACAACGTTTCAACTATTACATGTTGCGGTAGTTGAACCCCTTTCCTCTGCATGACCTGTCATTGCCACAGTAAATAGATGAAACCCACTAGCATGAGCAGGAGTTGTTTGAGCCCTGGTGTTTGTTTGTCATTCATACTTGTTTGTCATGCCTGCTATTGCTTAGAGTTGTGTTAGGTATTGTTCATCGGGAATGAATTGGAAAGTTGTGGACATGTCCTACTGTTGAGAGCTAAGTTTGTGAACATGATTTGGTAAAGGTAGCGATGAGAGGCCATGTAGGAGTACATGGTGGGTTGTCTCATTGAAACTGTCCTCAGGAACTGAGTTCTGTGTTTGTGATCCATGAACAGTTACTACCACACATTGGGTTCTGGTAACTCGACCCCTGTCGGCTTATTAATTGGCTCGATCTCTGTCCAGGAGTTGCAACTAGTTTCTGGTGTTTGTAGGTAGTGTTAGTAGTCTACCAAGTGGCACCTGGTATAGGTGGGCTTGGGACATACTAGGCACCGTGGCCCGGTATACCAAGCGTCGCCCATTTGGTGGTCTTGGGAACCCTGTACACATCGTTTAGGGCCGTGAGTGACACCTCGGCCGGATCTTCTTGCGGATGGAACCCGAATAGGCGATAAACATGGACTAGAGACTGCATGGTTAGTCAGGTCGTGGACGACTCCCTCGCCAGGCTTCCGTTTGAAGGTTGCCAAGATACACGACGTGTACATGGTGGTAAGTGGCGAGAGCGTGTGTGAAGAAGTACACCCCTGCAGGGTTAACATCATCTATTCGAATAGCCGCGTCCGCGGTAAAGGACTTCTGGGTTGCCTGTACAGTTCGTAGACAAGTGAAAGTGGATACTCTAAAATGCGCAAGATAAGTGTGAGTGCTATGGATGGCCTTCTCGTACGGAGATGGGAGCGGATCGATAGTGGTGTATTGATTTGGTGAATATGTGGACTCATGTGCGCCACCTCAGAAGAGTTACCAGCACTCGTAGTACAAGATAGCCACTAAGTCAAAGATGGCTTGCTGCAGTTAAACTCCACCACCCCTTTGTTGATACTGATGCATATGTAGCTAGTTCTGATATAAGTCTTGCTGAGTACATTTGTACTCACGTTTGCTTAATTTATGTTTTTTCAGAGAGACTTCAGTCTCACTAGTGGTTCTGCGTGGACTTCGATGCTTAGCTTGTTACCTCAGCTACGATCTTGTACCTTGGGAGGGTCTCGTAGATAGTCAGGCTTCTCAGTCTTTTCCATTTGTAGTTGTATGTACTCAGACATGTTGTGCTTCTGTTACTTGTATGCTCTGTATGTTGGGTCATGAGACCTATGTTTGTAATATCTGGCTCCTCGGAGCCTAATAAATAAATACTTTGATTCATAGAGTTTTGTTGTGATGCCTTGTTGTATTTGCACATATCGAACATATTGTGTGTATGATATTGAAATGCTTGGTATGTATGGGATCCAACACCTAGTTGTTTACCCTTGGTAGCCTATCTTATGGGGAAATGCCTCCTAGTGCTTCCACTGAGCCTTGGTAGCTTGCTACTGCACGAGAACACATGGATTGACCGGCATGTGTCCTTCCTTGCTCCTGTGTCTGTCCCCTCTGGGGGAAATGTCACACGGTGTATACCGGAGTCCTGTTAGCTTGCTACAGCCCGGTAACACTCGCTGCTGACCGACACGTGCATTGTTGGGTCATGTATGCATGTCCCTATAATTTAGTGCCACTTTTGGTTTATAACTAGTCATGTCGGCCCAGGTTCTCTGTCATATGGATGCTAGCGACACTTTCATATATGTGAGCCAAAATGCGCAAACGGTCCCGGGCCAGGTAAGGTGGCACCCTTGGGGATACCATGCGTGAGGCCGCAAAGTGATATAATGTGTTACATGCTAGACTGGTGCGACTTAGGATCGGGGTCCCGACGTCGCTCCTCCTCGGGCGTCCCGTGTGCGAGGGCTAGGTAGGTGTGTACGCCTGGGTTCACCCACGACCACACCTCACCGAAGCCTGGTCATCCCAGAGCTTCGACGTCCTCAATCCTCGCGAGAGCACTCAAATGGTCTCGTGGGAAAGCACACCCTCTTAAGTCCGTGGTTCCGGCATCACGACATGGTGTATCAGCCACAGCTAGTACACGTTCAGGAGTCGTGCGATGAAGACAAGACGGCTCGCGAAATTTCCTAACCCTGCAGGTAAGCGACATCTTCGGAGGCTCGGCGGCTCCTGAGCCATCAAGGAGGAAGCCTCTAGAAGGTACCTCTGGAAGGCACGCCGTCATGATGTGGGAGTCGACCACAAACACTCCAAGCTAAGCTACCTAAACCGCACGTAGTAGAAACACGAATGCCATGACATGATATGAATAACAAGCATGGAATAGTAGCGCAAGCGCCATGGTTCATTACACACCCAGGAGGGGCCCTCTACATTTTTGGAAAATGCAGGAATAAGAAAAAGTGGAACAAGCAGCGAGAACAGTTCTCAAGGCCCGGCCTTGGCAGCACAGGGGCTTAGTCTGGGCCTTCCTCCCGCTTCACTGGGGCACGACGGCGAGGTGACTCGTCGTCTTCCCTGATCCGAGCATGACGGCGTGGTGGCTATCGTAATCATCATCGCTGGCGCTCTTCGAGGAAGAGGAGTCGCCACTACCGGAGGAGACACGGGCGCCGCCAAGGGTGAGCTCATCGTCGTCGCTGCCATCCTCCGGGCAGCACTCCGCACGCCGGCCGTCTTCTCCAAACACCCTCACATAGAGGGCCGCGAGGCCGTCGTACTTAAAGTGGAGGGTCCACCTCCCGTTCAGGCTCCGCGCGCGAGCGAACGGCTGCCAACCACAGGTCAAGGACACACTACCCGTGGCATCGACCTCGCCCCCACCCACGAGGCATTGCTGCAGCAGCCGTCTGCATGGAGCCAGAGGCCGTCAAGACCAGCGGACGGCAGCACGGCCGCGGAAAAGCACAGGAGCGGAAGCCATGTGCCGACAGGCCTCTCCGACCACACGACGAACTCCGATAAGACATCAGCTGAGCAGGAGCGTGGCCGTAAGGGCCACACAACCACTGCGTGCCTTTCCCCATCGCAGGAGCCTCCCCGTCCTTGGTAGCTCCCATCGCGCGAAGAAACGCCGCCGCGGCTCCCTGAGGCGACACCTGCCCCTAAAGATCTGCGCCAACGCCCTTGAGGAGTCGCCGCCGGAGTCGCGACATGCTTATGGGGGCTTCCGCGGCCTCTCTTAGGTGAGCTGTGTCCAGCCCCTCCCTAGGGATCTTCCCTTTCTTAGCCGCAAAGAACCTCTTCATCGGCGCCATGAATACCTAGGCAAGGCAGTATGGCCAAGAGGAGGAATAAGGAGCAAGCGGCAAGAAGATGGAGATGAGCGGGGGGCTCTGCCCCCCTCATTTATAGCAAGAAGGAGGCAAACCGCCAGCCTCCACGATCATCGGTAATAATGATCTTTTGCATGCAACAGGCTCTTGTCAAGTCGAACGGTTGTCGGGGCGGCATGGGGAAGCGGAGATGCCCACGTCCCATAAGGAGCCACGTGTCGACCAGGTCCGCAGGCGGTTGGGGCCCATGGCGCTTCGCCCTTGCCCTTTGGCTTCGCCTTAAAGCCAAGTCCAAGCACGCCTTGGGCCCGGGTGCTGCTATCGGCATCCTGGGAATCAGGGTAACCAGACTTTCCTTCCTGCGGACCACAGCGTGGCCCCTTCACCTGCCTGGTACGACCCATCTTCAGCATCAACACACAAGACCGTCCCGAGGCGGACGACACCAAGGCCTCCGAAAGGTGCAGACTCCCTTGGCTGGCTCTTGAGGAGAGGAGATCTCTATGCAAGCCCCCACCTCATGAGGTTCAGATGACGCAAGCCATGACGACCATGGCCAGGCGAGCGCCAGCGGGTGTAGTAAATAGGTTTCCCCGTTGGCGCCAAAGAAGCAAGCGCATGCGCGGAGTCCCGAGGAATCAGCCAAAGGTTTCCATTTCCATGCAAGAAGACCAAGATTGCTAGGACGACAGGACGTAGGTCATCGTCGAGCCCACCATGGTGTCACGACCAGAAGCTTTGTAGGCGAAGACCACCTTTGGTCTGGATAAGATGTACTAGTTGTCTCCCTTCAAATTTGGCAATTGCGGGATCCCTTCCCGCCTTCATTTTGAGAAGTGGACCGAGGCCACTAAAAATATAGGATAGCCACCACCAAGCAAAGGGACGGATCATTCAGACCACCCTCACCACCACAAGCAAGAACACACCTTCTGAGGTCGTTCCACCACTATACTAGTTCATCCACACCCCACCTCAAGGCAATCCACCACAAAGCAGGAGTAGGGTATTACACCGCTAGGTGGCCCGAACCTAGGTAAACAGCTTTGTCCCTTTTGCTTACGGTTCACCGAGCTAGATCGTGGGAACGATGAGTAGGCGGACAGGGGAAGTTGAGTTCTTCGCACACACTCCAGTGTTCGAATATAACAAGGGTTTTGCAGAACCTTGAATCCGACTGTGGCTGTGATGTTGGTGACCTACCAATTGTTTTGAGGGAGGGAGGGGTGGTGTGCGTGTGTGTGATTTTGGGGGGTGTGTGTGTGTGTGGACAAGGGCGAAGGTGGTATTTGAGGAAATACCGCAACAACTGAAATTTTTACTAGGAGGGAGTAAAATGCTGGGGCTACTGAATATTTGGATCAAGCGTGAGCAGATATTTTTGAGATTGCAAGGGATACAGAGGCGGGAGTAAAATGCCGGGGCTACTGAAAATTGGGATCAAGGGATAGAAGCAAAGCAGGAGTTACAGACATCAGACACGGTTAAAACATACTAATCATGTGTTATCAAATAAAAAAATCTCCAAGAGAGCAGATATTTTAGAGATTAAGAGGGATGCAGGTGGGTGTAAAATGTCGTGTCTACTGAAAATTTGAATCAAGGGATTGATGCAGAGCGGGAGTAACAGACATCGCACATGGTCCACACATACTAATCGTGTGCTATCAAATATAAAAACCTTTCAGGCGGTAGATATTTTCGAGATTGCGAGGTAGTAGATATTTTCGACAGCGGGAGGGAAGCCTCGTGGAGCCCAATCTACTTTGCTGATGTGAGTGACAGGGGCATAGGCATGACACACAGGTAGTCTAAGCAAAACATGTCCCTTACATCTCCAATCGCATATGGTTTCTGCATCCAACTTGTCTGTTGTTTCTAAATTTGGCAAAACGAATAATGCGAGGAAGGGCCGAACACAAACATACTTGCATGTGGAGCAAATATATGTATGCAAAGGGTGGTTCAATGTTCAAATACCCAATGCATAAGTTTGATGTGGCACCTGTCGAACAAAGCGCACATTATTGCTAGTCAGCCACCCCCTACGAACCCTACTTCGTGTCATTTGTAAGGGAATCCTAGCTACGAACACATGCCCCTAAATAGCTAGGTCTGAAATCTCACGCTACCGTGACACAAAACCTATAGGATACCATCATGGTAAAATCCCCTTTCTCTTCCGGACAAAGGTGGACCATGTGCCGTCTCACAAATGTGTGCTTGTTGCATGAGATGGGCGAGATCACATATGAACCACCTGCGGGTACGGGTGGGCACATTGAAACCGAACACTGAAAAACCAAACCATACCGAACCTTTTTAACCAAATTGTCAGGTTATTCCGTGTTTGGTTTTATGGTTTGGTGTGAAAGCTAGACACTACAAGGTGTTCTATGTTGTGTTCGGTTTCGATTGCTAACAAACCGAATTCACCGAATAAACAGATCTATACGTATCCTAGTTCATTTCGACAGCTCGCTTGTCCTGGTTGGCTTGTACCTGTAGTGCAAGCGCAACAGCCGGCAGGCCAATTTGTGATCGGCCCAACCAATAGCTACTCCATACTTGCATGTTTAACTAATATATAGTTTTATTTGCTGCCACATCAAAGGTACTACCCCTCCAATCCCAAATATTTGTCTTTCTAAAGATTTCAACAAGTAACTACATACGAAGCAAAATGAGTGAATCTACACTTTAAAATATATCTACGTACATATGTATGTTGTAGTCCATTTGAAATCTCTAGAAAGGCAAATATTTGGAGACAGAGGGAGTACTTCGTTGCTGGCTTCTTGAAGTTCTGGTCTCTCGATGCATTCTACAAAAGAGATCTAATCTTATAATATAAGTACTACGTCGGGCCGTGCTAGTACGTATCACTATGCTAAAAATTAATTTAATCAATTGGAATATTTTACTATTCTTTTGCATCCACGGCTAGTCAAAAGCTAGTGAATCCTTCTAGCAAGTGTATGTATGCGCACTCATGGAGCTGATTGTTTTAAGCATTTGGTACAAAGCCCACCCCTCTCATTAGTCATGACACTTTGACCGATGGATGCATGTAAATTGGTTTTTCGGTTAAGCGAACAAACCGAACTGATATATTTAGGTTAATAATTTTGTGTACTTATTCCGGTGGCTATTTCTTCAAAACCAAAATGAAAGAAAACCGAACAAACCGAACCGTATTAACCATATAAACCGAGCGCCCAGCCTTACCTGTGGGTGGCCCTACTATATGGATGATAAAGGGCGTGGTGTGATATTTAACAACCATTCACAACTTTGATGTGGCACATGTGCCTCAGAAATTAACTAGACTTCCCTGACCACATAGAGGTGGTAAGTAGTGCGAAGTAGTCCCCCACTCACACGTCGGGTGGAGAGGGTATCTCACCAAGATGTATTGTAACATAGACAAGAATAATCCAACTTTGTCGTATAACCTATCTCGCTCATTGTTGGTCGAGGTGAGTACATCCACATGGCCCCGTAAAACTGGCTACCTTGTCGCCGATAACCTTGCGAGGGAGTGCCTTGATGTCTACTACACAACTTGTTCTTGTAGATTCGTGTTGGGCCTCCAAGCGTAGAGTTTTTTAGGACAGTAGCAAATTTCCCTCAAGTGGATGGCCTTAATCAATCCGTGGTTCGCGTAGGATGAAGATGGTCTCTCTCAAACAACCCTGTAACCAAATAACAAAGAGTCACTTGTGTCCCCAACACACCAAATAGAATGGTAAATTGTATTGGTGCACTAGTTCTACGAAGATATGGTGATACAAGTGTAGTAATAATGATAGTAGATATTAATTTTTGTAATAGGAACAATAAAAAAGCAAGGTAGCAAGTAACAAAAGTGATCAGAAACGGTATTGCAATGCTTGAAAATGTGACGTGGGGTTCATACTTTCACTAGTTTAGTCAATCAAAAATGCTAACATAATTGGATCATATAACCATCCCTCGACGTGTGATGAAGAATCACTCCAAAGTTTTTATCTAGCAGAACACATAAGAAGAAACTGTTTGTAGGGTTACAAAACCACCTCAAAGTTATTCTTTTTTATCAATATTTTGATCTATCCCTATAAGTGTCACAACAGCCCTGGAGTTCGTCCTAAAATAACACCAAATGATACACATCAACCAACTCTAATATCACCTAGATACTCTAATATCACCACGAGTATCCATGAGTTGATTATACGATATATATCAAACAATTTCATATTCATAATACTCAATCCAACACAAAGAACCTCAAAGAGTACACCGGCATTTCTACTCAAGAAACAAGGATGAAAAACTGCATCAATCCCTATGCATAGATTACCCCAATATAGCATCGGGAATCCGTGAGTTGACTGCCAAGACATACACCAAGTTCCCTCCAATCCATAAAAGTATTCAACCCTATAACAACAAAATCTGAAATGTAAAACTCAATCCATCACAACAAGATAGAGATGGAGAAACACCATGTGATCCAACTATATTAACAAAGCTTGCAGTACATCAAGATTGTGCCAAATCAAGAGCACGAGAGAGAGAGAGAGATGAAACACATAGCTATTGGTACAAACCCTCAGCCCCGAGGGTGGACTGCTCCCTCCTCATCATGGAGACCACCGAGATGATGAAAATAGCCTTCGATGATGATTCCCCCCCCCCCTCCGACAGGGTGTCAGAATAGGGTCTAGATTGGTTTTCCGTTGCTACAGAGGCTTGCGGCAGCAGAACTTATGATCTCGGGTTATTTCAGGGGGTTTCTATATTTATAGGATTTTTTGGAGTCAGTCTCACATCTAGATGGCCCACGAGGTGCCCACTAATCACAAGCCCACGGCTAAGGCCTCTAGCACGCCTTGGTGGGTAGTGGCCACCTCCTTCACCTTATGGTCCTCCCACGAAGCTTCTAGTGCCTCTTTTGTTCCAAAAAAATCGTCAAAAAGTTTTGTTGCATTTGGAGAACTTTTATTTCTGCACAAAAACAACACCACAGTAGTTCTGTAGAAAACAACGCCAGTCCGGGTTAGTTCCATTCAAATCATACCAAAACCATATAGAATTTTTGTAAAGATGGCATGACTACTTCATAAATTATACATACGTTGGATACGTATCAGCATCCCCAAGCTTAATTCATGCTCATCCTCGAGTTGGTAAATGGTAAAAGAAATAATTTATGAATTGTGAATGCTAGCATATTGTATAAGTTTGATCATCATAACTTCACTCACTTTTCCTAGCATTATATTAGCAACTCGTTCTCATAAAACACATCATGGTAAAGTATCAATTGAAAACGAAAATTTTATTGTGGAATGCTACCTATCATATTTATCGCATACTCTCTTTTTTGTAGCATGGACATTTGGACTTGAATGATTCAAAGCAATAGTCTATAATTTGACATGAAGACATCAATACTCAAGCATACTAACAAGCAACAATGTCGTTCAAAATATCAACGCTAAAGAAAGTTATCTCTAGCCCATTATGCTCAGTCATTGATCCATTCATGAAACACACACAAATATTAGCTACATCCAATGCACATGTATGACAATAGTGTTCCCTAGTTGGTGCTTTATAAGAGAAGATGGAGACTAAAAAATAATCTTTTTTGGCATAAAAGTGAATAGATAGGCCCTTCTTAGAGGGAAGCAGAGATTTGTAGAGGTGCAAGAGATCAAGGCTTAAATTTTGAGATAAAATTATTTTGAGAGGCATGCTTTTCCAGTCAACGAAAACGACCTGGAATTTCGAATATCTTCCATGCTAGACAAATTATAGGTGGTTCCCAAATAGAAAGTAAAGTTTATTTACTTTCCACCATTCTTTCACAATCCATGGCTAGCCATATCCATGAGTGCCTTCCGTACCAACACATACCAAGGAATTTATTATAGTAAATTCTTTTTTTGCATTTCGGGACTGGGCATCCCTATTACCCGCCACACTCTCATGCAATGACAAGTGAATAAACAGCCATCTTTAGAATAACATACCTAGCATGGAAAACATTGGCCACCCCCTACCGCTTCATGAGCAGTATGGGCATACAATAAGGAAATTCATTTTGAAAATTAGAGTTGGCACATACAAATTTACTTGGAACGACATGGAAATACCGCATATAGGTAGGTATGGTGGGCTCATTTGGCACCACTTGGGTTTAAGGAGTTGGATGCACAAGCATTAGTCCTGCTTGGTACAAATGAAGGCTAGCAAATAGATTGAGAAGCGACCAACCAAGAAACGAAAACGATCATAAATGAGCATTAAACATAAATAACCACTACTGCAGGATGCTGCTAACGTGACACTACAATGAGAGACCCTTCGACAAAACTGTGTGTGATGCATTAATCACAAACTCTGATGTAAAAAAACCATCAAAAAAGTGGCGGATACATCAAACACGGTTCAGATTTTAGTTGCGTGTGTGATGTCGGGCATACGGTTTAGTTCAATGAACTATTTCCGATGAGGAAGATGAATAGAAATGGGCAGGCAAATGAAGGCGTGTGCGATATAGGGCATACAGTTCAGTCGGATTAACTGTTTGTGATGAGGCGGAACAACAGAAACAGGCAGCAAGATGAAGGTGTGTGCGATTGAGGGCGTACATTTCAGACAGATAAAGTATTTGTGATTACTAAACACAACATAAATGGTCAGCCAAATCAAGATGTCTGCGATTGACAGCACACACTTCACACAGGCCCTATTTGGATCCTAGAGTTAGTGTTAGTTTGAGTTCTTTTTGGGCTCAAATAGCTCAAAAGGATCCAAACAGGTGGGCTAGTTTCGGTTAGTTGCTTCTAACCCATGTAAAAAAAGTATCGCGGTGAAGAGGTGCTAGTTGGGCTAGTTTTCCCAGGGCCCACAAAAAAATAACTAAAAAAATCGCCCTCCACACAGCAGATCCCTTCCTCCCGCACCAGATCCCACCCTCCCTCCCGCACCAGATCCCACCCTCCCTCCCGCACCCTCTCGTTCCCCATCGCGCCGCCGGCCCGGGCGTCGCGCTGCCCGCCGAAGCCGCGACCTACTCCGGACGCCACTCGTCCTCCTCCTTCGGTCGCCGCTCGCCCTCCCCCGTCCGAAGCTCGCCCCGCTCCCGGTCGTTTCTCTCTCTCTC
>LR738709.1:189620676-189664676 GCA_902687465.1 Secale cereale
CTCTCTCTCTCTCTATCTCTCTCTCGTGCGCGGAGGTGGCGCATCTACCAGGGATCCAGCGAGAGGTGAGTCCATCCGTTCCTTCTGTACTCGTGCTCTCCTGGATTTGTGCCTTCTCTGCGGGATCCAGCAGTGAAGGACCGGCTATGTTAAGACATACGCTTGTAGACTACCTTCTCTGCTGGATTCGTGTCATGGCCGAGGGATCAGGTATAATAGAAGGAAATCACAACAATCAAATAGAAAAGCATACGCGCGTGCTACCTGCGAGCGTTGTGCGCGCGTGATGGGGGGAGTGGATTGCTGGAATCTTGGACTTGCAGTTATGCCATCAAGTTGCTATTTCTGCCAAGGCCCAACACGGCAGCACACGTATCATTTCTTTTTTTCTCTAAATACATGCTTAATCTACACTATATCAGAACACCATGTTCAGCCAACTCTCTTGTTGCAGATGTTCTTGTGCAAATTAGAGCATTAAGAAACGAAGAGTTGATCTACATATATAGTGTGATCAACTCAGTACTTCATCATTAAATAATATTTTGGTACAATTTCATTTTTGTTATGCTCTAGTTGTTATAAATAATCAAAGTTAGAAATGTATCTCATAAGTGAACATGGACAAGATTACTTATTCCGGAGAAGAGCACGACTGCTTGTGCGGTGTTGAGTTCGGCTTGCTTGTAGTACATCCTGGATGCGCTACTCATCGTCACAAATTTCTACATCCAGCACCAGGTTTGCTACTTGAACCATCTTGCATATTTTTTAGCCAATTACACTTGTTCATCTAAGTCTCATTGTGTGCCTTTCATGATATGTAGGTAAGTATTATGTGGTTGATGCGGGGTACCCAAACCAGTCGGGCTACCTTTCACCATACAAATGTACAAGGTACCATCTGGAACAATGGCAAAACGGCCCGCTGCCACAAGGTATGAAAGAAACCTTCAACCATGCACATGCCAAAGTTAGGAATGTCGTTGAGCGATCCTTTGGAGTGTTGAAGATGAAATTTAGGATTTTATTGAACATGCCAAAATTTCCGGAGGGCAAGCAAGCTAGAATTATTGTTGCTTATATGGCTCTTCATAATTTCTTTCGAGAGAGCAGAATTGCGGATAGAGAATTTGATGCATGTGATGTGGATGACAATTATAACCCAATGCCTACTTATTCCGCATCCGCATGGCTAGAAGATGAACCTCTTGTGGAAGATATCAACATGAATGCCTTCCGTGATGAGTTAGCTGATGCTTTGTTTTATGGAGTATAATTTTTTTTTGAAACTTGATTGGCGACTTGTATGTTTAAGTGCGACATCTCATTTGTATGGACAAAATAAAATTTATCATGCTTTGCATGCTTGATTTGTAAAGATGGTGTGTTTATGTCAATTGTGAGCGAGAGGAGGCCACACAAGAGCCGGCCACACCGAACCCGGCAGGAAATAGGGTTCAAAGTAGCCAAGTGATTGAGAAAGTGCATTTATTGTCAATCTGGCCCTGTCATCCAAACAACTCTTTGGTTAGAGTTAGTTCAGGGTTAGTATAGAGTTAGAATCTAACTCTAACCTCTAACTGGGTTAGAGTATCCAAACAGGTCCATAGATGAACAGTTTTGGATTAGCCACAAAAAATAGAAACAGTTAGACATATGAACATGTGTGTGCTAGACGGGCACACATTCTAATTAAAATAAGCGTGCGCGATGGTAATAACGAGCACGCAAAGTTGATGGAACACGATGTGTGCTGACATCGCCTATTGTGGTGCACCCTATGGTGCAGACGCCACGTACGTGGCCGAGAACGCGTTTCCACGTTACGTCATTCGGGAATAGTGCCTCACTTATAAATTATACAGAACCGTCAATAAATTTTGAGCCTGCGTCCCGTCACATTCCAAATTGCAAACCTGTTCACACCGATCAAAAACTAAACAGTTTCCCATTTAGGAGCATATTAGTACTCGGTTATAAATACTACTACTCCAAGATGACTGCACATTCCTGATCAACTCCTCATCCACAAAAGCAAACAAGTCATTCATCGTCGTTCCCTTGCGTCTGCCATGGCCAGCATGAGTTCTGGGTCGAGAGATTGCTAACAGAGAGAGGCGAGCATGGAAGCGGAAGCGCGAGAGATGTACCGCCACGCCGCGAAAGCAGCCAATATGTCCCGCCACGCGGACGTAGCAACACATAGGTACCGCAGTGCCGCTGAGGCAGCACAGAGGTCCAGCCACACCGTCAATGCAGAAGACTGGTCCGGCCGCGCTGCAGAAGCAGCAGAGATGTACCGCCATGCCGCGAATGCAGCAGTGATGTCCTCCCGCATCGCGGTGGCCTGCGAAAATGTCTCGTGGGCAGGCGAGGACTCTCACAGGCGCATGCACACTATGCTCGATGATCTGATGGGTCAGATGTCCGACTGGATGAAGCATGAGGAGGAGATGAATGCCTTGTTTGAAAATGCTACCAGCATCATCCGAGGACTAGGCGAGGACAAGGCAAAGCTCCGCACCGAGCGCGACCTGCTGAGGGCGAAGATCGCTGGTACGACGAAGCAGCATGGGGAGACCACTACCTTGTTGTAGAGGACCGTGTAATTGCCAAGAAACTTATGGACGAGAATGCCATGCTCCGCATCGAGCTCCAAAGGCTGGTGGAGGAATCCGTGGATGCTCTCATGCAACGTCTTGAGGACACGAAAGAGCTCATCGTCGCTCGCCGCGGAGACTAGTTCCCGCGGCCTGCAACAACGAATCAAGAATGTAGAGATCAGCAAGCCAGATTATTGTCTTCCTTCTTTTGCCCTTGTGTATTTCTGGCGTTGCCACATGTGGCTTTTTTAATTATCTTCCTAAACATGTAACACAATTATTATCCACTGTCATTGTCCTTATATTCATCAGTCTTGCTATAAGTCACAGTCGATGCTATATAGGTCCATCGGATATTAGATCAAGATCCGTGCAAAACATTCTTTTTGGATTTTCTATTTTATTTCTTAAATCTTAGTCGAGTGAGACATAGCCACGCCATGAAAGAGGGGCTCGGGCACCATTAATAGAGACGTTGGGAGGGAGGTGGGTGGTGGATAGAGGCCAAAGGCCTCTCCTCCCGATGAGCATGCATAGGGGTCAGATAAAACGCCTCCTGTACTCAAATAGCTACCCCGCGCGACACCTCCTAGCCAGGGGACCAGTTGCGGCACATAAATGGTATGTAGAACGCCCACGGTTTGAATAATACTTGTGTTTTCGATTTGTAACGTGACAATACTTGTTACAAAATGACTTTTTTGATTGCAAATGCGCGCCTTCGCAAACCAAACAAAAATTTACCACAACATGTTGGTGCCATGTCACGACACCATGCCAAGTTTCATGATTTTCAGGCGCGTTTTGGATTTACAGGAATTTTAAAACAAAGTTTCTCGATGTTTCTGGACTAGGCAAGACGCCCAGACGTTTGAATTCCACTCCCACTTCTTCCATGGGACCTAGAAATTCGCCCAAGTACACATAAATGATTTCCAACTAACTTTTGTGCACTAGAGCATGCGCTTGTACTTCAAATTTGAATTATGTGCATCAAATGGCTGGAATATCAATTAATGTATAAAAAGGCCAAATGAACCCAGAATAATTCCAAAATTTAGCACGAAACTCCTATTTGGTCTAAGCTGCATGTGTAAAAAAATCAAGGTGGGAGAAGGCAGTGTATGTCATTTCGCACACGGAGGTGACACGTTCCCTCTTGGAACAACCAGCCTTCTTGAGAGAAGCTCTGGTTTGCAAGAAGCTTATTCCAAAGCTTGTCCCAATTCGGCCAAAAAAATTACCACATCATGTTGGTGCCATGTCATGACACCATGCCAAGTTTCATGATTTTCAAGCATTTTATTTATTTACAGGAATTAAAAACCCAAGTTTCTCAATATTTCCGGCCGAGCCACGACGCCCAAATGTTTGAATTCCATTCCCATTTCTTGCATGGGACCTAGAAATTCACCCAAGGAGACACATGTGATTTTTCAACCAACTTTGGTGCACTGGAGCATGTGTTACTTCAAATTTGAATTATGCACATTAAATGCCCAGAAATTCAATTAATGTATAAAAAGGCCAAACGAACCTGGAGTGATTCCAAATTTTAACACGACACTCATATAGTTCTATGTTGCCTCTGTAAAAAAATCAAGGGGGGGGAGCAGCGTATATCGTTTCACACACAAAGGTGACACATTCCCCCTCGGGAACCACGAGTCTTCTCGAGAGAAGCTCCGGTTTGCAAACAACTTATACCAAAACTTGTCCAAATGCGGCAATTTTTTTACCACAGCAAGTTGGTGCCATGAAATGACACCATGCCAAGTTTCATGATTTTCAAGTGAGTGTTGAATTGACAGGAATTTTAAAACCAAGTTTCTCAATGTTCTCGGCCGAGCCACGATGCCCAGATGTTTGAATTTCATTCCCATTCTTGCATGGGACCTATAAATTCACCCAAACAGACACATGTGATTTTTCAACAAACTTTGGTGCACTGGAGCATGTGCTTGTAGTTCAAATTTGAATTATGCACATTAAATGCCTAGAAACTCAATTAATTCATAAAAATGCCAAACGAACCTGGAATAATTCCAAATTTAAAAACGACACTCATGTACTTGCATGTTTACTATACATAAATGTTCTAGCAATTCAAACACCAACCTTTCCCTTCGTAACACCATTTTGTCTTTCAAAATATATTGATAAAGTAAGGTATACCACAAACAGTTTACTTGCAAGAATTGTGTGGGATGCGATATAAAATACATTGGCGCACCGTCTTGTCTGGCTTACGCATGAAGCTTCGTTGTCTACGGTCCACCGCCTGAGCTTGAACCACGCTAGATTCTCGTGACACCGAGAGAAATTTTTGTGCGACCACGGAAATATCTATTGATAGAGGCAAAGGTGTCCGATCTTTCGATGAGGTGATAATTATCGATTTGGTGGAGACGACTTTGACGATTCGACTACAAACGTGCATGATGTTGTGCCTTAGCAATCGCTAAACCAATCTCCAGGGGTTACTGACAATGCCAGAAGCACGATCAGCCTGACAACGAAGGTCTATTCCTGCAGCAATCGAAGAACAAGCAAGAATATGATAAAGCAATCTGAATATTGCAAATATAAATGATGTATTGATAAAGGTGGGGATCCGTAAGCGGTCTTGGTTTGGTCGTTGGACACAAACGAAGTACACGAAATTGAAATAGCTAACTTTTGACTAAACAAATCCCAAAGAAAAAGCTACTAGATGGATCTACTTATATAGGAGCAAGGGGTGGCGGCCAAGGAGGTGGAAGGACGTTCCAAGGCAGCCTAAAACTAACCCTAGGTCGTACAAGGCTCATGGGCCCAAGTGGAGGTGATGTAACACCTTTGGACTTGTAGTTTGACTCGGATTCTGCTGCAGCATCAGATTGTTTCGTCGGTATCTCAACGCTCCGGACGAATTTGAAGGTGATTCCAATTGGGTTGGAAAGTGTACGAAATATACTTTCCAACAAAAAAAGAATCACCCAATTCGGAGTCTGTATGAAGGAGTTCTTGCCGTTTTGAGTCAGGTATGTCTGTTCAGTCCGAATCTGGATGCAGAACGTGAGAGACTTGGACTCTATCTTCTCTTGGCCCAAAAGTGACGTGAGAGAACTTTTTGAACAGCATCTAAACTTCTCTTTGTCCCTTATCTTTATATGTGGATTGTACAAATGTCCCATACACCTGGAATTAGACATGGCACAAAAGTCTGTGAAGTATTTTTGTCCTGGATGACATAAATAAATTGTTGCATAGTTTGCATTAGAAATCACCTCACAAATATACATGTATGCAATATTTTTGGTCTTATCCAAGGTAGTCATGTCCTCATCATCCTCCCTTTTTTGAAAATAAAGCCGTCCTCGGCGTTGCTTAATCTGAAATGTGGGTAAGAAAATAGACAAGGTGTACATGTTGTATATGTATATGTCATCCATTTTTACTTCCCTTAATTTTCGCACATATGACACATGTATAGATGAGTAACTTTTGTAGTTCATAAAATTTAAAGCCAAAATATTATCACAAGAAGTAGAAGGCATGAAAATATTGCAACTCAGTTTGCACAAATAAGTGAAGCTCTTATTCAAATCAAAAGATTGAAAATGTTCATCATTAAACCATCCCAACATTGGTGAATAAACCTTACTTGCATGAAATTCACAGGCTACGACATGCTTAAATAAGCAAACATGCAATAAGTCATTTGACATAGAATCGTCACCAAGATTAGAGGTCATATCAAAATGATTAAACATTGGCACAATTATTTTCAAATGTATTTTACCCAAATCTGATTTATTCTCCGATTCACATGATTCCTTTGCATCAACAGTTAATTCAATGGGTGCACTCAAAATTGTTGGTATTTCAGTTGTTTGATCACATGACGCATTCATGACAGTAACATGATTATCTAAACTAGGTGGTGTGCTCAAATCAACAGGTAATTCAATACATGATGTATTCAAGTTAACTAGATATGCATCATCCTCATGTGAAATTACATCATCATTGATTTTACTGTTACCTTGTCGCAAAGACGTAGCTGATGTAGGTATGGACGATGACAATGTACCATACACTTTAGATGATGTCACGCTCACAATCGAAGGTGTGGCTGCTCTAGTAGGTGCAATGGTGGAGGAACCAACCAGTGATGGTGAGCATGAACTGGAATAGTAGTTGTTGTAGTCACACAATGCATCATCCTGTATTTGTCATTCAAAGGTACAAGCACGAACATACATACCAGTAATGCAACGAGGAATATACTGAAATCTTGCGCGAATATCATGGTTCAAACCATCAAAAAATCTATTCATTGTATCATCCTCAGATTCTTCTATGTCACAATGATGCATATAAGATTTGAACTCTTGGTAGTAAGCATGAACAGTGTTACTGCCTTGTTTTAATTGTTCCAATTTGCGAAGCAATTCACGGCGATAGTAAGGAGGAAAATAATGTTTTCTCATTACAGCCTTCAAATCTTTCCAAGTAGTGGGTTGGTTATCAATATTTTTCTTACAATGCACACTCCACCAAACAGAAGCAAAACCAGTAAATACTCTAGTGGCAGCTAGTACTCTCTCATGTTCAGAAAAATGATGGTGACTAAAAACTTTTTCTACTTCAAGCTCCCAAGCTAGATAAATAGCAGGATTAAATCTACCCTCAAATGACGGTAAAGAAATAACCTGACCATGTGCTTGTGTGTGTTGTCCCATGTGTCGTGATGGTGAAGATGTATCCGTCGTCCAAGAACTTCTGTCTCCGGTACCTGTCATGATTAGTAGAAACAAGAAACAAAATTCGAGAATAATGTTCCTATGAACTACTAGGATGTGGTGGTAAAGCGCTCACAGTAAAGCAAATATCAATATCTTACAAGTTCTTACCATACAACAGGTGGTGATAGGCAACCAGCGGTGTCAAATAACTCCAAAGATTGAGTAAAGCGATTGCCAGGTGAACGTACGTAAACACGGTGTAGAAATATGTGGAGCTGGGTTGGCTTTATATATGGTAGTAAAAGATTAGCAATAATCAATTCAGAGATGCAATGTTGAATAAACGCTCAACGACGGTACTGTGCTGGTCCTAGGCTAGACCGGACTAGAGACGCGAGCCTAGAACACTAATGATGTCACGGTGTAGCACAACTAGCACCAATAAAGGATACGAATTAGCCCTGGACAGCAAGATATAAGTGAAGATCACAACGGTAGTAAAGATAATGATGAAATCAACTGCCAAGCAGAATATACAACAACACTCTCTCCAACTTTCTTTTCCTTCTTTTTCTTTTTTTTTCTCACACTTTTTTTTCTTTTTCTTTCTCTACTCTTTTTTTTTACTTTTTTTTTCTTTGTCTTTTTTTTTCTTTCTCCCTCTTTCCAAGACAAACTAGATAAGATGCAGATTGGATCAAGCAAACATGCGAACGACTTCAACTATGATTGTGACAATAACGATGGGTTGCACGAGGTGGAAATTGATGGATGAGGTGGTGGACAGCGGAAGGGATAACGATGCAGCCGCGACGTGACTAATGTGAACAGAACTCGAAACTCTAACGAACTAGACACTAAGACCAGCAACTCGACACGACGATGCAACCGATAATTCAATAATGCAAACAATGAAAAGAAAATTGCAAAGGCTCAGACTAGCTTGGACAAAGGATGAATAGATCTAACTTTTTTTTTGGACTTTCTCTTGGACAATAGGTAAGAAAATAAATCTAATCTAGGAATAACTAGAAATTCTCACCGAGCAACCTGAAAACTGATACCACTTGATAGAGGCAAAGGTGTCCGATCTTTCGATGAGATGATAACTATCGATTTGGTGGAGACGACTTTGACGATCCGACTACAAACGTGCACGACGTTGCGCCTTTGCAATCGCTAAACCAATCTCCAGGGGTTACTGACAATGCCAGAAGCACGATCAGCCTGACCAGGAAGGTCTATTCCAGCATGCAATCGAAGAACAAGCAAGAATATGATAAAGCTATATGAATATTGCAAATATAAATGATGTATTGATAAAGGTGGGGATCCGTAAGCGGTCTTGGTCTGGTCATTGGACACAAACGAAGTACACGAAGTTGCAATGGCTAACTTTTGACTAAACAAATCCCAAAGAAAAAGCTACTAGATGGATCTACTTATATAGGAGCAAGGGCTGGCGGCCAAGGAGGTGGAAGGACGTTCCAAGGCAGCCTAAAACTAACCCTAGGTCGTACAAGGCTCATGGGCCCAAGTGGAGGTGATGTAACACCTTTGGACTTGTAGTTTGACTCGGATTCTGCTGCAGCATCAGATTGTTTCGTCGGTATCTCAACGCTCCGGACGAATTTGAAGGTGATTCCAATTGGGTTGGAAAGTGTACGAAATCTAGTTTCCAACCAAAAAAGAATCACCCAATTCGGAGTCCGTATGAAGGAGTTCTTGCCGTTTTGAGTCAGGTATGTCTGTGCAGTCCGAATCTGGATGCAGAACGTGAGAGACTTGGACTATATCTTCTCTTGGCCCAAAAGTGACGTGAGAGAACTTTTTGAACAGCGTCTAAACTTCTCTTTGTCCCTTATCTTCATATGTGGATTGTACAAATGTCCCATACACCTGGAATTAGACATGGCACAAAAGTCTGTGAAGTATTTTTGTCCTGGATGACATAAATAAATTGTTGCATAGTTTGCATTAGAAATCACCTCACAAATATACATGTATGCAATATTTTTGGTCTTATCCAAGGTAGTCATGTCCTCATCATCTATGTCCCCGCCCCATCCTTCCCACCAAAAGCCATATTTCCACTGTTCCTCCTTGCTTTCCAAGTTCAAACCTTTCACTGCTGCTTATTGGCAGCTCAGCCTCCTCGTCGGCGACCCTTCTTCTTGCAGTACCGCCTCTTCATCGGTGACCCTTCTTCTTGCAGCGTCGCCTCCTCGCTGCCGACCCTTCTTCTTTCGGTGCGGCCTCCTCACCGCCGACCCTTCTTCTTGCGGCGCGGCCTCATTGATATGGTCAGGTAATCCACACCCCAACCACACCATCCTCCTCCTTCCCCATCCCACATGCCCCGACTGATGGTGTGACACCTTCCACCGAAATCACTGGCCCCGTCCTCCAATTAAGCGCCGCTCACAACCATTTTGCACGCAGTATGACATGGAGCTCAGTAGCATTTGGCTGTGGAGAAGCAAATCATGGTCGCATGTGCGCACCAGGTCGCTATGCCTGCCTTGCGTGCCGGCTGCCAGATCTTGGAGGAGCACCTTGTCTTTGAGGCAACCGTCAACACCGCCACGCAGTTGTCTACTTTATAATATTGTTCATGTTGTTTTCTCGACGCCACCGCCAGTGCCTTCTAGTGATTTGTCCTCTGTAATGTTAATATGCAATCTGATGTTCAGTTAACAATTTGATCCTCAGAAATGTAATGTTGAGTTAACAGTTTGGTCCAATAGTTGCTACATTTCGTAGTATTGTTCGCAATCATTCTTTGTTTTGTTAACTTTCTTATCTTCTAGTACATGTTTCTATTATGCAATGTCATGCTCAGTTAACTGTTTTGGTTCATTTGGTCTGCTGTCCATTTAACTGTTTGGTTCAATTCTGCAATTTGATTTTCATTTGTTGTTGGTACAATTTTGTATTTTTATGCATGTGAGAAATAAATCGAATTTGGATTTACTCAATACACATTCTACTAATAGTATGGCAACTCTCAGTTAACCTGACCAAGATCTTCCTTATCTGTGTTGCAGGGAAAGACTGGGAGACAGTACGGTCTACCATTGAGGTATGCTCATGCATGGTCCTTTCGCTAATAGCACATTATTGTGCAGTTGTAGGAATCATTCTAATAATTAGGTTTGTTACAATTTGGTCTTGCACATGTAGGCCCTGTTGTCAGAGGCTTGGACCCACTGTTTGACCTATTTTGCATATGGGGAAATGAGATGTCCATGAATATCAATCAAGTCAAGAAAATTAGAAAGATTGTTTGGATGAAGAAACTTGCAATGAATAACAGCAAGACCTTTGTTAGAACAATGAAGAAGACATCAGTCAACTATAGGATGATACTAACTCTTTTACCTTTTTTTACCCCTTGGGCCATTTAAAAATTTATTACAGTGATTTATGCATATCTTTGTTTTCACTACTTTTCAAAGCAGTTCACTGATTATTACCTCTCAAACCACCTTCATGGTCAAGAGGCGAGGAAGGTATTCATTCAACACTCACGGTACAATATTGAAGTCTTCTTGAAGAGGACGAAGGTTGGGCGGGCAAGTATCCATAGCCACTGGCGTAAAGTTGCATGAACATTCAACATCACTAAAGGGTCAATATTTGCCTTCCGCTTCTGCAGTTTCCCAGATGAGATTCATCTGTCTATTTACCATGTATGATGCTACTTTCCAAAGGTTTTCGATGTTGCATGTGAAACATGGTGCTCTTGTGTAATGGCGTAACTGAGTGCTGAAGCTATCTGATGTAATTTGATTATGAAATCCTGGTTGCCGTTATACAGATATGAAATATCTGGTGCGTTTTATAAGAAATATCAATTTGACTACTACATGGATTATCAATAATAGGCTAATTACCCTACTTATTGGGGTTTTCTATTGCAGACGGTTACTCAGACAACACTATGGGCAATGATCTCAAACAACCCACACGGTTTCTAGAAAGTAGGCGTGTTGGATCAACTAAAAATCACACACGGCTTCTGGCAGAGAACTGTTTATGTTAGGCCACCTTGCACAAATGTTTCCACACAAAAAATTGTGTGTGGTATACATACGGACAGAGATGTTTTTTTGGTATTCACCATGTGGGATGTACATGCAAACGGAAACGATTGGGTTTCGATGCCTCGACTGATCGCACATGAGCTCATTTTGCACCTGACTGTGTGGCCGGAGGACCTATGCCCGACGGTTTCTGGGTCGTGTGGGAAGGACCCCCCTATCGCACACATAACTAGGCGACGATTTAAAACTCCATTGTGGAAAGGGGGTAAAAAATGTTTGTATAGAATGTCTCTGCACCAGTGAACATTTGTCGAGGTACACAAACAGGGGTGTATGTTTTCCCCTGACTTGTGCACGGATAGTGAGCCACCGACCCGGCAGGGTCACAACGACCACAACCATGTCAAGCAGAAGAGATAGCTCTTTGAGAAATCAAGGAGCGGATCAAGAGGACTCTAATGCCCTGGACACACCCGCTTGTGGTCATTACTCCTGGCAGGAACCATGTCAAGCAGAAGAGATAGCTCTTTGAGAAATCAACGAGCGGATCAAGAGGACTGTAACGCCACGGACACACCCGCTGGTGGTCGTTACTCCTGGCGAGATCTAGACAGGCCCCACAGATCAATACTAGTATTTTCTGTGCACGTAGTCCTCACTCGTGTGCGCCCAGGAGCAACTTCCGGGCCGGTCACTCATCCTGAAATTACTCCAATCTGAGCATGCTTAACTTTGGAGTTCTTTCTGAATGGGCTCCCGAAAAACAAGGAATTCCTTATTTATATGAGTAGTCTATCATCCCTAATAAGCTAGGCAATCACATACACCCCCACTCAGAGGAACCGATGTCCTCGTCGGGCCACATGAACGTTCCCTCTTGGCACATACGTTTGTGCTTCCAGTCCGGCACATGTGCCACGATGGGTCACAAATGTCATGCACGACATGACCGCGCACCTCTGATACGTCCCAAACGTATCCATAATTTTTGCTTGTGCCATGCTTGTTTTGCATCATTGTCTCATGTTTCTATCAAAGTTTTATATCTTTCTAAGCATTTATTGGACTAACATACTAATGGTTATAAAAGTGCACAATGTTCTTGTTTTACACTTTATTGTGTAGGAATTACTTGGAAATTGACAAAAACGCAAAAGGAGTCGTATTGGAGTAGGACTCTGACTTTCCTGAAATCTGTCTGAGAACGTTTTTAGAAGATGGTCATGTTCCGTCCCGAAGACGACGTGAAACGGAAAAAGCCTAGTTGCAAAAGTTGTGGGGAATTTCGAGAGGATGCTTCTGGATATAAAATTCGTCCAAATCGGAGTCCGGACGGCCGAGAAAAGCCCGTTTTACTGAAGCCCAAAATCTAATGATGGGAATCCGAGAGTCTATATAAAGAGAGGAAACCTAGGTCACCAAGGGCCACGAATTTTCCTCCTCCCAGGCCGCCGTCTTGGAGGGGAGGACCAGCACCATTGCAGCACCATCCACAAGGAAGAAGGGGGGCCAAGGAGCCGCTGCCCCCCTAGGGCCGCCGCCGGCCGCCTCCTCCTCTCCGGGCTGCACCTCTCCATCAACACCACCATCAATCTCTAGATCACCATGGCCATGTGTGAGTAGTCTTCTCCAGGGCTGAGGGCTTGTACGTGTAGCTATGTGGTTATCTCTCTCTCCCATGATGTGATCTTCGTTGTGATCATAGGCTATGTTAATCTAGGGTGATCCCATGATATTTCCCCTTCCTCTATGTATTGAATTGATGTACTCACTTGTCTTTATCTAGTATAATCCCCGAGACCAAGGTGACAGCGGTCTATTGGACATGGATTAGAAGAATATTTTCATGAGTGATTTCCTCTTTTGTGTGTTGATTGAAGATTGAGAGTCTCTTGGTGCTTGTCTTTGACTATCCTGGAGATATGTTGTGGTGATTGTGGTGCTCTCTTTGGATGGCCGCAGTGACATTGGGAAATCCATAGGTTGAGAACTACGAACTTTGAGGTGTGCTTTTGTAGCCCTACATAATTCTCGTCCTCTCTTGACCACAAAGGAATGACCTCCGAGTGCGTCTCCATTGCATGTTTTATGGGAAATATCATGTGATTAGACTATGTCAATGTTGTTGGGAGTTGCCACTAGTGAAAGTATGAAGCCTAGGCCTTGTTTCCACCATTGCAATACCATTTGTGCTCACGTTTACCACTTGTTTGCTTGCTGCACTTTTTATTACAGATTTATATTACTTTGATTTGCCACTCCTATCATCCATATTTTACCATCTCTTCGCCGAACTAGTGCACCTATACATCTGACAAGTGTATTAGGTGTGTTGGGGACACAAGAGACTTCTTGTATCTTGATTGCAGGGTTGCTTGAAAGGGGTACGCTCAACCTCCACTTCCCTGAGTTCGATAAACCTTGGGTTACTCACTTAAGGCAAATTTGCTGCTGTCCTACAAACCTCTGCTCTTCGAGGCCCAACACTATCTACAGGAATAGAAGCGTGTAGTAGACATCAAGCTATTTCTGGCGCCGTTGCCGGGGAAGTGAGGTAAGTGAAGGTACCTTCTCTAGATCTTGCAATTAAATCTTTTTGTTTCTTGTTTTTATTTCACTAGTTTTGCTTAATGGAAAACAACAAAAATATGAGAGAGCTTTATAAGCTCTACCTTGAATTAGGACATGAAGTGTTTGAAGAGAAAATGAAAAAACCTATGGAACTTTATTATTTGCATAACAATCATGATGGTGGTGATGTTATTAGTATGCTTTCTTTGAATATCAATATTGCTAATGACATGGAAAGATCTAAACTTGGGGAGGTCGGTTTTGATGAACATGATATTTTTAGTCCCCCAACTTTTGAGGAGGATTTGATGATACTATGCCTCCTATATATGATGATTACAATGATAAATATGATATTTTCAGTCCACCTACTATTGAGGATAAAATTTATTATGATTATGATATGCCTCCTAAATACGATGATTACCATGATGGTTATGATAGTCTTACTCTCACTATTCCTAATAAGAAAGATTTTGCTTATATGAAGAGTAATGACACTTTTTTGCATGTGGATCATGGTAACAATGATTTATGTGATGCTTATATTGTTGAGTTTATTCGTGATCCCACTGAAAATTATTATGAGAAGGGAACATATGCTTATAGATATTTCAATAATATCAAGTTCCCTCTCTTTATGTTGAAGGTTTTGAAGCTGCACTTGTTTTGTCTTCCTATGCTTATTGCTTTGTGCTTCAATGAATTATTCTATTGCAATATTCCTATGCATAGGAAGCATGTTAGGCTTAAATGTGTTTGGTATTTGCTTCTTGATGCTCTCTTTTGTTCTTCAACTCTTATTCCTACGAGAGCATCATTAAAGTCTTAAGCCTATCTTTATGGCTATAAAGAAAGAGCTCTAGGGAGACAACCCTTGTTATCTTTGCTTTCAGTTTGTTCTTTCAGTTTTTAGTGGTCTTGATGTTTGTTACTACTATAGCAGCATCATTGTATCTTTATTTTTCAGCTTTGTGCCAATTTTAGCCTCTGATTGCAAGAAAGTTCAAAAGTTGTGACATGTTGTCCAGAAAACAGATTCTGTCCTTGGAAAGAAAAATTCGAATAAAATCACCAGATCATCTTTTTGATCTGAATTGTTTTGACAGCGTGCTCTATACAATTGGCTTCCGAGCGTCTGTTCTGAGTTTTTTGATTTGAGTTGCAGAAGTGCCCCGAAAAAATTATTTACAACCTGTTGGACTGTTTTTCACAGATTCTGTCATGTTTTGCCTTTTCTTCGTTTTGCAAACCTTGAGCTTGCTTTTTCTTTGCAAAAAACCTTTTTGCATTCTTGAGAAACAGTAGACCTTCAAGAATATCTTTGTTTCCATTAGAGAAAAATTATTTTATTGTGGGTACTAACCTCTCTAATCAGATTATAATGAGTTATGTATGAAGGGAGTTTTCAAGTGTGCGAGGGAAGATGATAAAAGAAGATTCAGGAGTGTCAAACGCTCAAGCTTGGGGATGCCCCCATGCACCCGCAAGAAATATTCAAGAAGACTCAAGCGTCTAAGCTTGGGGATGCTCCCATGCATCCCCTTCTCCATCAACAATTATCAGTTCGTCTTTCGTTCCACTATAATTATCACTTCATGTGTTATGTGCTGTGCTTGGAGCATCTTGCTCATTTCTTTTTAGTTTTGTATTGTTTTCTTTGCTGGTCATAAATAAGTTGCATCTGATCATTCTTGTTTGGGAGAGAGACACACTCCGCTTTTTCATGAAACACTCATGTTGTCGGGACCCCGATCCTAAGTCACACCGATCTAGCATGTAACACACCATATCACTTTGCGGCCTCACGCACGGTATCCCCACGGGTGCCACCTTACCTGGCCCGGGACCGTTTGCGCATTTTGGCTCACGTATATGATAGTGTCGCTAGCATCCATATGACAGAGAACCCGGGCCGACATGACCAGTTATAAACCAAAAGTGGCACTAAATTACAGAGACAGGCATTCATGACCCAGCAACGAACGTGTCGGTCATCAAGGTATGAACCCAAGTCGTAGCAAGCTACAAGGACTTAAAGGAACAACGCGTGACATTTCCTCTAAGGGACAGACACAGGAACAAAGAAGGACATATGCCGGTCAGCCTAAGTGATCCGGAGCAGTAGCAAGCTACCAAGGCTCAATGGAAGCACTAGGAGACATTTCCCTGTAAGATAGGCTACCAAGGGTAATAACTAGGTGTCGGATCCCACACATACCAAGCATTTCAATAACATACACACAATATGCTCAATATGTGCAAGTACAACATGGCATCACAACAAGACTCTAATAAACAAAGTATTTATTCATTAGGCTCCGAAGAGCCAAGTATTACAAACATGGGTCTCATGACCCAACATTCAGAGCATACAAACATCAAGCGGAAGCACTACATGTCTGAGTACAGACATCTACAAATGAAAAAGGCTGAAGAGCCTGACTATCTACAACACTCGTCCAAGATCGTAGCTGAGGTACAAGCTATTTGTCGAAGTCCAAGCGGAACTACTAGTGAGACATCAATCCTATCTGCAAAACATAAATTAAGCAAACATGAGTACAAAGGTACTCAGCAAGACTTACATCAGATCCTATCATACATGCACTTGTATCAAGAAGGCAAAGTGGGGTTTAGTTGCAGCAAGCCAGCTTTGACTCAGTGGCTATCCTATTCTACGATTGCTGGTAACTCTTTGAGGTGGCGCACACGAGTCCACTAAGCACCACACAATACACCACTATGGAATCATTCCCGTCTCCCTACGAGAAGGCCATCCATAGCACTCACACTTGTCTTGAGTATTTTAGAGTATCCACTTCAAGTTGTCTATGTACCACGTAAGCATCCAAGAAGTCCATAACCGCGGACCCGGCTATTCGAATAGATCATGTTAACCCTGCAGGGGTGTACTTCTTCACACACGCTCTCGCCACTTACCGCCAGGTACATCTCGTGTATCTCGGCAACCTTCAAGCGGAAGCCTGGCGAGGGTGTCGGCCACGACCTGACTAACCACACAAGTCTCTCGTCCAGGTTTATCGCCTATTCGGGTTCCATCCGTGGGGAGATCCGGCCGGGGTGTGGCTCACGGCCCCAAATGATTTGCGCAGGGTTCCCAAGCCCACCTCGCCGAGTGGATCTACGCTTGGTACACCGTGCCACGGTGCCTAGTCTGTCCCAAGCCCACTGGCCGAGTGCCACTTGGTAGACTACTAACACTACCTACAAACACCAGAAACTAGTTGCAACTCCTGGACAGAGATCGTGTTGATTAATAAGTCGAGAGGGGTCGAGTTACCGGAACCCAATGTGTGGTAGTAGCTAGTCATTGGACAACATACACAGAACTCAGTTCTTAGGGACGGTTCCAGTGAGACAACCCACCATGTACTCCTACATGGCCTCTCACCGCTACCTTTACCAAATCACGTTCACACGCTTAACCCTCAGCATCAGAACATATCATTTCACTCCAATTCATTCCCGATGAATTAGACCTGACACACTCTAAGCAATAGCAAGCAAGGCATGGAAGGATCACATCATGGCTTCAATCAACTCCTACACATGCTAGTGGGTTTCAACTATTTACTATGGAAAGACAGGTCATGCAGAGGAATGGGTTCAACTACCGCAGCATAAAGTAGCAGTTGAAATCGTTGTTGTCCTAATGCAATAACAGGGAGCAGGAGCGAGAGAGGGATTGTATCGGAATGAACAAGGGGGTTTGCTTGCCTGGTAAAACAACGTGCAGAGCACTGCTCCTCTAACAGGTACTCTGGATCGGTCTCCGGAGCTGGACCTATCGAGAAGAACGGTGCCGACAATCAAAACACAAGCATATGCAACAATATGATGCATGAATATGGCATGAAAATATGATGTTGTTGAGCTAATGCAACTATCATTCAATTTGAAGGAAGTCCATTTGAACCAAGGCTCAAATGCAACTTTAAAATAAGTATTTCTAAATGCCATATATGTGTTATCATATAAACAGTAGGTTTAACTTCATTTGTCATGCATGAAAATGGTACAGATGGATAGATTGAATTTTTCTGATAATTTTTCATATATAAATTATTTCATTCTGAGCTACGGTTGAATTTCTGTGATTTTTTGAAGTTTAAGCCAAATTCTGAATTAAATAAATCATTTAAGATTTATTTAAATAAACAGAACTGGATTACTGCGTCAGCATGACACAGGCATGATGTCAGCAGGTCAAAGGGGCTGTTCCAGAGTCAAACCTGACAGTGGGGTCCACTGGTCAGTGACTCAGTTAATTAACTGAGTTAATTAACTCTAAATTAATCCTAACAGAAATAATCAGCAGGGCTGGGCCCACATGTCAGTGGCTAAACTAATTAACAAAACTTAATTAATTTAACTAATCAGTCAACTAAGTAAAGGGGTGGGGCCCACCTGTCATTGACCCAGGGGGTCAAATCCTGGTCAAACTACGGCTAGCACGCCGGCGTTTAGCCGCCGCCGGCAGCGAACGCGGCGGAGGGCTTCGGGAATCCTGCTCCGGGGGTCTTTTGAGCAGCTGAGACCACGGGCGAGCTGCTGGAGCTCGTCCGCGTCCATTCCCGCAAGCGGCAGCAGCTGGGACGGCCGGAGCTCGCCGGAAATGAGCTCGCGGCGGCGCCGGAGTTCGGTCGAGCTCGGGCACGAGGCTGTGGTGGCCTAGGCGGGGCAGCGCTAGCAGCTACGGCCTCTACGCGACGCGGGGAGCGTGTTGGTCGCACGCCCGGGACCAAAAGGTCACCAGAGCACCACCGGCGACGAGCGCGGGCGGCGGCGCGTGTGGGTGAACGTGGAGCGGCAGCTATGGCCTGCGAGGGGAGGAACGGAGAGGGGAAGCAGGGACAGAAGCGTACGGCGATCGCAGCGGTGCAGGCGGAGGGCTCGGAGGAGGACCGGAGCAAGCAGGGTGGCGGAGGGGATCTCTGGCGGCCGGCGATGAAGAAGAAGTCGGGGTCGAGGCCTCAGGGCGTCCGGGGTCGTGTGACTCGTCGGAGAGGTCGGGGGTGAAGTGGCGGAGCTCTTGGGCACCTTGGCTGGGCGTGGGGTGGCATGTGGCCACGGCAGCGGCGAGCGACGGCGACGGCGGCGTTCGGGCGTTGCGAGAGAGGGAGATAGAGGAGAGGGGAGGGGTCCAGAAGGGTGCAGAGGGTCGGGGGAGGTGCGTGGCTGCTCCAGAAGCGGCTAGGCGGCGAGGGGAGTGAGGTAGGCAGGTGGCGTGGCGCTCCCGCCGCGAGCGCGCGCCGGCCACACGCTCGGCCTCCTGTCGTCGGGGAAGACGACAAGGGAAGGCTCGGTGGGCTGGGCTGCCAGCTGGGCCGGCCAGGCAGTTGGGCTGCAGGAAGCCAGGTAAGCTCTCCCTTTTATTTCTTTCTGTTTTCTAATTTTCTGATATTTTTTTGATTTAAAATCTAACTTAAATCAATAATTTCTTCTGACATATTTATTTTGCAGGGACCTAGAAATTAACCCAAGCCCCTAAAAATAAACAACCAGAATTTTGGACATATATAAAATATAATATATATATATATATCCAATGCAAATAACTATTGCATTAATTCCAAATGCCCAAAATAAATACTTATGAGCTCCTAATAATATTGGCTTGATTTTTATCTCTGACCAATATTTTTAGAGGGCCACATGAACATTTTCTTGGACCCTTTTGGAGCAACTTTTATTTGGGTCATTTTCAATAGGGTTTCTGAGGGTTTCACAAGTCCTCATTTCAATTTCATTTGAAATTTAAACATGATGCAAACCACAAGACTAACCTAGTGCATACCAGAACTAGGGTTGTGACAACTCGCCTCCACTCGAAAGAATCTCGTCCCGAGATTCAGGAGTAGGCGGAAAGAAGGTGGGGTACTCCAGTCGGAGACGATCTTCTCGCTCCCAAGTAGCTTCTCTCTCGGAATGATGAGACCATTGAACTTTGAGAAACTTGATGTTATGACGTCGAGTGACACGCTCTGCTTGATCCAAAATTCGAACGGGATATTCTCGATATGTGAGGTTATCTTGGAGATCAAGCGTTTCGTGGTCCACTCCGCGGATGGGATCCGAGAAGCAACGCCTGAGTTGAGAGACGTGGAAGACATCATGAACTCGAGAAAGATGTGGGGGTAGTTCCAATTGGTAGGCAACCTCTCCTCGTTTAGCAAGAACGCGAAAAGGACCAATGTAACGAGGAGCCAACTTGCCCTTGATACCGAAACAATGGGTACCCTTCAAAGGAGTAACCCGAAGATAAGCTTTGTCACCAACTTCATAAGCCACTTCCTTATGATGACGATCATATTGGCTCTTCTGACGAGATTGGGCTGTTTTCAAATTCTCACGAATAATGCGAACTTGCTCTTCTGCTTCCTGGATCATATCCGGTCCAAAGAATTGTCTTTCACCGGTTTCTGACCAGTTCAAAGGTGTTCGACATCTTCGTCCATAAAGAATCTCAAAAGGAGCTTGCTTAAGACTAGATTGATAGCTATTGTTATAAGCAAACTCGGCGAAAGGAAGACATTTCTCCCAATCCATACCGAAAGAGATAACGCAAGCTCTAAGCATGTCTTCGAGAATTTGATTAACCCGTTCCACTTGACCACTTGACTGAGGGTGGAAAGCGGAACTGAAAGAAAGATGGGTGCCCATGGCAGTCTGGAAACTCTCCCAAAAATGAGAAGTGAAAAGACTACCACGGTCTGAATTGATCTCTAGTGGGACACCATGAAGTGACACTATTCGAGAAATATACAAGTCAGCAAGCTGACTAGCAGTGATACTCTCTCGAACAGGTAGGAAGTGAGCCACTTTGGAGAGACGATCAATGACTACGAAGATAGCATTATTCCCTCTCTTGGTCCTGGGAAAGCCGGTGATGAAGTCCATACCAACCTTATCCCATTTCCACTCAGGAATAGCTAGAGGCTGAAGGGTGCCAGCAGGTCTTTGATGTTCTGCCTTAACGCGACGACAAACGTCACATTTAGCAATGAACTCAACAATTTCTCTCTTCATCCTAGTCCACCAGAATCTCTGGCGTAGATCCTGATACATCTTGGTACTACCGGGATGAATCGTGAGAGGAGATTCATGAGCCTCTTTAAGAATCAATTGCCGAAGATGTTGCTTCTTGGGAACCACCAGCCGGTTTTGGAAGAGAACAACACCTCGGTCATCTATGGAGAAACTACCAGCAATACCTTTGGCAATGTTTCTCTTGATCCGGGTAATTCCGGTATCATGCTTCTGGGCTTCTATGATATGATCCACAAGAGTAGGTTTCGCCACCAAAGTTGAAAGGAATCCGTGAGGAGCAATGTGAAGGTTAAGCTTACATAATTCCTCATGGAGAAGTGGTTGGCCCTGCTGCAACATGAGATTGTTGCAATAGGACTTACAACTTAGCGCATCAGCCTTGACATTTCCCTTGCCTGGGGTATAGGTAATCCCTAAGTCGTAATCTGAGATCAACTCCAACCAACGTCTTTGCCTAAGATTCAAATCTGGTTGGGTGAAGATATACTTGAGACTCTGGTGATCGGTGTAGATCTCGCAACGATTACCAAGGAGGTAATGCCGCCAGGTCTTAAGTGCATATACTACGGCTGCAAGTTCTAGATCATGTGTAGGATAATTCTCCTCGTGTGGATGCAACTGTCGAGATGCATAAGCAATCACACAACGATCCTGCATAAGAATGCAACCTAGTCCCTGTCGTGAGGCATCACAGTAGATAACAAAGTCCTTAGTGAAATCCGGTGGCACAAGTATGGGAGCAGAAGTCAGGCGTCTTTTCAGTTCCTGAAAACTGTGCTCACACTATGGGGACCACTCAAACTTTTTATCTTTCTTAAGAAGTTCCGTGAGAGGTTTGGCCACTTTAGAGAAGTTCTCAACAAAGCGGCGACAATAACTGGCTAGACCAAGGAAACTCCTAACTTGTTTAACTGTTTCAGGTGGAGTCCAGTCAAGAACGGCCTGAACTCTCTCGGGGTTGACAGCAATGCCCTTACCAGAGATTACATGGCCAAGATAGGTCACTTCTGGCAACCAAAATTCGCACTTGGATAACTTGGCATAAAGGCGGTGCTCTCTGAGTTTTTCTAGAACAAGTCTAAGATGTTCGGCATGCTCTTCCTCGTTCTTCGAGTAAATAAGAATATCATCGAGGTAAACCACGACGAACTTATCTAAGTACTCCATGAAGATCGAGTTCATCAAGCGGGAGAAGGTGGCTGGAGCATTTGTTAGACCGAAGGACATGACGGTGTACTCGTACTGACCATAACGAGTGACGAAAGCCGTCTTGGGGATGTCCCCATTTCTAATCTTGATTTGATGGTATCCTAACCTCAAATCCATCTTGGAGAAGACTGAGGATCCAGCGAGCTGATCATACAGGTCGTTGATCCTGGGAAGCGGATACTTGTTCTTTACCGTGACCAAATTAACGGGACGATAATCTACAACCATCCGATCCGTACCATCCTTCTTCTTAACGAAGAGGACGGGGCAAGCCCAGGGAGAAGAACTAGGACGGATGAAACCCTTTTGCAAGGACTCATCAAGTTGTTTCTTAAGCTCGGCTAGTTCTAAGGGTGCCATTTTGTAGGGTCTCCTAGAGATTGGAGCGGTTCCTGGGATAAGCTCTATAACAAACTCTACATCTCGATCGGTTGGAACACCTGGCAGTTCCTCTGGGAAGACATCCGGAAAGTCACGGACTACCGGAACATCTTCAAGATCTGGGAGAGGGCTGGCATTAAGAGAATAGATTTGACGCTTTGCAAATCTAGTGTTGACAGTGGTTGTCTTGCCAGATGGGTGTGTAGGCTGAACAGACCTAGTGAAACAATCAATCTTGGCATGATGAGTTGTCATCCAGTCCATACCCAAGATGATGTTAATATCTAAAGACTTGAGGGCTACAAGTGATGCAAGGAATACAAGTCTGTCGACAAGGATTTCATTACCATGGCTTAAACTAGAAGTTTGCCATTTGGATCCAGGAGTTTGAATAAGTAGTGGGGAAGGCATATCACAAAATGACATGTCGTGCAAACGGGCATAACTTTCGGAAATGAAAGAATGAGACGCTCCAGCATCGAGTAGAACCGATGCCGGATGACAATTGACAAGAAGTGTACCAAGAACGACATCTGGATCATCATGAGCGTCACTGGCTGAGACGTGATGCACACGCCCATGTTCGATGGAAGCTGACTTAACACTGATCATTTTGCGTGATGATTTATCACGTCTAACAGGCTTTACGGACTGGGATGGGGCAACACGGGTCTGAGTGCAAATACGAGCAATGTGGCCCGGCTCTCCGCACTTGTAACAAATCCTGGGATTAGGACGTGGACCCGTATTGACAAACGGTCCATCAATAGACCTGGGTGGAGCAAACTGCTGAACTAGAAGAGGTACCATATAAGATGGCCTCGGAGGATAAGTGGGTGGAAGAACAGAGTTCGGAACCCAAATCCGGCGCTTCTGAGAACTAGAACCGGAGGAAGTTCCCGAATCAAGGGTGTGCTTACGAGACTCATCGTAAGTGAGATGAGCTGTCTCTGCGTTGATGGCCTTGTTCACAAGAGCCTGGAATGTGCTGCAATGATGCAAGTGGAGATCACGACGCAGTTTGGGGTTGAGACCCTTCCGGAACCTAGCCTGCTTCTTGGCGTCCGTGGACACTTCTTCTGTAGCATAGCCGGCGAGGTTCTCAAACTCTCGACTATAAGCATCAACAGCCATCTTAGCATGTGTAAGACTACAGAACTCTTCTCTCTTGCGATCGATAAGGGCTTGAGGGATATGATGCTCACGAAAAGCCTCGGTGAAATCTCTCCAGGTGGAAACCTGGTCAGCTGGAATCATGGCTTCATAGTTCTGCCACCAAAGACTAGCAGGACCTTCCAGGTGATAAGTGGCATAGATGACCTTGTCCTCTTCAGCTACATTTGCAGAACGCAGCTTGTGAGTGATACTACGGAGCCAGTCATCTGCATCGAGTGGCTCAATGGAATGATGAAAGGTGGGTGGTTTCAAACGAATGAAGTCATGGATGGTGGTTGATTCCTTGCACTGTTGTGCGGTGTTCTCCTCAATACGTGCCAACAGGCGGTTAGACTCACACTTGTTTCTCTCCATCTCTATCATTAACTCTGCCAACGAAGGCTGGTCGGGAGGATCCTCCTCATCCCTACCATCTCCGTGGTTCTGTCTACGAGCAGCTGAGCTTCGCTTAACTGAAGACATCCTGAGAAGCGAAACCGAAGACGGAAACATCAACAACTATAGGATGCATAAGGTAGAACAAGAAATTAGTATCTCTCGAACTACTAGGATAATTCCGGCAGCATAACTGCAGTAAAATGCTCAGAATGAGACATCCTGCTAACAAAGGATAGTTCAACATCTCAACATCATCACTCAAGGTTCGGTGATAGTACTAAAACAACTGCACCGGAAAAACTTGAAAACAGGAGTAGGACTCTGATCAACCAATCCTAAGGAACTACGGAGTAGTAACTCGTGATCCTGATAGACGAAAGAGAAAGCCTAGTTCCTTACCCCCGTAGGAAAGGTAAGATGACTCAGATCAGAAGACATGAGGTATAAGGAGTAAAAAGAGCCTTACGTTCCCTTCCACAATCAATTCCCTTATATAACTAAAGAATTTCTAGACTCAACTTCGACCAGTTTGGCTTGGTAATCCTACAGGCAGTCAGGCTCTGATACCAACGCTGTCAGGACCCCGATCCTAAGTCACACCGATCTAGCATGTAACACACCATATCACTTTGCGGCCTCACGCACGGTAACCCCACGGGTGCCACCTTACCTGGCCCGGGACCGTTTGCGCATTTTGGCTCACGTATATGATAGTGTCGCTAGCATCCATATGACAGAGAACCCGGGCCGACATGACCGGTTATAAACCAAAAGTGGCACTAAATTACAGAGACAGGCATTCATGACCCAACAACGAACGTGTCGGTCATCAACGTATGAACCCAAGTCGTAGCAAGCTACAAGGACTTAAAGGAACAACGCGTGACATTTCCCCTAAGGGACAGACACAGGAACGAAGAAGGACATATGCCGGTCAGCCTAAGTGATCCGGAGCAGTAGCAAGCTACCAAGGCTCAGTGGAAGCACTAGGAGACATTTCCCTGTAAGATAGGCTGCCAAGGGTAATAACTAGGTGTCGGATCCCACACATACCAAGCATTTCAATAACATACACACAATATGCTCAATATGTGCAAGTACAACATGGCATCACAACAAGACTCTAATAAACAAAGTATTTATTCATTAGGCTCCGAAGAGCCAAGTATTACAAACATGGGTCTCATGACCCGACATTCAGAGCATACAAACATCAAGCGGAAGCACTACATGTCTGAGTACAGACATCTACAAATGAAAAAGGCTGAAGAGCCTGACTATCTACAACACTCGTCCAAGATCGTAGCTGAGGTACAAGCTATTTGTCGAAGTCCAAGCGGAACTACTAGTGAGACATCAATCCTATCTGCAAAACATAAATTAAGCAAACATGAGTACAAAGGTACTCAGCAAGACTTACATCAGATCCTATCATACATGCACTTGTATCAAGAAGGCAAAGTGGGGTTTAGTTGCAGCAAGCCAGCTTTGACTCAGTGGCTATCCTATTCTACGATTGCTGGTAACTCTTTGAGGTGGCGCACACGAGTCCACTAAGCACCACACAATACACCACTATGGAATCATTCCCGTCTCCCTACGAGAAGGCCATCCATAGCACTCACACTTGTCTTGAGTATTTTAGAGTATCCACTTCAAGTTGTCTATGTACCATATAAGCATCCAAGAAGTCCATAACCGCGGACCAGGCTATTCGAATAGATCATGTTAACCCTGCAGGGGTGTACTTCTTCACACACGCTCTCGCCACTTACCGCCAGGTACATCTCGTGTATCTCGGCAACCTTCAAGCGGAAGCCTGGCGAGGGTGTCGGCCACGACCTGACTAACCACACAAGTCTCTCGTCCAGGTTTATCGCCTATTCGGGTTCCATCCGTGGGGAGATCCGGCCGGGGTGTCGCTCACGGCCCCAAATGATGTGCGCAGGGTTCCCAAGCCCACCTCGCCGAGTGGATCTACGCTTGGTACACCGTGCCACGGTGCCTAGTCTGTCCCAAGCCCACTGGCCGAGTGCCACTTGGTAGACTACTAACACTACCTACAAACACCAGAAACTAGTTGCAACTCCTGGACAGAGATCATGTTGATTAATAAGTCGAGAGGGGTCGAGTTACCGGAACCCAATGTGTGGTAGTAGCTAGTCATTGGACAACATACACAGAACTCAGTTCTTAGGGACGGTTCCAGTGAGACAACCCACCATGTACTCCTACATGGCCTCTCACCGCTACCTTTACCAAATCGCGTTCACACGCTTAACCCTCAGCATCAGAACATATCATTTCACTCCAATTCATTCCCGATGAATTAGACCTGACACACTCTAAGCAATAGCAAGCAAGGCATGGAAGGATCACATCATGGCTTCAATCAACTCCTACACATGCTAGTGGGTTTCAACTATTTACTATGGAAAGACAGGTCATGCAGAGGAATGGGTTCAACTACCGCAGCATAAAGTAGCAGTTGAAATCGTTGTTGTCCTAATGCAATAACAGGGAGCAGGAGCGAGAGAGGGATTGTATCGGAATGAACAAGGGGGTTTGCTTGCCTGGTAAAACAACGTGCAGAGCACTGCTCCTCTAACAGGTACTCTGGATCGGTCTCCGGAGCTGGACCTATCGAGAAGAACGGTGCCGACAATCAAAACACAAGCATATGCAACAATATGATGCATGAATATGGCATGAAAATATGATGTTGTTGAGCTAATGCAACTATCATTCAATTTGAAGGAAGTCCATTTGAACCAAGGCTCAAATGCAACTTTAAAATAAGTATTTCTAAATGCCATATATGTGTTATCATATAAACAGTAGGTTTAACTTCATTTGTCATGCATGAAAATGGTACAGATGGATAGATTGAATTTTTCTGATAATTTTTCATATATAAATTATTTCATTCTGAGCTACGGTTGAATTTCTGTGATTTTTTGAAGTTTAAGCCAAATTCTGAATTAAATAAATCATTTAAGATTTATTTAAATAAACAGAACTGGATTACTGCGTCAACATGACACAGGCATGACGTCAGCAGGTCAAAGGGGCTGTTCCAGAGTCAAACCTGACAGTGGGGTCCACTGGTCAGTGACTCAGTTAATTAACTCTAAATTAATCCTAACAGAAATAATCAGCAGGGCTGGGCCCACATGTCAGTGGCTAAACTAATTAACAAAACTTAATTAATTTAACTAATCAGTCAACTAACTAAAGGGGTGGGGCCCACCTGTCATTGACCCAGGGGGTCAAATCCTGGTCAAACTACGGCTAGCACGCCGGCGTTTAGCCGCCGGCGGCAGCAAACGCGGCGGAGGGCTTCGGGAATCCTGCTCCGGGGGTCTTTTGAGCAGCTGAGACCACGGGCGAGCTGCTGGAGCTCGTCCGCGTCCATTCCCGCAAGCGGCAGCAGCTGGGACGGCCGAAGCTCGCCGGAAATGAGCTCGCGGCGGCGCTGGAGTTCGGTCGAGCTCGGGCACGAGGCTGTTGTGGCCTAGGCGGGGCAGCGCTAGCAGCTACGGCCTCTACGCGACGCGGGGAGCGTGTTGGTCGCACGCCCGGGACCAAAAGGTCACCGGAGCACCACCGGCGACGAGCGCGGGCGGCGGCGCGTGCGGGTGAACGTGGAGCGGCAGCTACGGCCTGCGAGGGGAGGAACGGAGAGGGGAAGCAGGGACAGAAGTGTACGGCGATCGCAGCGGTGCAGGCGGAGGGCTCGGAGGAGGACCGGAGCAAGCAGGGCGGCGGAGGGGATCTCCGGCGGCTGGCGATGAAGAAGAAGTCGGGGTCGAGGCCTTAGGGCGTCCGGGGTCGTGTGACTCGTCGGAGAGGTCGGGGGTGAAGTGGCGGAGCTCTTGGGCACCTTGGCTGGGCGTGGGGTGGCCTGTGGCCACGGCAGCGGCGAGCGACGGCGACGGCGGCGTTCGGGCGTTGCGAGAGAAGGAGATAGAGGAGAGGGGAGGGGTCCAGAAGAGTGCAGAGGGTCGGGGGAGGTGCGTGGCTGCTCCAGAAGCGGCTAGGCGGCGAGGGGAGTGAGGCAGGCAGGTGGCGTGGCGCTCCCGCCGCGAGCGCGCGCCGGCCACACGCTCGGCCTCCTGTCGTCGGGGAAGACGACAGGGGAAGGCTCGGTGGGCTGGGCTGCCAGCTGGGCCGGCCAGGCAGTTGGGCTGCAGGAAGCCAGGTAAGCTCTCCCTTTTATTTCTTTCTGTTTTCTAATTTTCTGATATTTGTTTTGATTTAAAATCTAACTTAAATCAATAATTTCTTCTGACATATTTATTTTGCAGGGACCTAGAAATTAACCCAAGCCCCTAAAAATAAACAACCAGAATTTTGGACATATATAAAATATATAATATATATATATCCAATGCAAATAACTATTGCATTAATTCCAAATGCCCAAAATAAATACTTATGAGCTCCTAATAATATTGGCTTGATTTTTATCTCTGACCAATATTTTTAGAGGGCCACCTGAACATTTTCTTGGACCCTTTTGGAGCAACTTTTATTTGGGTCATTTTCAATAGGGTTTCTGAGGGTTTCACGAGTCCTCATTTCAATTTCATTTCAAATTTAAACATGATGCAAACCACAAGACTAACCTAGTGCATACCAGAACTAGGGTTGTGACACATGTTCTTCACTTATATCTTTTTGAGTGTTTTAGCTACCTTGTTATATGCTTCTAGCTCTTGTTTTTCTTTCATATCATGTTCAAAGCTATTAGTTCTTTTATAGAAAGTACTCTCTTGCTTCACTTACATCTTTTTGGAGAGTTGATTGGTTTAATTTATAAATAATATGTTGGTAAAGTAAATGCCAAGTGTGGCCGTGGTGCAAAGAATAAAAAGCTTGCATAGTTTTGAAGATCATTGAGTAACTTGATCCCTATCAATTGTTTTGAGAAATTAAGTAGTGATGCCTAAACATGTAGATCATTTAATAAAGTCTTATTAGTGAAGAAATACCTTTGAAGTTTGCAATTGTTTAGTTTTTCACCATTGGTAGTTTTAAAGTTCTTGTTCTCTTTTTAGAAGTAAGATGGTTGACAAGGAAGACAGTGTAGAAGTCTTATAATTATGCTGAAAGGATGTTATAATTCTCTTGTACCGGTTAACATGTGCTTGCTAAAAACTTGCTAAACCAAAAACTCTGTACTGAGCGGGAATGTTGCTCGTGCATACAAATTCCATAGCCAAAATTCTGCCATATGTGTCCACCATACCTACCTATGCATGGTATTTAATAGCCATTCCAAGTAAATTGCTCATGTGCTACCTTTAAAACCTTCAAAATTTATCCTTATTTGTGTCTCTATTTTAGCTCATGAGGAAGTGGTAGACAGTTCATTATTACTTGTGTTGGACAGAACGACCCCTGACGTGCATGAATAATGTGCATGTCCTTAATTTTGCAAAAAAAGCTAGCAAAAGGGTATGCCCAGCCCACTTTACATGTCATCAATATCAATATCAAAAACCTCCTTCACACATCGTACCTGAGAAATCAGACAAACTTTGGCTAGTGATAAACAAAGGAGAAAGGGGAGTGTTATCATTCCTCTATGGGAGCCGCTCTTAAGTTCTGTTTGGCATGAGTAGTAGTGCATTGTTTATTACCATTCGTTGACATAAGCATACATCTCTCAAAATTGCTTTTATATCTCTATGTTTTCAAAAATAAAAAGATCTAGCACATGAGTAATCCCTGCTTCCCTCTGCGAAGGGCCTATCTTTTACTTTTAAATGTTGAGTCAGTTTTCCTATGTTCTAATCTTCTTCCTCCACCATAAGCAAGCATCTAGTGTTAACCCTGGGTTCAAGTTGATTATGTTCAAAATTTCTGCTTAGTTATATATAATCCTTGTGCATTGAACTTATCCATGAGATAAAATGTTGAAAAGTGGAAAGCGTTGCTGAAACTTTGTCTTCCTTTTGTGTTAACTAGAATGCTTTTGATGAGAGAACTCCTTTGGGGCTAACAGTTGTGCTTAACTTTATAGTTTCATGTCTTCAATTGTACTATTCATGAAAAGAATTTACTTAGATGATCACTTGGTTATTCATTGTTTACTTGCTTCCAACTATAGACAATTGGTTTGGTTCACTTTATTTCAGTCCATATGCTTTACCTTATTACTTGATCAAGATTGTCTTAGTAGCATGTCACCTCAAAAATTATCTATGTTATCATTCTACCTACTCGAGGACGAGTAGGAATTAAGCTTGGGGATGTTAATACGTCCCAAACGTATCCATAATTTTTGCTTGTGCCATGCTTGTTTTGCATCATTGTCTCATGTTTCTATCAAAGGTTTATATCTTTTTAAGCATTTATTGGACTAACATACTAATGGTTGCAAAAGTGCACAATGTTCTTGTTTTACACTTTATTGTGTAGGAATTACTTGGAAATTGACAAAAACGCAAAAGGAGTCGTATTGGAGTAGGACTCTGACTTTCCTGAAATCTGTCTGAGAACTTTTTTAGAAGATGGTCACGTTCCGGCCCGAAGACGACGTCAAACGGAAAAAGCCTAGTTGCGAAAGTTGTGGGGAATTTCGATAGGATGCTTCTAGATATAAAATTCGTCCAAATCGGAATCCGGACGGCCGAGAAAAGCCCGTTTTACTGAAGCCCAAAATCTGATGACGGGAATCCGAGAGTCTATATAAAGAGAGGAAACCTAGGTCACCAAGGGCCACGAATTTTCCTCCTCCGAGGCCGCCGTCTTGGAGGGGAGGACCAGCACCATTGCAGCACCATCCACAAGGAAGAAGGGGGGCCAAGGAGCCGCTGCCCCCCTAGGGCCGCCGCCGCCCCGGAGGGCTGCTGCCGCCGGCCGCCTCCTCCTCTCCGGGCTGCACCTCTCCATCAACACCACCATCAATCTCTTGCTCACAATGGCCATGTGTGAGTAGTCTTCTCCGGGGCTGAGGGCTTGTACGTGTAGCTATGTGGTTATCTCTCTCTCCCATGATGTGATCTTCGTTGTGATCATAGGCTATGTTAATCTAGGGTGATCCCATGATATTTCCCCTTCCTCTATGTATTGAATTGATGTACTCACTTGTCTTTATCTAGTATAATCCCCGAGACCAAGGTGACAGCGGTCTATTGGACATGGATTAGAAGAATATTTTCATGAGTGATTTCCTTTTTTGTGTGTTGATTGAAGATTGAGAGTCTCTTGGTGCTTGTCTTTGACTATCCTGGAGATATGTTGTGGTGATTGTGGTACTCTCTTTGGATGGCCGCGGTGACATTGGGAAATCCATAGGTTGAGAACTACGAACTTTGAGGTGTGCTTTTGTAGCCCGACATAATTCTCGTCCTCTCTTGACCACAAAGGAATGACCTCCGAGTGCGTCTCCATTGCATGTTTTATGGGAAATATCATGTGATTAGACTATGTCAATGTTGTTGGGAGTTGCCACTAGTGAAAGTATGAAGCCTAGGCCTTGTTTCCACCATTGCAATACCATTTGTGATTACGTTAACCACTTGTTTGCTTGCTGCACTTTTTATTACAGATTTATATTACTTTGCTTTGCCACTCCTATCATCCATATTTTACCATCTCTTCGCCGAACTAGTGCACCTATACATCTGACAAGTGTATTAGGTGTGTTGGGGACACAAGAGACTTCTTGTATCTTGATTGCAGGGTTGCTTGAAAGGGGTACGCTCAACCTCCACTTCCCTGAGTTCGATAAACCTTGGGTTACTCACTTAAGGGAAATTTGTTGCTGTCCTACAAACCTCTGCTCTTGGAGGCCCAACATTGTCTACAGGAATAGAAGTGTGTAGTAGACATCAACCTCTCCGCAAATATCCGTGTATCCACGAGGGTCGGCTCTGATACCAACTTGTAACGCCCCAGACACACCCGCCGGTGGTCATTACTCCTGGCGGGATCTAGACTGGCCCCACAAATCAATACTAGTCTTTTTTGTGCACTTTGTCCTCACTCGTGTGCACCAGGGAGCACCTTCCCGGTCAGTCACCCAACCTGAAATTACTCCAAGCTGAGCACGCTTAAGTTTGGAGTTCTTTCCGAATGGGCTCCCGAAAAATAAGGAATTCCTTATTATATGAGTAGTCTATCATCCCTAATAAGCCATGCTATCACAAGGACCAAGTCCAGAATAAGGAACATGAACTCATTAAAACCTCCCTTGCGGGGCAGGTGCTCCCAGCGAGGGCGAGGTACCCTATAGACAAGACCCAAGGGCATCCTGGCAAGCCTTTCGGGGACACGTAGGATGGATTTACCCCAACGAGGCTCCACCACGGCACCTCACAGCGACCCACGTCGCCAATCAGTGCGGTGTCAAGCCCTCAAGTGGCTAAGTGGCCTTTATCCGGTACATGGCTGCCGTTTCCAGAGGAAATAACCTATAGGTGACACCCATCAGCAACGTGTCATGTAGCCAGGCGAGGAGGTGGCAGAATCGGCCCGGAAAGGCTTCCTGTGCTACGCCCCGATGTGACACTAAGCGGCGCATTTAATGCACCGTGTCCTATCTATAGAGTTAGGTTTTATAGAACTATTTATTATCTAATTAATACACAATGAATGGTTTTCCAGTGTGATAACTCCTTGAGCTATAAAAGGAGGACGGTGGCAACCGTAGAGAGGATTTGGACCATTGTAAACTCCTACGCGTGTAGTTGCTCTCGCCCCCAGGCCACCTGGCAAGGCAAGAGCACTGCGTCTCCACTACGGTCCACCCCATCAATCCACCAAAGCAGGAGTAGTGTTTTACGCCTCATGGCGGCCTGAACCTGGGTAAAAATTGCCCGTGTCATCCCTGCCGCGCTGACCCACGCCCTCCGCTGTTTGTGCAACGTGCCCTTCCCCTTACCAAACCAAAAGGGGCTGATGGTCCCATAGGTAGTCATGTTTCCCACGACATCTTTGGCGCGCCAGGTAGGGGGGAGCGCTTGCGTGAATCCGAGAGTGTACGCAATGCGTCATCATCATCATCATCACCATCGTCACCATTTTTCTTTATCATCGATGGGCGGGGGGGGGGCAGAGAGTGGGAGCACCATCGCTCCCTCACTTCCCCCGACCGACTTCCATCACCTCTCTCTGCCATGTTTACCGTGGCGGCAAAATACCCACAGTAACAGCAGCAAGCCGGCCTCAATGTTTCAGGTGGCATATTCGCTATGCAAACTCATCTGGGCAACAAAAGAAAAGGGGAAAAGATGCACGAATACCAGGTTCCTCTCCCTGCTACTTCCACTTAACGGCAATCAAGCCACTCCGGTTCCTTGGTGTCATCGGTGTCAATGAGCACCATGCGAAACTCGGTTCAACATTTACCTTGCTTAGGGAAATCCCGAGTATAGAATTGGTACGAATCCACTGATCGCCCCGACAAGTGTGCTCCGGCTAGGCCCTCCACAGTAGCGTGAATTTTTGTGTCGAGCCGCCACCGGATTTTTTGGAGAGTACATGAAAAGGGGTAGAGAAACTGGTCGTACCTCACATCGCACCCTGCCGCTCCTGAGACGCATGCGATTTATACCAGCCCCTGTCGGGAGTTGGAGAGCAGTGTGCACGACGCCTCTTCTTCCCAAATCACGCGAGCGGGGCAGGCGCTCGCGGTAGGGGTTGAAGAAAGAACAAAGAAAAGAGCTAAGTACACGAAATCATTGCTCAGCTATTATTTTATGATTTGCATTTGTCTTATCCCTCGGGTATCAAGGTGTTGGTACAGAAAATCCCTTCGTGTTTACGACACCTTATTAGTTTTGGTTCGCACGCACATTCTGTTTCGAGCCCGCTCGCAGAATGGGTCGCAATAACAAAACAACCAAGGAAAAACCTGCTGGGACTTGTCCACGCCAAGGTGACTGATAAGGGCCCGACTCATACGATGTGTGGGCAAGCGAACTACACAAGGGTTAATCATACGAACACCAACGAGTAAACTCAAAGAGGGATAAGCATGCAACAAAGATTAAGAGAAAGCATCTGTTTCGCATAAACATTCACAGCATAACGTCTAATAACAAGGCATGCATCATGTTTTTGTTACAGGGCAACACATTGGTTAGGGCGGTTTAGTGCCGGGCCTGACGACCACGAGGAGCCATCGGGATCTTAAGGGCTTTGTCGGCCAAGGGGGGAACTTTCTCCTCGGTAGTGGAGACATCTGTACCTTCCGACAGCTTCCGGAAGCCATCAGCAAGGTCGAGATCTGAATGACGGCACGCAATGTTGCTCAAAACTATGAAGAGAGCATTGCGGGCAAGCTTCCGAAACTCAACCGCGAAGCGGCCGTCCCTTCCTTCCTCATGAACTTTCAGCTTTTTGATCAGTTTGTTGAAGAAGACCCCTATCTTGACACTGGGGACCTCTTGCTTGTTGGCCGAGAAAGACAACCCTTCTATGCCCATCGTCGTAGTTTGGGCAGTGAGGCGCTCGGCGATATCAATAAAGCTCTTGATCCAAAGCTCAACCTGCATGGAATGGTTCTGCAGCCCGTCTCTGCATCCTTTCGATGGCGTCGTGCAGTGTCAAGGTATTTTGTCAGTTGCTGCTCGCGGACCTCACTGGATTCAACCGAACTCTCCAATGTGCCATCCCTGGCTCATAGATCTTCAATGGTGTCGTAGGCGGTCGCGCGACCTTGGCTCTTGGAGGAGAGCTGCGTTTGCATATCCTTCAGAACGATCCCTGCCTCCCGCGCCTCCTCCTTGAGGGTTGTGGCCTCTTGGGCGCTCCCGGCAAGGTCATCAGTCAATCTAGCCACCTGCTGGTCGAGGTCAGCCTTGGAAGTGGATGCAACAACAAGATCATCAGCTAGCTTCTTTAGTTGAGCATCAGCGTCAACAGTAAGGGCATATAGGGCAGCTTGGTGTTTATCTTCTAGCTCCTTTGTATGCCGCCGCATAAGGGCTTCTAGATCATCATCCCTGGAGCGAAGGATGGAATCCAGTCTCTCCTCTCGGGAAGAGAGGTCCTGCTCCTTGGCATCCTGAAGCGCTTTACGCTCCGCCATGAGGATCTCCCGAGCGATGACATCCTCCCTCGCCATCGAGATTGTTTCTCGCTGCCTCATCAGAGACCAAAAATCCTTTCCATGTCAACCGCGCAGCTTGTTGCCTTTGTCCCTCAGTTGTTGGTCCACCTTGTTGGCGCACATGCTCTTCTCTCTGAGCGCCTGCCACTTCTGGTTGTGCCGGCCCTGCATCTCCTTAATGCCTGTCACCACGGACTCCATGAAATACAGATCCATCACGGTTGCGACATAGTCGCCTACCTCGTCGAACTCTTGGTCCAGCGACGCCATAATGCACGGAAGCTCTTCATCTATTTCTATGCTCGTTGCTGCCAATGAGCCGGGGGCTCCAAGTCCAGGCTGTGCAAGTACCAATGCCAGTCGGTTTGAAGTCGACGACAGGGCCTCCGCTGAGGCACCAAATGAAGGCAGGGGGTCCATCGTTTGGAGGGGGACTTTTTCCTCAACCACTGACACCGTCCCATACGTGTTGCCAGGAATCTCCTCTGGCTGTTCCAAAACCCCCTAGGAGCGCCCGACAACATGTTCCAGTCCCTCTACGGTAACAAACCTGGCGGCCTCTTCCGAGGAATTCTTCCCTATACTGGCCACCTCCTCTAGCAGCTCTACCTCCTCACTCAAAGGAGCTGCAAACAGGGTTGGCAGACAAGGATGAAAATTCAAATTCATCAGCAAGGCAAGGGTACAAGACATGATAATGGGAGGTGCAGAACGCAAAAAAAAGAGAGGGAAGGAAGAGAAAGAAGTAAGTGGGTTACCCGAAGATGCCGGCCGTGCAGGAACGTTCAGTTTATCCGACAACATCAGCTGCCGGCCCAAGATTGCCATTTCCCCCATCGATTTCCACGGCCCCGCCCTGTGCACACCCTTCCGTGGAAATCCTTGGCGGGGACCCTGCAGCTCGACCCACGAGCATCGAAGGGCCCTCTTTGGAGAACTCGCCCAGAGTGGCCTCATCACCCACTTCGGCCGTTGGAGTGGAGGTTTCCCCTCCCCCGCTTCCAATTGGAGGAGCCAACTCTACGCTTTTGGGCCGGGGGCTTGCTGTCAGATGCTCCGTGCTGTTCCTTGCCGACCCCAAGCCTCCTACAACATGCAACGGCTCCACGCGTTTGTGCCGCTTGGACCAATGGATGAGAGTCTCGCTCTCCTCCTCCTCCTCCCGAGCGCAGACACCAAACAAAAGATCAGTCAATGAGGACAAGAAATGTGCTGAAGCTACCACAAGGATAGAGGTTCGTCCTCTTACTCTTCGTCGAGAAGCATGGAGTTAAGCTCGAACTCAATAGGTGGAGAAGGCGCCCGCTCCCTCTTCATGTCGACAAGCCAGGAAGCAACCTCATCTTGTCAGCAACATCTCCATACTCCTAGGCAAATATATCCCTCTTCTGCTGTGGATTAATGCGGCGAAAAAGGAAATCGGCCCCCACATGACCAAAGGTCAGCTCAGCAGCCCTTAAATGGGTAATCATATTTATTGTTGGACAAAGCATGTCATCGTCAAGGCCAAATTTTTCCTAATCGTTATCCCGCACAATGCACTCCTCCCGCGCCTGGCAAAATTATGGAGCTTCCTCATCTTGAATCCAGCACGAGTCCCCTCTATATTCATCCCATCTGGTGCGTTGCTGCCCAGTGAGATAACCCGAGTTCTCTCTTGCCACCCGAGGGATCTAGCTTATGTTTCGAGAGCAGTGGTTCTTATTTTCCACCCTTGGGACAAAATAGTGCTTGAACAAGTCGACATTAGGGGCAACCCCAACAAAGTTCTCGCACAAGTGTGTGAAGACCGCCATGCACGCCATTGCATTTGGCGTAAAATCAAGGAGGTGACATCCATAGATCACCATCATGGCCTCAAAGAAATCCGAGAAAGGGGGGCAGAGACCACAGATGAAGTACGCACAGAAGAATTTATATGAATCTGGCGGGTCATCTTTCCCCTCCGCCAGAACTTTGGGCGCTCCATGACCCTTTGGGACCTTTCTCCTCCACAAGTATCCATACCTCGCTTTCAGCACTTGGCCATCCGGATTCAGCAGGAAGAACACCACACCCCCCCCCCCAACGTTTATTGTCCAACTCCGCCGCCCTCTTCTTGCTCCCTCCAGCAGCTGCCTCCTGCACAGCGGCCACCCGTTTCCCCTTTGGTGCATCGGCTTTCTTCACAATCACTTCGAGCTGTGCCATAAGGGATAGAGGCTGGAGAGGATCGGCGGCGAATGTGGACGGGAAAGGAGGGCGGTTGTGTGGCTTGCAGAATAAGATGATGGATGGTGAGCGAAGCGGGCGATGAATGAGCAACGCCCCTTCTCATTTTTATCTCTTAAGAGGAAAGGACATGGGGGAGGGGGAGGCACGACTCTTCAAAAGTTACCGTTTTACATTAACTGTGCAGCTCGACGACCCCACGACCCGCGGTAATTATGCGAAGGGGACGTTGGATTGATCAGGTTATCATGATGAGCCACTGCATGCGCAGCGGTCTTTTGCCGTGTGTCCATGCACTGTTGGGGCCTAACCCAATGTGCGCAACTACACGTATGGCTCAAGCCTGGGGACTTCTGCCGGGGTACACAAACATGGGTGTATGTTTTTCCCCTAACTTGTGCACGGATAGTGAGCCACCGAACAGGCAGGGTCACAACGACCACAACCACGTCAAATAGAAGATATATTTGAGAAATCAAGGGGCAGTTCAATAGGACCAAGTCCATAAGAAGGAATAGGAGCTCATTAAGGGAAAACCTCCCTTGCCGGGCAAGCGCTCCCAGCGAGGGCGAGGTTCCCTGCATACAACACCCAAGGGCATCCCAGCAAGCCTGCCGGGGACGCAGAGGATGGATTTACCCCATCGAGGCTCCACCGCACCACCTCACAGCGACCCAAGTCGCCAGTCAGTGCAGTGTCAAGCCCTCAAGTGGCTAAATGGCCTTAATTTGGTACGTCACAGCCATTTCCATAGGAAATAACCTACAGGTAACACCCATCCAGCAACGTGTCATGCAGGAAGGAAAGGAGGTGGTAGAATTGGCTCGACAAGGCTTGCGGGTCTACGCCCCGATGTGACACGAAGCGGCACATTTAATGCGCCTTGTCCTGTCTGCAAAGTTAGCCCCGATAGCAATATTTGCTATATAATTAGTACAAAATGACTGATTTGCCATTGTGGTAACCCCTTTAGGTACAAAAGGAGGACCGTGGCGATCGTAGAAAGGATTCAGATAATTGTAAACTCATACACGCGTAGTTGCTCTCGCCCCAGGCCACCTTGCCGGGCAAGAGCACTGCGTCTCCACTACGGTCCACCCCATCATTCCACCAAAGCAGGAGTAGGGTTTTACGCCTCACCGTGGCCCGAACCTGGGTAAAAATTACCCGTGTAATAGCTGTCGCACTGCCCCGCGCCCTCGGCTCTTTGTACAACATGCCCTTCCCCTTGCCGAACCAAAAGCGGCCGATGGTCCCATAGGTGGCTATGTTTCCCACGACAACACTAAATAATGTAACACAAGCAAGATGTGACTTCATTGCAAAACTCTTGACTTTACGTACATGCATAGGGAATCACAAACCTCAACACCAATATTCTTACTAAATCATAATTACTCACCAACATGACTTACATATCACCATCTCCATATCGCAAAACTATTGCAAGGAATCAAACTTACCATATCCAATGATCTACATGAAAACTTTTACTATATCCTTCTTGGAAATTCATCATATTAGGACCAATTTCATACCTTGTGCAAATTTTCATTACAATTATCAACTCTCAAAATAATATAAGTGAAGCATGAAAGCGTTCGTCAAACTACTCCAAAAATATATAAGTGAAGATCAAGCGAGTAGTTAAGTAAATGGGTAGCTATTTGCGGACTCTCTCTCATTTAAAAACTTTCAGATCTAAGGTATTTTATTCAAACAGCAAGGAAAACAAAATAAAATGACATTCCAAGAATATCACACTTCATGTGAAGAAGCAAAAACTTACGCTGAACCGAGACTAACCGATATTTGTTGATGAAGAAAGGTGGGATGCCTACCGAGGCATCCCCAAGCATAGATGCTTGAGAATTCTTGAAATATTATCTTGGGATTCCTTGGGCATCCCCAAGCTTGAGCTTTTTTTTCTCCTTAATTCCTCTCATATCACGGTTTCCCTAAATCTCAAAAACTTCATCCACACAAAACTCAATAAGAACTCATGAGATAAGTTAGTATAAACCAATGCAATAACCTTATCATTCTCTACTGTAGCAAATCAGTAAAATTGCAATTTAACATTGCATAGTAAATTCCTCTGCATATTTAATACTCCTATCATCAAATAGACTCATTAAACAAGCAAACATATGCAAACAATGGAATCATAAAAACAATATGTCTAACCAGATGCTACCTCTTGAGCTTGCGTTGGTTTTTCCCTTGAAGTGGAAAGGCTGATGTAGCAAAGTAGAGTAAGTATTTCCCTGAGTTTGAGAACCAATGTATCAATCCAGTAGGAGATTACACACAAATCGGCAAATACATGCACAAACAATCAAACAACTTGCACCCAATGCTATAAAGGGATTGTCAATCCCTTCACGGTTATTTGCAAAAGTGAGACCCGGTAGAGATAGATGAACTAGTAAAGTAAATTTTTTGGTTTTTTGGTTTATAGATTGAAAAGTAAAAGATTGCAAAATAGTAGATCTAAATCTTATAAGATGTAAAATAGACCCAGGGGCCACAGGTTTCACTAGAGGCTTCCCTCATGATAGCAAATATTACGGTGGGTGAACAAATTACTGTCAAGCAATTTATAGATGAGCAAATAATTATGACGACATCTATGGCAATGATCATGAATATAGGAATCATGTCCTTATCAAGTAGACCGACTCTTGCCTGCATCTACTACTATTACTCCACACATCGACCGACACGATTCTGCATCTAGATTATTAAGTTCATAAGAATAGAGTGACGCATTAAGCAAGATGACATGTTGTAGTGGAATTAACTCAAGCAATATTATGAAAACCCCATCTTGTTATCCTTGATGGAAAAAATACAATACGTGTCATGTCCCCTACTGTCACTGGGATTGAGCACCGCAAGATTGATCCCAAAGCAAAGCACTTCTCCGATTGCAAGAAAAAGAAATCTAGTTGGCCAAACCAAACCGATAGTTCGAAGATAATTACTAAGATATTAAATCATGCATATAAGAATTCAGAAGAAACTCAAATATCATTCATAGATAATCTGATCATAAACCCACAATTCATTGGATCTTGACAAACACACTGCAAAAGAATATTACATCAAATAGATCTCCAAGAAGATCGAAGAGAACATGGTATTGTGGATCAAAGAGAGAGAAGAAGCCATCTAGCTACTAGCTATGGACCAATAGGTCTGTGGTAAACTACTCACACTTCATCGGAAGGGCAATAAGGTTGATGTAGATGCCCTCCTTGGTTGATTCCCCCTCCGGCAGAGTACCGGCAAAGGCCTCCATATGGGATCTCGTGGGAACAAAAGGTTACGGCGGCAAAAAAGTGGTTTCAATGGATGTTTTGGAGTTTCTGAAATATATGTTAATTTATAGGCGGAAGAAGTAGGTCAGGGGGTCTCGAGGGGGGGGGGCATAAGGTAGGGGTGCGTGCCCTACCCTCCAGGGCGCGCCCTCCACCCTTGTGGCTGCCTCGAGGCTCCCCTGACATTTACTCCAAGTCCATCTGGTATCTTCTGGTACAAGAAAAATCACCGTAAAGTTTCGTTCCGTTCGGACTCTGTTTGATATTCCTTTTCTGCAAAACTCAAAAACAAGGAAAAACAGAAACTGGCACTGGGCTCTGGGTTAATAGGTTAGTCCCAAAAATCATATAAAATAGCCACTACTGCAGGATGCTACAAACGCGACACTACGATCAGAGACCCTTCGACGAAACTGTGTGCTATGCCATGATCGCAAACAGGGGTGTAAAAACCCTGTCAAAAAGGTGCAAAACTTTTGCGATGGAGGATGCATGAGACACAGTTCAGATTTTGGTTGCGTGTGCGATGGTGGGCATACTGTTTAGTTCAATTGACTGTTTTCGATGAGGAGGAACAAAAGAATCGGGCTGCCAGATGAAGGCGTGTGCGATGTACAACATACGGTTCAGTCAGATGAACTATTTGTGATTAGGAAACACAAAAGAAACGGTTAGCCAGATCAAGGTGTGTGCGATATACGGCATGCCGTTCACTCGGATGAACTGTTTGTGTTGAGACAAGAGAACATAAACGGTTCAATATAAGAATATGTGTGTGATACACGGCAAACAGGTCTATAATAAAAATGTGTGCTAAGACCGATAATAACACAGACGGTTGCTGCTAATAAGACGTGTGTGTTGTGCGATGGGATTGCATACAGAACAACATATATATACAGCCGGTCTATTATGCTAATATTAGCAGAATAACTATTCTGATAACACTTCCGTACTGCACTCTTAACGCAAGTGCACATCATCCTTTGAACCAAGTGTGATGCAGTACTCAAGCGAGTGAACTTTCGTCGCAAAAAAGTGCACGCGGGTGTTTTCTTGGTACTATTTTTGCTTCAGTTTTTAAACCGTTTGTAGGAACGAGGCGTGTAATATACCGATCAAAAGCTATGGATTAGGCGCAACTTCGCCATGTTGAATTTTTTTGGAGATTCATCACGGTTTAATAGCAGTTTCAAAAATTGTGATGTGCATGACGAGTGGCAGCGAGCGATTTTTCTCCTTTTTTCAAAACCGCTTGTCGGAATGAAGCAAATAATATACCGTTGGAAAGATATCGTCGATACGCATCTTTTTGATATCTATTATTTTCTCTATTTCGTTACGGTTTAAGAGCAGTTTCAAAATTACTAAATCACGGAATTCGGTTTTTGATTTTTTTTTAAAGAATTTGGTACTGTTTTCACTCCAGTTTTTTAACCGTTTGTCGAAAGGAGATGTGTAATATACAGACGAAAAGCTATGAACGAGCCACAACTTTCATATGTTGAATTGTTTTTGAGATTCCTTACGGTTTTAAGTTAATTTTGAAAATCGTGCGACGGACGATGAGTGGCAGCGGGCATGTTTTCGTGAAATTTTTCCAAGCCGCTCGTCGGAATGATTCAAGTGATACACCATTGTGAAGATATCGATGAGGCGCAACTTTCTCATGTAGAACACTTTTTATAATTCGTTACGGTTTAAGAGCAGTTTTTAAAATACCGAAATGCGAACACTCTGTTTTTCACGACACCAAAATTGACGAGTGAACAACATCGGACAGAAAACCGCACCGCTTAGGACTCAAAACCACACTGCATTAGACGGGCAAGTGAACCCCGTAAGTTTTCTCTGCATTAGACGGGCAAGTGAACCCCGTAAGTTTTCTCTTTTTTCTAACTTTTTTACTCTTATTTTTGAACCTCATGGTCAAAGTTAGTAAACCGCGGGGCCCAGACTAGAGAACTACATTTTTCGGTTGGTGAAACTGAATCGCAGAGCAGAAACTAGTGGACTTCATCTCAAAGTAAACAAACTTCTTCTGTGTTGACTTTTTATTGTCTTTACAAAGGGATTTTTTTACAAAGGGAACCACAAGAGTGCACTGCAAACATACATACACCGCATGCAAGCATACAGAAAACAAGTGAAACGGCCAAATGCGACAATACAAATTGTCTTCTAAAAAAACACATGACCGATGGGGTGTACTGCAGACATAAACACACCCCATTGCACGCATATACAAAAGGAACTGCATGCACATGATGCTTACTTTTTCTCGCATATACAAAAGTGAACCAACGTACAGTTCAAGTGAACCGCATCGAAAAAGAAAGAATATCGCTTGTGGTTTTATTAACAGAAGTGAAGACACCAAATTATTGTCACAAACAAGAGCGAAACAACAAACTTTTCCAGTTTCGTTTTTGGACAGAAACGGACTGAAGCACAATAGGAGCTGCACTTCACACCGAGCCTTCGGACCACGAGACACCATGTCCACTACAAGAAACACCGGCATACATCACGAACATACATGCACGCACTGCAAGACCATGCCAATGCACTGTACATAACGTGCCTGCCAAACAGCTTGCTCAAGCAAGTGAACTGCACGCGCGCCGCCGAGAAGCTTCGAACGTTCCTGCAGAACCGGTCTTCCCTCGCGTGGCTCCAGGGCTTTTGTAGGTAGTGCTCCATGGCGGAGGAAGTGAAACAGTGGGAGACTCATGTGGGACGAGCTGTGCGAGGCACACATCATCCGGCGAACTGCACGAAGGAATTGAATATCATTAGAAAAGTCACTACACTGAATTCACTAGATCAATAGCAAAAATCTGAAAAACACCAAAAAATGAACTCCAAGCCGCAGTGAGCTGCTACTTGTCCTGGATCTAACTTTACGACAGAGAATGAAGGTGGTCAGGGGCGACAACCTTGTTGAAATTCAGAATCCAAAAAAATTTGCATGTTATGGCTCTTCGCACTACAGCTAGCCCGCGCCGAACCATGAGCAGATGTCGAGCGAACTGCGCTCTCTTGTTGAAGGAGGAAGTCAAACTGGTGCAGGTGGAGCAGCCCAGGCGAGTCAGGGGACCGCGTCAGCGAAACTACATGGAGGCGTCAACTGCACGGCAACGCGCGGAATCGCATCCTGCGCGTCGGCGCACTTCAAGTCCCGGCCGGCTGGACTACAAGGGGAGGAGTGACAGCTTATACGGGGGCAG
>LR738709.1:189664787-189753097 GCA_902687465.1 Secale cereale
ATGCGGCGCCACGACGGGGAAGGACCTCGACGGGACATCCAAGGAGTGGCCTGACAATGGACGCACCTGGGAAGTGGGCTACAGTACAGCGGTTTGTGCACTGCAGCAGAAAGGACAGATCGGGGTCGGAGATACCAGATTGGGGCGAGGTCGAGCTGCCCGCCTGCCCGCCCAACGACGGAGGATGGCGGATCCGGTGGTACAAGGCATGGTGGCGGGAGGAGCCCGGGGTCGCGTCGGAGCCGGAAGAGGAGGAAGAGGGGCGGTCGGACCAGGCACCAGCGGCCGGATCCGCGACGGCGCGGGCCGGCTGGGTGGGGTAGCGGTACGATGACGAGTAAGGGAGGAGGCGCGCAGCTGGAGGCGGGGCGGCGATATGAAGGCGCATGGTGGAAGGTGGGGCGGGAGGCGGGGCAGCGGCGCAAAGGCGCGGGTGGAAGGTGCGGCGGGAGGTGGGGCGGCAGGCCAGGAGGAGGTCGTGGGGAGCAGGGGCGAGAGAGGAGTGGCCGAGTGGGCTGGTTTCAGGATTGGATAAGGTGGGGGTTGGGTTTTTTCTTCGTCGGTGGGCATCTGGTCGGGGGTTGGCAGAATAAGGTAGGTGATGTGCAGAATAAGGGTCTTAAGGGTGTTATTAGAATAGATCCATGCATATATGACATTTTCACACATCAATAAAGTAAACTATATATTACATGCATGATCAGCTAGCATAAATGATCATCTGATCATCATCTACTTCTTGGGACGCTGCTCTGCTTGTGGCTCAATCCACGCTCGTCGATTTGGGTAACAAGGCACTTCCAATTCTCATGTCAACGATCCGTCTGTGCATCTCTTAGCATGTGTACACGCTCTTGGCCGCGAACCTAAGGTGAGGTTCATCCAGTTGCCGCATCCAGGCCCTGTGTCAGGATACGGGACTTGTTCTCTTGGCATCCTGCTTCATCTTTTTGTAGTAGGGGTCGATGATGGCTAAGGCAAGTTCAACCAGGGAGTCCTTCTTTGTTCTGCCCCAGACCCTGTAGTGCTCACAGATTTCGACAAGGTTCTGGCAGGCCAAGCCTGTAACCCTGCGCGCTTTAACATCGTCGGTGGTTTCCACCATGGCCAACTTAATTGTAGTCGGTGCTGTTGACAAACCTATTGAAATGTTTGCAAGGCTCTATGGCCATGCAATAATGGTAGACGAGGACATGATGGCGCACAAACAACTGGGCGACGGCAACCTTCCGATCTATGTTGGGACGACCATGGTGTACTGGAGGTCGATGCCGACTACCTTGTACTTGTCTCCAACAAGCAACTACTCAACGGTGTTGATGTAGTCGTCCACCACGGCCGGGTCGATGGTGCACACCACCGAGAGATCCGTCTCCCTCGCCTGGGTCTCCACTTTATGCTCGTCGAACTCCGTTGGAGCGCCGCTAGACATCCCCTCTCTATGTGTCATCGTGGGTGTGCTTGTTGTGTTGTGGGGCGCGAACGAAATGTTGAAGAGACTAAGGTAATAATGGCCGCGGGAATTAAAGGGGAAACCTGATGGCCAGGAATATCAGCAGGCCCTGATGGTAGTTCTAATTTGCAGCGCGTAACTCCATCGTGCTGCACCTAACTGCATCGCGTGGCAACGCGCGCGGTGCAACTGCATTCATATGGGGCCTGAAAGTGCAAGTTACCGACTAGAGGGTGGGTGAATAAGCAATTTTTATGGAAGTCTTCAAAACAGGATTTCATTTGAAGACCAACAGATGAAATGAACCTATATGATAAGCAGTGGATGATAAACGTTTCCATGCACACAATAGTCAAGTAAGCACCATGAAGATAACACGAAGACTATTGATGGCTAGATGACATGGAACTAGATGGAAGATATAACTGAAGTAAAACAGGGGACAGTCTTCACATAGTGAAGTCAAAAAGATCAAACAAACAAGCAATGACTTCACTAAGACAAACTGTAATGTAAATGAGTTGGATGATAGAACCGGTAGCTTGGAGACGCGGGGGATTTGGTAGACCAGTTCCAGTTGCTGTGACAACCGTACATCTGCTTAGAGAGTCATGATGTAGTGAAGCGATTGCTGGAGACGTGGCGTCATCTTCTTCATCGATGACACAAGCAACAACAGTTGCAGCCGAAGATGAATACTCAGAATCTTCGATGGATGGAGTTGGATGCCAAGTCGCAGATTGTGGAGGCCTGGAGTCAAACTTGAAGCGCTCGGTGAAGCCATCTACTTGAAGATCATCTTTAGAGCAGAGCAATGTGAGGCTCTTCCAGGATCGCCGACAGGCTTCATGAGCAACAAAGGAGTTCTTGGTAGCCAAGTTGCGAATGCGATTCACATCAGTGAGAAGACTTTGCATCTGCCTCTTCAACCAATCATGGTTCTTATCCTGCTTCTGGTGATGTGAAACTAGCAGCTCTCGGTCATTGAGGACACGGGGACACTTCTTAGGCCTTTGAGCAATGATACTACTAGTGGCATCAGTGTCGGCATGATGCGGGAGGCGCAGATTTCCAGCCAGAGGATAAGTAGTGACATTTGCATTTTGCACATAAACACGTTCAACATGATGTGTGAAGCTTTGGTGATTAGCATTGAGCAGTTGAAGTGGTTGCTTGGCAGGCTCAGGATAGATGGCTTCATAAGACATATCAACCTCAGGCAAAAAGACAACAGGATTGTGTGCAGAGGCTTGATAGTTGATAGATGACTGAAGCTTAATGAGTTGCATTATCCAGGGAGCATAGAACTTGAGGCCAAACATATCAATACGAGATGCAGCCAGTTGATGAATGAAGAAGTCCTATGTATTGAATCTGATGCCATTGAGAATATAAAAAACCAAAGTCTTCATGGCACCTTCCAGTTTAGCTTCAGACGAGTGTCCCTTGATAGGCTAGCGAGTACCCCTCAAAATATGATATATGGTGCGAGGAAGATACTCGAGGTCCTTGACAAAGAATTCCTTTGGATAATCAGCTTCCATGGGCAATGGCTTCATCATGCTGAGCATTTCACTCATGTTGGGCTCAGCCTTTTGGAAGATGCTTTCTAGCTCCTTCTGATACAGGGAACAACCTGGTTCGTACAACTCACCAGGAGTGGGCAAGGAAGAGAGCTCAAGTAGAGTCTGAGCTTTGGCTTCATGATGAATGTCACCTGTCATCCACTCAAGGACCCATGTCTTCGGATCCCTGTTGTATCCTCTGATGTGAAGAGTAGCATAGAATTACAGTAGAAGCTCTTCATTCCAGTGTTCCTTTGCAGTGACGAATGGAAGCCATCCAACATCTCAGAAGTAGTCAAGGGCTTCCTCAAGGTATGGCAGTACAACAATGGCATCACAGGAAAGATGTTGGTGTGGAAAGATCCGGTCCTGATTGTACAGAATGCAAGAGTAATAGCTTTGTTGCTGAAAGCTCCAGAACCTATCAGAAGAGATCCTTGGCTTCTTGTTTGGGTTCTTGGGAGAGTTAAAGAAGCTGTTGTTCGCTTTGAAGCTGTGCACACTGAATGAACCTTGTGTCATTGCAGTGCTGGGAAGCCTAGGCAATCTGGGCGTGGGCTTCAGCGTCTGAGGCCTCCGCTCCACATGATATTTATATTGTGGGCCTGGGGCAGCAGGAGGCGTCAGTATTGGCCATCTAACAATTACAAGCACATCTACTTGATTGAAGGCTTGGGCCATGGCATGAGGCACATGGGGAGGAACACTCACTTCAGGGGCAACAATGACTTCACGCTGCACATTATCTTCAATCATGACAGTGGCATTGGCTTTAGTATTCATTGGAGGGGCAGCCACATTTGCTTCACTTTCAATGGCTCCAAGAAGAGGGGACTCATGCACAACGGAATCTTGAGGAGTGGGTTCTTGCATGACAGGCACTTCTTCTTCTTGTACAACAGCTTCTTGGGGAGGGGGGGTAACTTCACGAGTTTCTTCCTTCTCTTCATCGGCTGATGCAGTCGGAATATCTTCAGCCGCCTTGGCTTCAGATTTAGGAGCAGACGCTGAAGGAATGTCATAAGGCAACACTTGACATGCCACTGAGCTTGAGTTTTGTACTTCATCTTCAGGAATTCTGGACATGGAGGCTTGAGGCCTGAGACCTGTGCGAAGCCTCCGAAACATGGGCGACACTATTGGTGGAGCATTCGTCTACTCCATGTCTTCTTCTAGTGTTGCTGTGGAGGTCTCGAGTACCGGAGTGGTAACAAGAGACGACGGAGTGCGAGGAGTGTCTTCATGTAAGGGGGTGTTTGGGGGTTGCTCTTCCCAAACATCATCTTGAGCAATTGGCGTTATGGGATGACCAATTCTTATCAGCTGACTGCTCATTTGAGCAGGTGACTAAGCAGGTTGGGGTTCAAGCTGAGGAAGGACTTCATCATCACTAACATTATCATCATGACCAATGTCTTCAACCGCAGGAGAGTCAGCAATTGGAATCTCTTCAGTCTGATGAGCCTCTGAGGAAGCAGGCTCATGGATAATGAGACGATGCTCACGGTTGGAGGAGGTAGGCAGGGCAACAGAAATGGGTTCAACAACCAGTTGTTATGTGGAGGAGTCGCAAAGCTGATGTGAAGCCTTTGAAGCTTTTCTCTTCTGCTTCTTCTTAGAAGGAGCAGCATCAGAGGCATGAAGGTGCTTGCGTTTCTTAGCTTCAGCTTCAGCCTGCCTCGTCTTCTTTTGATCAGAAGCTGCTGAGGGGACCTTTGGCTTCGAGCTAGTCATGCTTACAGGGAAGACAATGCTGGGTCTTTCCTACCTGGGAGATTTAGTGTCTTCAGCAGCAGGCTTCTTCTTCTTCTTTGGCTTCTTGGTGGCCATCTTTGGGTTAATGCCTGGATGACCAAGAGCTTTCCTCTTCATAGCTTCATTATGGGCTTGGACGGATTTCTCAGCATAATGCTTGAGACGTTCCCTGGAGCCCCTTGTAACTTCACGGCGCTTGGCGAATTTAGCCTTGAGGTCTGTCATCATGGTCTTAAAGTTTCGAACTTCTTGTGCACTGAGGCTTGCCACATGGTTCTTGAACAGAGCCTTCTCATGATCAATTTTGTTCTTTTGCTCGATAACCTTCTGTGCAACAGTCAGTTCTTGAGCAATATATCCTTGAAAGGTCACACTGATATCAATGGGAAGCTGAAGATCATCAAGTGAAAGAGATGTATCCTCAAACCATTCATCGATGAAGTTATTGATGATATCAGCGTCAAAGAGAGGCACAAAATTGAATATTTCTTCCTATTGCTTGCTCTTAATTAGCATTTCAAGGGCATCATCAGCAAGATCTTCATCACTGGACAGATCTATGATGTCATCATCATTGCGTAGTATGCTGCGAGGAGTGAGTCCTTGACCAAATGGCTTCACTAGCAGCTTAGACCGCTGAGAGATGCAAGAGTGATCCTCACACTATACACTGGGTTCAGGAGGTACAGTTTTCAAGGGCTTCATACTTCAAGCTTTTGGGGCAGAAATAGATATAGAAGCCTTTGTCTTCTTCTTGGGCTTCACAGACTCAGGAACAGATTCAGGTTCCATGTCTTCAGCAACATCTTCCATAGTCGCCCTTTGAGCTGCGATGTAGGATAGCAGTCCATCAAGGCCATTGAAGGGGCCAACGCGATTGCCATTGGCTTCGCGTGTTCCATCAGACCGGGGCCGAGATTGGCTATGATTCAAGTTTATGCCAAGTTCCTTCCTGTTCTGGGTTGCTGAGTTCTTGGCAAATTTGTAGTTTTCTTCAAATAATTCATCCTCACGACACCATCGAAGACTAGATGAGTCTGCATCTGAAGGCATTTGTCCTCTGACCATGCATGGATAAAAGTTCTTGGCAATGGCTTTAGATAGAGTCTTGGGTTGAAGTTCTTGTAGACGATATCACCCCATGGAGGGCGAATGGCGTTCTTTGAAGTGTATTCTGGAGTCACAAATCTATACAGAAACTATTGTTCTGCCCAATATCTTTGTATCCATTGGTTTCGAGATTTGCGTTCTCCATAGGTCTCTTATGGGTCAGACTTGTACATGGTGAACAAATCTGGAGGAAGATCTTTGGCAGTGTCAGTACGTCTCTGCATGCCACCTTTCTTGGACTATTTTTCAGATGCCATAGGATTCAGACAGAAAGGCTTCACAAAGCAGTTTGTCTTCCGACGACTGGTCAGACAGGAACTTGCTTCAGGAGATTTAATGTGACGCTATAAGAATTTTGCAAATGAATGCAGACTATGAGAACCAAGGGATTCTCCCACGGACATGTACCTATGACATCATTAGAGATGCGAGGGAAGGGGAAGAGGTCATATGCATTCTCAGAAGATTTTGAAGATAAATACGGTTTGAAGATATTGACCTCATGGTGTGAAGACATTCACTTATATGGAGTGAGTTGGTTCCAGATTTGTACGAATCCAAGAATAGGTACAAGTGAGGAATCTAACTAGCAGTTAAGCATAAGTGAATATATTTGCATCATATGAGAGAAGACTATAGAAAGAAATAGCTCTCAGATGTACAGAAAAACCACTAGTGGTGAAGTTGCATGATTTCAATGGATCAAAATGACGGTAAAAGGTGAGATCTATTTACCGCACTGAAGAACTACTAGACGGGAAGAGATGGATGCAGAGCAGATCGATCTTCTGTCCCCTCACTTGGTGGCGGAAGACACCTACGCCGGCGGCGGAGAGATTAGGTCCGCGGCCGACGGGAAGACGACGTCGAAGAAGTCGCGGCAGCTAAGTGCTTCATCTCCGGCGTCGACTGGAGCTAGCGTAGGCGCTAGGGTTGAGTGATATGGAGAGAGGTGTGAGAAGAAATTATGACCGCGAGGGTGGAGTATTTATAAGGAGAGATGACGGCGTAGTGCAATTACGCAGGTACCCCTGGCGGTTCACATCTGAACGACATGTGGCTGGCATGCAACTTATGGAGAGTTGAGCCACGATCACACGCACGCCTGATTTGTCGGACGGTCATTTTGGTTTCTCCGGTTTTCGGGTAGAAAGTATACTCCATTGAAAACAGTGTTAATTGAGTGTCTCTATATCTTCAGCTGACAAGGACAAAGTGAAGACATTCAACAAGTGTTAATAGAATGCATATGGAGAGATAGAGAGAGCTGGAGAGTTTAAGCATGGTGACGGTTAGGGTCCGATCACATTCACTTAGATCAAAAAGTTTGAAGACATAGCTATAAGTGAATGCTGTAGAGGATAGTACACCTATATATATTAGAGAAACCAAGCAAATCAACATTGAGAAGATGAGTCTTGAAGACAAACTATGTTGAAGACAAACCAAGTAAGAAGATAATGCAGTCATGGCCCCAAATGAAAACTTCAAGAAGGTTTGGTGGTGGCGTTACCCACCGTATAGGAAGTATTAGACCAGTACACGATGCACAATTATCGTGGCGCTCCAAAGTCGAATTCCACATTAATGTATTCACACTCAGAGTGTAAGTCTTCATGAGTTGAATACATATGTTACTTCATGTGTTGCACATCTAAGTCATCAAAATGCGTAAGCGTTAGGATGTGTGTCCAATCACAGGACATTTGAGGATTCTAGGATATTTAGCTCACACTATAGCTTGCAAAACCTTTTCTCATCCATGGGCTTAGTGAAGATATCTTCCAGTTGCTCTTAGGTGTTCACATGTATGATTTCAGTGTCCTTCTTGATCACATGATCCTTGAGAAAGCGCTAACGAATCTCAATGTGCTTTGTCTTCGATTGCTGAACGGGATTGTGAGCAATCTAGATGGCGCTTTCATTTTCACAAAAGTGAGGCACCTTCACCATGTTGATGCCATAGTCCTTCAAAGTTTGCTTCATCCCGAGAAGCTGAGCGCAACAAGATCCAGCAGCAATGTATTCAACTTCAGCGGTGGTGGGAGACACTGAGTTCTGCTTCTTTGAAGACCAACAGACAAGAGATCATCCAAGAAAGTGACATGTGCCTGAGGTGGATATGCGATCAACTTTGTCACCAGCATGGTCAGCATCTGAGAATCCAACAAGATCAAATATAGAGCCCTTGGGGTACCATAATCCTAGTGTTGGGGTGTGAGCCAAGTATCGAAGAATTCGCTTCATAGCGAGGTGATGATATTCCTTTGGTGCCGCTTGGAATCGGGCACACATGCAAACACTAAGCATTATATCAGGCCTAGATGCATGTAAGTAGAGTAAAGAACCAATCATGGAGTGGTATACCATTTGATCAAACTCTTTACCATTGTCGTCGGAGGCCAATTGACCTCTGTTTGGCATTGACATCGTGTACCCTTTGCAATCTTGCATTCCAAACTTCTTCAAGCAATCTTTGAGGTATTTCTCTTGAGATATGAAGAAGCCATTCTTCTGTTGTTGAATTTGGAGACGAAAGAAGAACTTCAGCTCACCCATCATGGACATATGATATTGCTCTTGCATCATGTATCCAAACTCATCACTGTATCTTTTGTCAGTACATCCGAAGATAATGTCCTCCACATAGATTTGGCATATGAACAGTTCTTCATCATATGTCTTCGTGAAGAGTGTGGGATCTAGTGAGCCTGGTTTGAAGCCTTTGCCCTTCAAGAAGTCTTTGAGTGTGTCATACCATGGACGAGGTGCTTGTTTGAGGCCATACAGTGCCTTGTTGAGCTTGTAGACGATGTCAGGACACTTTGGATCTTCAAAGCTAGGAGGTTGTGCAACATATACTTCTTCTTCAATTTTCCCATTCAGAAAGGCACTCTTTACATCCATTTGATACAGAAATATGTTACGATGGTTGGCATAGGCTAGCAGTATGCGAATGGCTTCAAGCCTTCCTACAGAAGCAAAGGTTTCATAGAAGTCAATTCCTTCTACTTGAGTATATCTTTGAGCAACGAGATGAGCCTTGTTTTTGACAACTTGACCATGCTCATCTTGTTTGTTGCGATAGATCCATTTGGTGCCAATGATGTTATGCTTCCGTGGATCAGGACGCTTAACAAGCTCCCACACATTATTCAGCTCAAATTGTTGAAGCTCTTCTTGCATTGCTTGAATCCATTAAGGTTCCATAAAGGCTTCATCAACTTTCTTGGGTTCAGATATTGAAACGAATGCAGAGTGTCCACAAAAGTTGGCTAGCTGAGTTGCTTTTGAGCGAGTAAGTGGACCAGTTGCATTGAGGCTACCAAGAATCTTTTCAACTTGGACTTCATTAGCTACCCGATGATGAACTAGGCGAAGACTTTTCTCATGTTGTTGATCATCTTCTTGTTCAGAATTGGCTTCAGACTGAGCATTGTCTTCGGGATGACTAGGTGGAGAGATAATGATTTCCTCTTCAGTTGGTTCCTCCGTGGGTATAATTTCTCCTGTACCCATTTGTTTGATAGATTCACTAGGAGAAGCTTCATCTAGCACAGTTGATAGGTGCTCTCTTTGCGAGCTGTTAGATTCATGAAACCGCACATCTACGGTTTCAACCACTTTATAGTGAAAGAGATTGAAGACCCGGTAGGTGTGCAAATCCTTTCCATAACCAAGCATAAAACCTTCATGTGCTTTCGGTGCCAATTTGGAAGTGTGATGTGGATCTTTGATCCATCACTTAGTACGAAAGACTTTGAAATAACTGATGTTTGGCTTCTTCCCGGTCAGAAGTTCATATGATGTTTTCTTGAAGGACTTGTGAAGATAAACTCTGTTGATGATGTGGCATGCAGTATCAAAGGCTTCAGGCTAGAACTTTCTTGGAGTCTTGTATTCCTAGAGCATGGTACGTGCCAGCTCAATAAGAGTCCGGTTCTTGCGCTCAACGAAGCCATTCTGCTAAGGTGTGTACGGAGCGGAGAACTCATGTGTGATGCCCAATGTATCAAGATAGGTGTCGAGCCTAGTATTCTTGAAATCAGTTCCATTGTCACTTCTGATGTGCTTGATCTTGATGTCATATTTATTCATGGATCAATTGGCGAAACGTTTGAAGACATCCTGCACTTCAACCTTGTAGAGGATTATATGCACCCAAGTATATCTAGAGTAGTCATCAACGATCACGGAACCATATAGGCAAGCAGTGGCAGTGAGAATAGAGTAGTGAGTAGGGCCAAATAAGTCCATGTGAAGCAGCTCGAAGGGACGAGAAGTAGTCATGATTGTCTTCGAGGGATGCTTGGCCCTAGTCATCTTCCCAGCTTCACAAGCACCACACAGATGATCTTTCTTGAACTCGACGCCCTCGATGCCTATGACGTGCTTCTTCTTGACGAGAGTGTGTAGGTTCCTCATGCATGCATGACCTAGTGGTCGATGCCAAAGCCAACACTCTGAAGCTTTTACGAGAAGACAAACGGCGAGCTGTGGTGTAATGCCCCAGATGTAACACTTTCCATTTATGGGAATATATGAAACTTTGACTTCATCAATTCATTTTGGGCTCTTCTTTCATTCCGGGTTTCTTCGTTTTGTCGTGTGCGTGTGTGCATTTCATCCATGTCATGTTATCATGTGCATTGCATTGCATTCGTGTTGTCACTTGCACCCGGTTCCACTCGCCTCTTCTCGTTGTCTGTTTCGAGTTCCGATGCTCACACACGTGCCCGTGGCACACCCGAGTCCTTCTTTCGTGTGTGGCCGTGTAACGTTCGCGGAATGAGGTGAGACTTGTCGTGCATTGTTGTTTTGGTACGTGTAGGCCGCCTGTAAAGTTTCGTCGCATTTGGAGTTCGTTTGGAACTCCAGCGGTTAACCTAGTGGGCTAAAAGTACCCCTTCCTTTTGGCCCAAGACCCCCTCCACAACAGCCCACTAACCCAGCACAACCTCTCCCATCATCTCGATCGTTGGATCGTGATCGCGTGGCCGAAAACCGCTCCTCATTTGGACATTCCTAGCTCCCTATGCCTGTAAAAATGTCTCCCCCGTCCAAAATTTCGAAGGAAACCCTAGTCTCCTTCCACCTCCAGCCCCGCCTCGAAGTCCGCGCCGGGCGGACGTGTCCGACCCACGCCGGACAAATCACCGCAGCCGCCCTCAGCCACTGCCCGCGCGTCACGTGGCTCGGCCGCCACCCGCGGGAGGCCCGTCCGGCCCGTCTTCCTCCGCGCCGACGCCGCGGTGCCCGACTCCGACCCCGCCGCCTCCGATGGATCCGCCGCCGCCGCGCCTCCGCCGCGCTCGCCTCCACCGGCCGCCGCGGGACCTCACCGCCGGCCTCCGCCACGTCCTCCGCCCGCCGCCGCCTGGGAAGCTCCGTCCTCCGCCGCCCGACCGAGCCGCCTCCGCGCCGCCTCACCGGCCGGCCAGATCTCGGCCGGATCTGTCCTCCCCGCCGCCGTCACGAACCCCCCCGTCGGCCCTCCGACTCGCCGCCGTCACCCTGCCTCGATCCCGATCGGATCGAGGGGATGCACAACCCGGGCCGTCGCCGGCCTTCCCCCTCGGACGGGCCAGCCCACACCGCCGGCCCAACCCTTCCTTCCGACCGGGCCGAGCCCGTGGTGAGCATTTCTATACCCCGCCCTGGTCACGTTATTCTATTATACGCTCACTTTTCCTCTGTGTTTTTTTGGCTAAGTCCCAGAATTGCATATTAATGTTGCATGTTTGACTGCGTGTAACTTTTAGTGTGCTTGTCCAAATTGTGCATATGATATATCAAAATGATCGTGGTGATGTGCTCTTCATTTTGTTCCATTGTGGCATGCTTGTTTGAGTTAATCTAGATGCCCTAATCAACGTGACAAGAGTGCTACTTGTTATAAACTGCTGTTACTTGTTAATTTGATGCCATGTTTGAGATATGATAACTTGGTGCATGTTTATCCAAATGGAGCATATGATATGTCAAAATGTTCATTGTGAAGTGCTCTACATGATGGTTGCTGTAGCATTCATGTTAGGTGTCATATTGCCATGTTAATCTCTGTTGCAAAAGTGCATGTGGCTGTTAAGTGCTGAAACTTGTTGTGAGATGTTGTTTTGACATGCCCATTGCTATTGATGTGTTTGTCCTCATGTCACATGTCAATATGTTTTAGAAGCACAATCATATGGTCTTTGCTGTGGTGCAAAACACTTTCCATGATATGCCTTGAGGTGACTTAAACAATCTTGTAAACATGCCATGCTAATGTTACTGTTTTATACTTAGTGAAAAAACTGCTGCTATGTTTGCTTGATGCCCCACTCAATTCCATGCTTGTTTTGGAGTGGCAAATGATCACTCCTTGTTGTCCATGTTTTTGTATATCCATCCATGCCCTCACTTGCACATATGGCTTGCTGTAGCTTATTTATTTCTTGCTCTCAAGTTGCTATAAATTATAACTATCAGATTTTTATCAGCATGATCAATTTGGTGTAGCTTGTTGCTATTGATCCATGCCTCCTATGGAGTTACTCCAATGGAGTTTTTTGCTGTAGGATATGTCTACTTCACATCCATGCTTCTTGTCATCATGTTTGGGTGCTGTAGCATATATATATATATATATATATATATATGTTGCTCCAAAGTTGCTATGTGGCTGTTAACTTCAGCTTGTATGTGTTAAACCGTTGCTCCGTTTTGAGCGTGCCCTATATGAAACTTGTGTGATTTTGCATGTAGAATCATAATATCATGTTGTTTACATGTTTGGAGTGTGTTTTCTTGATGTTCGGATGCATCTTGCACCGTTGCCTTGTTTGTCTTGTTTTGCTCATATCTTCTAGACCGTAGCTCCGAATTAAACAAACTTTATATGGAACTTGACTAGAATTTCGTGTAGATCATCATGGTGCATGTTAATTTGCTGTTTAACAACTTTAAATTAAGGGTTGTTCAGATCTGGACCAATTACAAAATATGCATATGAGGACTTACCGGATTTGCTATATGTTGATTCCGGCCTCATTTAAACTTGTTGTGTTGTGTTGTTCTTGTGTGTTTCATCCCTTGCCATAAAATGCATCATACTTGCATCATGTTGATTGTGCATTGCACCTTGTTTGATATCATGCCATGTTGTGTTCTTGTGTTGAGTAGAGCCGGGAGCCGAGACCGAGAACGAGGTTACAACTGAGGTTGAGTACGAGGAGCCGTCTTACGATCCCATCGACAACTCGACAGGCAAGATGACCTGACCCAGATATCACTACTATCTTTGCCTATTGCTATATGTCTCGCTCTTTAGCTTATTGCCTCGATGCCCATGTTTTTTTATCAGCCTCCTATTGTAGCCATGAATCTCTCTAACCACCCAACCTAGCAAACCTTTGTTTGGCTACATAAGCTTCGCTCAGCCCCTCTTATAGCATTGCTAGTTGCAGGAGAAGATTTGAAGATTCTTGTTTCATGATGAAGTTATTGTTGGGATATCACACTATATAATATGTCAACTAAATCATCTATATATTGGTAATGGGTGGAAGGCTAAGCCTCTTGCTTGGTGTTTTGTTCCACTCATGCCTCCCTAGGAACCGTTTAAACCGGTGTTATGTTCCTTGATTATGCGTCCATAACACGGTTGGGGTTTATGGGCCCCCCTCGATAACCCACTTAGATCTAAAGCTATTCCAGCAAGGCCCGACATTGGTCTTACATTTGCCTAACAACTAAAACTTGCATAGGGAGTTATAAACCCTATTCTTAATCAACAACCCGGGCCAGTGCTCCACATGAGTGTTGGCCCAAACTAGGGGTTATGCGGGGCCACCTTGGGGGAACCCGATGGCTGGTAAAAACCTGTAGGATTACCCATCCGGTCGTGGCCTGAGAGTAGATACGCGCGGCTACTGTCGGGGTGTCGGCACGCCGGGAGCTCTTGCTGGATTAGTTTTACCTTAGTCGGAATATCTTGAGCACGGGATTCCGAGAATACTCGGGTCTTCCCACCTTGGAATTGCGACTCCGCAGATCGTGAGCTTGTGATGGGCTAAGTTGGGACACCCTGCAGGGTTTGAATCTTTCGAAAGCCATGCCCGCGGTTATGTGGCAGATGGGAATTTGTTAATATCCGGTTGTAGAAAACTTGACACCATGTTCAGGATACACTACGAGCGTGAGTAACCGTGACGGTCATTTTTCGAAGGGGTTCGGGAAGTGAACACGGTGGGGTTATGAATGACATGCTTAGATAGGATCACCTCGTGATCACTTTGACGCTCGTGGCACTTCTCTTCTCGCTCTGAACATGCAAGCTAGTGCTAGTGCAGCTGCAACCTTTGTTCTTCAGCCATGTTCCTCACCCAAGGCTTCGATAGTTTTGCTACCCGGGAACAGGATTGCTGAGTCCTATGTGGCTCACAGATTCTACACAACACCAGATGCAGGTACTATGGTGAAGTACACAGGAGATGGGACAGAGCCGTACTGGGAGTTCGATGAAGAACGTGGGCGATACTACGTGTCTTACCCAGAGGATCAGCAGTGGCTTCTACTAGGGGCGATCGGACCTTGTGGCTTTATTTATGGTATCTTTCATTTGGATCTTTGTCCGTAGTCGGACTGTGATGTTATTTGGATGATGATGGCTTATGTAATGTATTGTGTGATGTGGTGAGTGTAAGCCAACTACTCTTTTGCAATTTCATCCCTCTTTTACATGAGTCGTGCAAAGACACCATACTTGAGATCATTCTAGTATGAGCTGATACCTTTAAGTCGTGCCTCGACACGTAGGAGGTATAATCTCATACTGGGCATTACAAGTTGGTATTCAGAGCCTTCTCCGACCTAGAAGCCCCCACTGATTGATCGAATCGTTGACGGTTGAGTCTAGGCACACATTTGAAATTTTTTTGAGTCCTATATATATATATATATATATATATATATATATATATATATATATATATATATATATATATATATATATATATATATCAGAGAGTAGGATTTGTTTTGCTCCTCATCCCTTTTCACTCTGGTGAGGACTCCTGACGATTACTTATCTCTTCTACTCTCAAAAATTTCACTAAATAATTTTTTTAGGATCACACGAGTATTGTTTGGATTGTTCCGATGTCTTTGTGACGAGAACATTGTTCTCGATGCCTCCTGTCATTAGGGGTTGTGGCAGTGTCCCGGGGAGTTGAGCTCCGAGGTGTTGTCGTCACAAATCTATCGCATCAGTTCTGAAATACTTAATACGGCCGACATCGAAAACTCTTCTATGCGGTTAGTGGCAAGATAACCCCGACATCACCCAGTACTGGGGAGGTAGTTCGGGAGTATTGCCAAAGCTTGTATGGGAGATGCGTTTCGAAGGTCCGAGGTAGACGGTTTCCGGAAATAACTGGTTATGTGTTGAAGGATGGATACAGCTGGATGTAGGATTAGAGTTGAGTGCGCGATGCTTCCCCTGTATCCCCAACACCTGATTACATAACTGGAAACTTTCGGAAATTAATAGGTTGGTTCATCTAGTAGTTCGTAGGCATTCTTCCAACGAATGCATGATATGGAGTTCGGGGTTCTACATTGAGTGAAGTAGTTTTATGGGCGTTGTTCCGATCGGGAGTTGCATCTTAAAGAGTCCTTGGCTATGCTGATCCGGGGATTGCAAAACCCTTTTGTAACATGTTCCATAAGCTTTCAACACGAATATGTCGAATGAAGCTTCTATCTTGTATTTGTTCTATCTGCTCCTTGTTGTTTTATTTACCTTTTGTTCTCCCAAGTGGCTTCTCGAGAAGATTGTTGTACCATTAAACTGTGGATTACATTTGTTCATTTTGTTCGAATGATTCTTGTGAAGACTTATGTTGCAATTTCTAGCCGTTGATTTAACTTATATATTTTCAATCAGTGGCTAATAGTTGTCATCTCATTTGGGATGGCTCCTAAATAGGTTCCCAACGCTAACCCAGAGGGTGAAGAAGTTCTTGATCGTCCTCCTTCCCCTCCTCCTCCGTCTGAGGCCTGGAGAGCAATTATGCAAGCGAGGAACCAGAACACCCAGATGCTTATGCAAATGATGCAGAACTTTCAAGCAAATCAAGGTGGTCATGGGAACCAAGGCCAAGGCAATTTGTTCAATCAACCTCACTTTGCTACTCTCAACCAATTCCTGGCAAACCAACCGAAGGCATTCAGTTACTGTGTGGATCCGCTAGATGCTGAAGATTGGATAACAGACATCAAAAAGCACTTTGAGTGCAGTAACGTGAGACCTGAGGATTATGTCAAGTTTGCCGCCTTCCAACTCAAGGACCAAGCCGCTGATTGGTGGCAGCAGTACAAAGATTCCAGAGAGGGATGCGAAATCTCGTGGACTGACTTCTGCAAGGATTTCCGCTCTCACCACATTCCAACTAGTGTCATCGAGGGCATGCGTGAGCAATTCCGCAACCTGAAGCAAGGCAACATGTCCGTTCATCAATACAATGTCAAGTTCCAGAACCTTGCCCGCTATGCGAAGCAAGACATCCCAGATTCCAAGAGCAAGATTTATTAGTTCCGTGGTGGTCTGAAGGATGAACTCCAACTAGATCTCACCTTGTTTGAGCCGGATGAATTTGATCGATTCTATAACGTGGCACTTAAGCAAGAGGCAGCCCAGATCAAGGTTGAAGCTTCCAAAAAGAGAATCAAAGATGCTGTCAACTCCTCCTCTTCTTCCCAAGTGGTTGCAAAGCAGCAGAAGTTTTGGCTTCCACCTCCTCCAGTGCTCCGCCCTCCCAACAACAACAACAAGCATTCTGGTGGCCATGGTTTCTCCCACCCACCCAACCCAAGCAATCAGTCCAAGAATCACTTTCAAGCTTCGAAGTCAAGTGCTCCTTATCACCATCCTCTCTCGGAAGTGGTTTGCAACAAGTGCACTCAGAAGGGTCATTATGCTAACATGTGTCCCAACACAAGGCGCCTTCCGCCTCCTCCACCTGTCAGCACTGCTATTGTCAAGCACAATCCCAAGTCAGCAAGAGTGAATCTAATGAATGTAGCTCAAGCAGAGAATTCTTCAGATGTGATACTTGGTAATCTTCCAGTCAACCTTAAACCTGCTAAAGTCTTGTTTGATTCGGGTGCATCATGCTCTTTCATGTCTCAACCTTTTGCTTCGAAACACAATGTTGACATCAAAGGTTTACCAAGGGAATTATCAATTGTTTCTCCGGGAAAACTAATGCATTCTAATATATTTGCTCCGGATATATCTTTTTACATGGGTGATTACCGCTTTCTGGTTTCTCCGGTTATTCTCGGCAACTCCGACATTGATCTTATTCTTTGGATGGATTGGCTCTCCAAGCATGATGCAAACATTGATTGTGCAAATAAGGAAGTCAAGCTTACTCATCCTGACAAAGATGTAATTATCTTCGCCTCTCGAGATAACACAATCAGGCTATTCTCTCTCAATGACAAGGGTGAGATTAATGCCATGTCTCAAATTCCGGTGGTCAATGAATATGAAGATGTTTAACCTGAAGAGCTTCCAGGCATGCCTCCGCATCGTCAAGTTGAATTTGTCATTGAACTCGAGCCCGGTACCGAGCCAGCATGTCGGCGTCCGTACAAGCTTTCTCCTGAAGAGTTGAAGGAGCTGAAGAGACAACTCGATGAGCAAGAGCGTATGGGTCTAATCAGGCCTAGCACTTCTCCTTGGGGCTGTGGTGTTCTATTTGTCAAGAAGAAGGATGGCACGGAGCGCCTTTGTGTTGATTACCGTCCATTGAACAAGAAAACAATAAAGAACAAGTATCCGCTCCCCAATATCAATGAATTGTTCGAGCAGCTCAAAGGAGCAAAGGTGTTCTCAAAGCTTGACCTCCGGATGGGTTATCACCAGATCCGCATCCGTGACGAGGATATTCACAAGACCGCATTCAGAACAAGCTACGGCTCCTATGAATACACGGTCATGTCTTTTGGCCTCGCAAATGCTCCACCCACCTTCTCGAGGATGATGCACTTCATTTTCAACCCCTACACCAATGAATTTGTTCTCGTCTATCTGGATGACATCTTGGTATTCTCCAAGAACGAAGAAGACCATGCCAAGCACCTCCATTTGGTTCTGTACAGACTCCGTGAACACAAGTTCTATGCAAAGTTCTCTAAATGCGAATTCTGGCTAGATAAAGTCTTATATCTTGGCGATATCATCTCTGCTGAGGGTATTTCTGTCAACCCTGAGAAAGTTGAAGCTATTGTCAACTAGGAACCCCCGCAGAACGTCAAGCAACTCCGAAGCTTCCTTGGTCTCGCTAGCTATTGCAGAAGGTTCGTTGAGAACTTCTCCAAGATTGCCAAGCCTCTCTCAAACTTGCTGCAGAAGAATGTCAAGTACAACTGGTCTCCTGATTGTGATGTGGCATTCAAAACACTCAAAGAGAAGCTCATCTCTGCTCCGGTTCTTACTCCTCCGGATGAGTCCAAGCCCTATGAAGTATTCTGTGATGCTTCTCTACAAGGACTTTGTGGTGTAGTCATGCAAGATAAGAAGATTGTGGCATACACTTCTCGTCAATTGAAGCCAAATGAGAAGAACTACCCCACACATGATCTCGAGCTAGCAGCAGTGGTACATGCCTTGATCACGTGGAGACACCTTCTGTTGGGCAGAAAAGTGGACATCTTCACCGATCACAAGAGCTTGAAGTACATCTTCACAGAGCCAAAACTGAACCTTCGCCAGATTCGTTGGGTGGAGATGACCCAAGAGTATGATCCAAGCATCGGATACACACCTGGCAAGGCCAATGTCATTGTAGATGCCTTGAGCAGAAAGGCATATTGCAATAGTCTCCTTCTCAAGCCGTTCCAGCCTGAGCTTTGTGAATCATTCAGGAAGCTCAACCTCCAAGTTGTTCCACATGGCTTTCTTGGAAATCTTCAAGTTGCTCCTACCTTGGAAGATCATATCCGTGAGGCCCAACTCAGTGATTCTATGGTGCAGAAAGTGAAACATGGTATTGCTAAGGGTACTCCCAAATACAAGTGCTATCGCGTTGATGAGAAAGACACCTTGTTCTTTGAGGACAGAATTGTGGTTCCCAAGGGTGATCTCAAGAATCTCATAATGAACGAAGGACATGACTCCCTCCTCTCGATTCATCCTGGAAGTTCCAAGATGTACCAAGACCTCAAGCAATCTTACTGGTGGACTCGCATGAAAAGGAGATTGCCCAATTCGTGAATGAATGTGATGTCTGCAGAAGAGTGAAGGCAGAGCATCAACGTCCAGCCGGTCTCCTCGAACCTCTTCCTATTCCCGAGTGGAAATTCGACCACATTGAAATGGATTTCGTCACTAGGTTTCCCAAGTCCAAGAAGGGGAATAATGCTATATTTGTTGTGATTGACAAGCTAACCAAAGTAGCTCACTTCCTTCCCGTCAAAGAATCCATCAATGCAGCTCAGTTGGAAGAGTTGTACACTTCCAGAATTGTGTCGTTACATGACATTCCTCAAGTTATCTCCTCGGACCGTGGAAGTTTGTTCACATCCAAGTTTTGGGACTCCTTTCAGTCAGCCATGGGCACTAAGATCCGTTTCAGCACTGTGTTTCACCCTCAGACTAGTGGTCAAGTCGAAAGAGTGAACCAGATCCACGAAGACATGCTCAGAGCTTGTGTCATCTCTTTTGGCATGAAGTGGGAAGATTGTCTCCCGTTTGCCGAGTTCTCTTACAACAACAGTTTCAAAGCAAGTGCCGACAAAGCTCCTTTTGAAATCCTCTATGGTAGAAAGTGCCGTACCCCTCTCAACTAGTCCGAGACTGGTGAACGTCAACTTCTTGGCAATGACTTGATCTCAAAAGGCGAAGAAATGTGGAAAGTCATACGTGAGAATCTCAAGGCCGCTCAGTCGCGTAAAAAGAGTTACTATGACGGCAAGCATCGTGATTTGGCCATCGACATTGGGGATCATGTCTATCTCCGTGTTTCTCCTATGAAAGGAACCCAAAGATTCGGTATCAAAGGAAAGCTTGCTCCTAGATACGTGGGCCCTTTCAAGATTCTTGGCAAAAGAGGCGATCTAGCCTATCAACTTGAGCTCCCCTCCAACTTTGCAGATGTTCATGATGTGTTTCACGTGTCTCAACTCCGCAAGTGCTTCAAGACACCTGAACGCACCATTCCGTTCAAGGAGATTGATCTTCAACAAGACTTGTCTTACCGTGAGCACCCTGATGCTATTCTTGAAGAAACTGAGCGCAAGACCAGCAACAAGTCAATCAAGTTGTTGAAAGTTAAGTGGTCACACCATACCGACAGAGAAGCTACGTGGGAATGAGAAGATCACCTTCGTTCCGAGTACCCTTCCTTCTTCCAGTCCTAGATCTCAGGACGAGATCTTTTCGTAGTAGAGGAGAGTTTGTAATGCCCCAGATGTAACACTTTCAATTTATGGCAATATATGAAACTTTGACTTCATCAATTCATTTTGGGCTCTTCTTTCATTTCGGGTTTCTTCGTTTTGTCGTGTGCGTGTGTGCATTTGATCCATGTCATGTTATCATGTGCATTGCATTGCATTCGTGTTGTCACTTGCACCCGGTTCCACTCGCCTCTTCCCGTTGTCCGTTTCGAGTTTCGACGCTCACACACGTGCCCGTGGCACCCCCGAGTCCTTCTTTCGTGTGTGGCCATGTAATGTTCCCGGAATGAGGTGAGACTTGTCGTGTGTTGTTGTTTTGGAACGTGTAGGCCGCCTGTCAAGTTTCGTCGCGTTTGGAGTTCGTTTGGAACTCCAGCGGTTAACCTAGTGGGCGAAAAGTACCCCTTCCTTTTGGCCCAAGACCCCCTCCACAACAGCCCACTAACCCAGCACAACCTCTCCCATCATCTCGTTCGTTGGATCGTGATCGCGTGGCCGAAAACCGTTCCTCATTTGGACATTCGTAGCTCCCTATGCCTATTAAAACGTCTCCTCCGTCCAAAATTTCGAAGGAAACCCTAGTCTCCTTCCACCTCCAGCCCCGCCTCGAAATCCGCGCCGGGCGGACGTGTCCGACCCGTGCTGGACAAATCGCCGTCGCCGTCCTCAGCCACTGCCCGCGTGCCACGTGGCCCCGCCGCCACCCGCGCCGATCGGGCCCGCCGGGCCCGCGGGAGGCCCGCCCGGCCCGTCTTCCTCCGCGCCGACGTCGCGGCGCCCGACTCAGTCCCCACCGCCTCCGGTGGATCCGCCGCCGCCGCGCCTCCGCAGCGCTCGCCTCCGCCGGCCGCCGCGGGACCTCGCCGCCGGCCGCCGCCACGTCCTCCGCCTGCCGCCGCCTGGGAAGCTCCGTCCTCCGCCGCCCAACCAAGCCGCCTCCGCGCCGCCTCGCCGGCCGGCCAGATCCCGGCCGGATCTGTCCTCCCCGCCGCCGTCACGAACCCCCCCCCCCCGTCGGCCCTCCGACTCGCCGCCGTAGCCCTGCCTCGATCCCGATCGGATCGAGGGGAGGCACAACCCCGCACGTCGCCGGCCTTCCCCCTCGGACGGGCCAGCCCACACCGCCGGCCCAACCCTTCCTTCCGGCCGGGCCGAGCCCATGGTGAGCATTGCTATACCTCGCCCCGGTCACGTTATTCTATTCTATGCTCACTTTTCCTCTGTGTTTTTTTTGGCTAAGTCCCAGAATTGGATATTAATATTGCATGTTTGACTGCCTGTAACTTTTAGTGTGCTTGTCCAAATTGTGCATATGATATATCAAAATGATCGTGGTGATGTGCTCTTCATTTTGTTCCATTGTGGCATGCTTGTTTGAGTTCATCTAGATGCCCTAATCATCGTGACAAGAGTGCTACTTGTTATAAACTGCTGTTACTTGTTAATTTGATGCCATGTTTGAGATATGATAACTTGGTGCATGTTTATCCAAATGGAGCATATGATATGTCAAAATATTCATTGTGAAGTGCTCTACATGATGGTTGATGTAGCATTCATGTTAGGTGGCATATTGCCATGTTAATCTCTATTGCAAACGTGCATGTGGCTGTTAAGTGCTGGAACTTGTTGTGAGATACTGTTTTGACATGCTCATTGCTATTGATGTGTTTGTCCTCATGTCACATGTCAATATGTTTTAGAAGCACCATCATATGGTCTTTGCTGTGGTGCAAACCACTTTCCATGATATGCCTTGAGGTGACTTAAACAAGCTTGTAAACATGCCATGCCAATGTTACTATTTTATACTTAGTGAAAAAACTGCTAAGTCTGGAATCTGTTTTAACCTGATGCTATGTTTGCTTGGTGCCCCACTCAATTCCATGCTTGTTTTGGAGTGGCCAATGAACATTCCTTGTTGTCCATGTTTTTGTCTATCCATCCATGACCTCACTTGCACCTATGGCTTGCTGTAGCTTATTTATTTCTTGCTCTCAAGTTGCTATAAATTATAACTGTCAGGTTTTTATCAGCATGATCAATTTGGTGTAGCTTGTTGCTATTGATCCATGCCTCCTATGGAGTTGCTCCAATGGAGTTGTTTTCTGTAGGATATGTCTACTTCACATCCATGCTTCTTGTCATCATGTTTGGGTGCTGTAGCATATATATCTCTTGCTCCAAAGTTGCTATGTGGCTGTTAACTTCAGCTTTGCATTGTATCTTGTTTCGTGTGTATGTGTTGAACCGTTGCTCTGTTTTGAGCGTGCCCTATATGAAACTTGTGTGATTTTGCATGTAAAATCATAATATCATGTTGTTTGCATGTTTGGAGTGTGTTTGCTTGATGTTTGGATGCATCTTGCACCGTTGCCTTGTTTGTCTTGTTTTGCTCATATCTTCTAGACCGTAGCTCCGAATTAAACAAACTTTATATGGAACTTGACTAGAGTTTCATGTAGATCATCATGGTGCATGTTAACTTGTTGTTTAACAACTTTAACTTAAGGGTTGTTCATATCTGGACCAATTACAAAATATGCATATGAGGACTTACCGGATTTTCTATATGTTGATTCCGGCCTCATTTAAACTTGTTGTGTTGTGTTGTTCTTGTGTGCTTCATCCCTTGCAATGAAATGCATCATACTTGCATCATGTTGATTGTGAATTGCACCTTGTTTGATATCGTGCCATGTTGTGTTCTTGTGTTGAGTAGAGCCAGGAGCCGAGACCTAGAACGAGGTTACGACCGAGGTTGAGTACGAGGAGCCGTCTTACGATCCCATCGACGACTCGACAGGCAAGATGACCTGACCCAGATATCACTACTATCTTTGCCTATTGCTACATGTCTCGCTCTTTAGCTTATTGCCTCGATGCCCATGTTTGTTTGTCAGCCTCCTATTGTAGCCATGAATCTCTCTAACCACCCAACCTAGCAAACCTTTGTTTGGCTACGTAAGCTTCGCTCAGCCCCTCTTATAGCATTGCTAGTTGTAGGCGAACATTTGAAGATTCTTGCTTCATGATGAAGTTATTGTTGGGATATCACACTATATAATATGTCAACTAAATCATCTATATATTGGTAATGGGTGGAAGGCTAAGCCTCTTGCTTGGTGTTTTGTTCCACTCATGCCTCCCTAGGAACCGTTTAAACCGGTGTTATGTTCCTTGATTATGCGTCCATAACATGGTTGGGGTTTATGGGGCCCCCTCGATAACTCGCTTAGCGCTAAAGCTTTTCCAGCAAGGCTCGACATTGGTTTTTACATTTTCCTAACAACTAAAACTTGCATTGGGAGTTATACACCCTCTTCTTAATCAACAACCCGGGCCAGTGCTCCACATGAGTGTTGGCCCAAACTGGGGGTTATGCGGGGCCACCTCGGGGGAACCCGAGGGCTGGTAAAAACCTGTAGGATCACCCATCCGGTCATGGCCTGAGACTAGATACGCGCGGCTACTGTCAGGGTGTCAGCACGCCAGGAGGTCTTGCTAGATTAGTTTTACCTTAGTCGGAATATCTTGAGCACGGGATTCCGAGAATACTCGGGTCTTCCCACCTTGGAGTTGCGACTCCGCAGATCATGAGCTTGTGATGGGCTAAGTTGGGACACCCCTGCAGGGTTTGATCTTTCGAAAGTCGTGCCCACGGTTATGTGGCAGATGGGAATTTGTTAATATACGGTTGTAGAAAACTTGACACCATGTTCAGAATACACTACCAGTGTGAGTAACCGTGACGGTCATTTTCCGAAGGGGTTCGGGAAGTGAACACGGTGGGGTTATGAATGACATGCTTAGATAGGATCACTTCGTGATCACTTTGACGCTCGTGGCACTTCTCTTCTCGCTCTGAACACGTAAGCTAGTGCTAGTGCAGCTGCAACCTTTGTTCTTCAGCCATGTTCCTCACCCAAGGCTTCGATAGTTTTGCTACCCGGGAACAGGATTGTTGAGTCCTCCGTGGCTCACAGATTCTACACAACACCAGATGCAGGTACTATGGTGAAGTACACAGGAGATGGGACAGAGCTGTACTGGGAGTTCGATGAAGAACGTGGGCGATACTACGTGTCTTACCCAGAGGATCAGTAGTGGCTTCTACTAGGGGCGATCGGACCTTGTGGCTTTATTTATGGTATCTTTCATTTGGATCTTCGTCCGTAGTCGGACTGTGATGTTATTTGGATGATGATTGCTTATGTAATGCATTGTGTGATGTGGCGAGTGTAAGCCAACTACTCTTTTGCAATTTCATCCCTCTTTTACATGAGTCATGCAAAGATACCATACTTGAGATCATTCTAGTATGAGCTTATACCTTTAAGTCGTGCCTCGACACGTAGGAGGTATAATCTCATACTGGGCACTACATGTGGCCCTACAGAGAAATCTACCATATAGAGATCACCTTTTAGATGACCTTTGAAGACTAGAGATTTGTCAGATTCCATAAGCACAAGGCAGCAATATTTTCCAAATATCACAATCATGTTTAGATCACATAGCATAGAGACTGTCATTAAGTTGTATCCAAGGGATTCAACAAGCATCACTTTGTCCATGTGTTGATCCTTTGAGATAGCAACCCTGCCAAGTCCTAGTACCTTGCTTTTACTAGTGTATGCGAATGTGATGTGACTTTTGGGAGAAGGACGTAGAGTTGAGTCCATGAGAAGACGTCGATCACCAGTCATGTGGTTGGTGCATCCACTGTCAATTATCCATTTAGTGGCTTCCTAAGTAGTACCCTACAGATCAGTTAGCGGCATAGTTGATACGTCTCCAACGTATCTATAATTTTTGATTGTTCCATGATATTATATTATCCTTCTAGGATGTTTTATGGGCTTTTATATACACTTTTATATCATTTTTAGGACTAACCTATTAACCCAGAGCCCAGTGCCAGTTTCTGTTTTTCTCCTGTTTTAGGGTTTTACAGAAAAGGAATATTAAACAGAGTCCAATTGACGTGCCAATTTTTGATGATTTTTTCTGGACCAAAAGAAGCCCCCAAATTAAAAGAGTTGGGCCAGCAGAGCCACGGGCTGCCCACGAGGGTGGGGGGCACGCCCTGGGCAGGGGGGCACGCCCACCTATCTCATGGACGGCCCGGAGGGCCCCCTGACTTGTGCCCTACGCCAAAAAATCCTATAAATACTCAAACCTTCGGAAATTAACCTAGATTGGGAGTTCCGCCGCCGAAAGCCTCTATAGCCACCGAAAACAAATCTACACCCGTTCTGGCACCCTGCCGGAGGGGGGAATCCTTCTCCGGTGGCCATCTTCATCATCCCGTCGCTCTTCATGACGAGGGGGGAGTAGTCCACCCTCGAGGCTGAGGGTATGTACCATTACCTATGTGTTTGATATCTCTCTCGTGTTCTTGAGATGGCACGATCTTGATGTATCACGAGCTTTGCTATTTTAGTTGGATCTTATAATGCTTCTCCCCCTCTACTCTCTTGTAATGGATTGAGTTTTCCCTTTGAAGTTATCTTATCGGATGGAGACTTTAAGGATTTGAGAACACTTGATGTATGTCTTGCATGTGCTTATCTGTGGTGACAATGGGATATCACGTGATTCACTTGATGTATGTTTTGGTGAACAACTTGCAGGTTCCGTGACCTTGGGAATCTATGCATAGGGGTTGGCACACGTTTTCGTCTTGACTTTCCGGTAGAAACTTTGGGGCACTCTTTGAAGTTCTATGTGTTGGTTGAATAGATGTTTATGAGATTGTGCGATGCATATCATATAATCATGCCCACGGATACTTGAGGTGACAATGGAGTATCTAGGTGACATTAGGGTTTTGGTTGATTTGTGTCTTAAGGTGTTATTCTAGTACGAACTCTATGATAGATTGAACGTTACTACGGACTCTTGAATATATCGATAAGAAAGAATAACTTTGAGGTGATTTCGTACCCTACCATAATCTCTTCGTATGTTCTTCGCTATTAGTTACTTTGCAGTGACTCTTTGTTGCATGTTGAGGGCTAGTAATATGATCCAATTATGTTATCCTTGTTGAGAGAACTTGCACTAGTGAAACTATGAACCCTAGGCCTTGTTTCCTATCATTGCAACACTGTTTACGCTCACATTTACCACTTGCTACCTTGCTGTTTTTATATTTTCAGTTCGCAAAAACCTATATCTACCATCCACATTGCACTTGTATCACCATCTCTTCGCCGAACTAGTGCACATATACAATTTACCATTGTATATGGTGAGTAGGGGACACAAGAGACTCTTTGTTATTTGGTTGCAGGGTTGTTTGAGAGATACCATCTTCATCCTACGCCTCCCACGGATTGATAAACCTTAGGTCATCCACTTGAGGGAAATTTGCTACTGCCCTACAAACCTCTACACTTGGAGGCCCAACAACTTCTACAAGAACAAGGTTGCGTAGTAGACATCAAGCTCTTTTCTGGCGCCGTTGCCGGGGATGTTAGTGCTTGAAGGTATATCTTTAGATCTTGCAATCAAATCTTTTAGTTTCTTGTTTTATCACTAGTTTAGTTTATCAAAGAAAACTACAAAAAAATGGAATTAAGTTTACCTCATATGCTTCATCTTTTTTATATCTTCCGTGAAAATGATGGGAAGGAAAATTGTGCTCAAGTACTGGAAGAAGAATTACATAGGATGCTTGGCATAAAATATGTGCATGATGAGCATGTTTGCAATGTTGTTAGTATGAATTCTTTGAATATCCATGATGCTAATGATATGCAAAGCCACAAGCTTGGGGATGCTATGTTTGATGAAGATGACATGTTTAGTCCCCCATGTTTTGATGAGAAAATTTATTATGATGAAAGCATGCCTCCTATTTACGATAATTATATTGATAAAAGTGGATTTGGAGAGGTCATGACTTTATTTAGTGATGAATCCACTATTACGGAAGAGGGTCCAATTGATCATGAGAACAAAGTTGCTATCTATGATGATTATTGTGATGACTTGTATGCTATTAAGAATAATGATAACAATGAAACTTGTGATCATGATTTTAGTTTTCAATTGGACTATGCCTCGCATGATAATTATTTTGTTGTGTTTCCTCCAACTACTATGAATGAGAAGAATTTTGCTTATGCGGAGAGTAATAAAATTTATAGGCTTGGGGATCATGACAAGAATGCTTTATGTGCTGGTTATATTGTTGAATTCATTCTTGATGCTACTGATTTTTTTATGAGAGAGGATCATATGCTTGTAGGAATTGCAATAATATCAAGTTTCCTCTCTATGTGCTTAAAGTTTTGAAGCTATGCTCGTTTTCCCTTCCTATGCTAGTTGATTATTGCTCCCATAAGTTGTTTGATTACAAAATCCCTATGCATAGGAAGTGGGTTAGACTTAAATGTGCTAGTCATATTCTTCATGATGCTCCCGTTATGTTTGAATTCCTATCTTTTATGCGAGCATCATTGAAATCATCATGCCTAGCTAGGGGCGTTAGGCGATAGCGCTTGTTGGGAGGCAACCCAATTTTATTTTAGTTTATTTGCTTTTGCTTCTGTTTAGGAATAAATATTGCATCTAGCTTCTCTTTGTGGTTTTATGTTTTAATTAGTGTTTGTGCCAAGTAGAACATTTGGGAAGACTTGTGTGAAGTTTATATGATTTTGCTGTGAAAAACAGAATCGTTAGCGCTCGCTAGAATGGTCATCAGAATTAACTGGAGCGTGCTATTTAGTTGATTATTTTTGCAGATGATTAATATACTAATTCCTCACGTTTACCAATTTAGATTGAATTTTTTGGAGTTATAGAAGTATGCGAAACCTGCACATTACTACAGACTGTTCTGTTTTTGACATATTATGTTTTTCGTGTTTTTTTTGCTTATTTCAATGCATCTATGAGTAGTATTGGGAAGTATGAACCATAGAGAAGTTGGAATACAGTAGGTTTAACACCAATATAAACAAAGAATGAATTCATTGCAGTTCCTTTGAGTAGTGCTTTGCTTTCTTATACTAACGGAGCTCATGAGATTTTTGTCTAAGTTTTGTGTTGTGAGGTTTTCAAGTTTTGAGTATTGCTTTGATGGACTATGGAACAAAGAGTGGCAAGAGCCTAAGCTCGGGGATGCCCAAGGCACCACAAGGTAAAATTCAAGGACAACCAAAAGCCTAAGCTTGGGGATGCCCCGGGATGGCATCCCCTCTTTCGTCTTCATTCATCGGTAACTATACTCGGAGCTATATTTTTATTCACCACATGATATGTGTTTTGCTTGGAGCGTCAATTTATTTTATTTTGTTTTGCTTGCTTTTTAAATAATATCCCAAGATCTGAATTTCTCAAATGTTAGAGAGTCTTCACATACTTACATAATTATTCAACTACTGATTGATCTTCAATTATATCTTTCGGAGTAGTTTGATATTGCTCTAGTGCTACACTTATATCTTTTAGAGAACGGCGGTGATTTTATTTTGAAGAAATAGATGAACTCTCATGCTTCACTTATATCTATTTGAGAGTCTATTAAAACAGCATGGTAATGTGTTTAGGCTAATAAAACTAGTCTTCACATGATAGACATCCAATGTCAATGTAGTAAAAAAATTCACACTAATTGCATTGAATAAAATGAGATGTTGGATGCTTGATAATTGTTTTGAGATATGAGGATAGTTATATTAGAGTCATTCTAGCGTAGTTATTATGAAACTGAAAAAAACTTGTGTTAAGGTTAGTGATTCCCGTATCATGCACGTATGGTGAACCGCTATGTGACGAAGTTAGAGCATGAGGTAGTTGTAAAGTGCCAACCTTTGTGTGGAGGTTGGGGGCGCGTGATGGTTAACTCCTACCAACCTCCCCCCTAGGAGCATGCGTTGATTGCTTTGTTTCGATGAATCGTAGATTTTTGCAATAAGTATATGAGTTCATATGACTAATGTTGAGTCCATGGATTATGCACACTCTCACCCTTCCACCATTGCTAGCCTCTCTTGTACCGCACAACTTTCGCTGGTACCATAAACCCACTATATATCCTTCCTCAAAACAGCCACCATATTATTACTCAAAACAGCCACCATACCTACCTATCATGGCATTTCCATAGCCATTCTGAGATATATTGCAATGCAACTTTCCACCAGTCCGTTCATATGACGCGCATCATATTGTCATATTGCCATGCATGATCATGTAGTTGACATCGTATTTGTGGCAAGGCCACCATGCATAACTTTTCATACATGTCACTCTTGTTTCATTGCACATACCGGTACACCGCCGGAGGCATTCATATAGAGTCATACTTTGTTGTAGTATCGGTTTGTAATAAAAGTGTGATGATCATCATTATTAGAGCATTGTCCCATGAGAGGAAAGGCTAAATCTACAAAACCCCTCAGCAAAAATAAAGAAAATAAAAATAAAAAACAAGAAGAAAGGCCAAAGAAAAAAGAAAGGCCCAAAAAAATAAAAAAAATAAAAGAAAAAAGGGACAATTGCTACTATCTTTTTCCACACTTGTGCTTCAAAGTAGCACCATGTTCTTCATGATAGAGAGTCTCATGCTTAGTCACTTTCATATACTAGTAGAAATTTTTGTTATTGAACTTGGCTTGTATATTCCAACGATGGGCTTCCTCAAATGCCCTAGGTCTTCGTGAGCAAGCAAGTTCGATGCACACCCACTTAGTTTCTTTTATTGAGCTTTCATACATATTTAGCTCTAGTGCATTTGTTGCATGGCAATCCCTACTCACTCACATTGATATATTGATGGGCATCTCCATAGCCCGTTGATACGCCTAGTCGATGTGAGACTATACCCCTCCTTTTTGTCTTCTCCACAACCACCTCTCCATTCCACCCATAGTTCTATGTCCATGGCTCATGCTCATGTATTGCGTGAAAGTTGAAATTTTTGAAAGAATAGAGTATGAAAACAAGTGCTTGGCTGAAATCGGGGTTGTGCATAATATGAATATTTTGTGTGATGAAGAGGGAGCATAGCCAGACTATATGATTTTGTAGGGATAGCTTTCTTTAGCCATAGTATTTTGAGAAGACATGATTGCTTTGTTAGTATGCTTGAAGTATTATTATTTCTTATGTCAATATAGACTTTTGTCTTGAATCTTTCTGATCTGAACATTCATGCCACAATTAAGAGAATTACATTGAAAATTATGTTAGGTAGCATTCCACAAAAAAAATTTGTTTTATCATTTACCTACTCGAGGACGAGCAGGAATTAAGCTAGGGGATGCTGATACGTCTCCAATGTATCTATAATTTTTGATTGTTCCATGCTATTATATTATCCTTCTAGGATGTTTTATGGGATTTTATATACACTTTTATATCATTTTTGGACTAACCTATTAACCCAGAGCCCAGTGCCAGTTTCTGTTTTTCTCCTGTTTTAGGGTTTTACAGAAAAGGAATATCAAACGGAGTCCAATTGACGTGCCAATTTTTGATGATTTTTTCTAGACCAAAAGAAGCCCCCGAAGTAAAAGAGTTGGGCCAAGAGAGCCACGGGTTGCCCACGAGGGTGGGGGGCGCGCTCTAGGCAGGGGGCGCGCCCTCCTATCTCGTGGACGGCCTAGAGGGCACCCTGACTTGTGCCCTACGCCAAAAAATCCTATAAATACCGAAACCTTCGGAAATTAACCTAGATCAGGAGTTCCGCCGCCGAAAGCCTCTGTAGCCACCAAAAACCAATCTACACCCGTTCTGGCACCCTGCCGGAGGGGGGAATCCCTCTCCGGTGGCCATCTTCATCATCCCGGCGCTCTCCATGACGAGGAGGGAGTAGTCCACCCTCGGGGCTGAGGGTATGTACCATTAGCTATGTGTTTGATCTCTCTCTCGTGTTCTTGAGATGGCACGATCTTAATGTATCGCGAGCTTTGTTGTTTTAGTTGAATCTTATAATGCTTCTCCCCCTCTACTCTCTTGTAATGGATTGAGTTTTCCCTTTGAAGTTATCTTATCGGATTGAGTCTTTAAGGATTTGAGAATACTTGATGTGTGTATTGCGTGTGCTTATCTGTGGTGACAATGGGATATCACGTGATTCACTTGATGTATGTTTTGGTGATCAACTTGCGGGTTCCGTGACCTTGGGAATCTATGCATAGGGGTTGGCACACGTTTTCGTCTTGACTTTCCGGTAGAAACTCTGGGGCACTCTTTGAAGTTCTATGTGTTGGTTGAATAGATGTTTCTGAGATTGTGTGATGCATATCGTATAATCATGCCCACAGATACTTGAGGTGACAATGGAATATCTAGGTGACATTAGGGTTTTGGTTGATTTGTGTCTTAAGGTGTTATTCTAGTACGAACTCTATTATAGATTGAACGTTACTATGGACTCTTGAATAGATCGATCAGAAAGAATAACTTTGAGGTGGTTTCGTACCCTACCATAATCTCTTCGTTTGTTCTCCGCTATTAGTTACTTTGGAGTGACACTTTATTTCTTGTTGAGGGCTAGTAATATGATCCAATTATGTTATCCTTGTTGAGAGAACTTGCACTAGTGAAATTATGAACCATAGGCTTTGTTTCCTATCACCGAAACATCATTTATGCTCACGTTTACCACTTGCTACCTTGTTGTTTTTATATTTTCATGTCACAAAAACCTATATCTACCATCCATATTGCAATTGTATCACCATCTCTTCGCCGAACTAGTGCACCTATACAATTTACCATTGTATCGGGAGTGTTGGGGACACAAGAGACTCTTTGTTATTTGGTTGCAGGGTTGTTTAAGAGAGACCATCTTCATCCTACGCTTCCCATGGATTGATAAACCTTAGGTCATCCACTTGAGGGAAATTTGCTACTGTCCTACAAACCTCTGCACTTGGAGGCCCAACAACGTCTACAAGAAGAAGGTTGCATAGTAGACATCAATAGTCTTTACAAAGAGAAGTGTGATGCATAAACAACAAGCATGCTATCAAAGTTTAGGTCCTTGTTAGGCAAGATAGAAAGCTTGTCAAGAAACCATGGGACGAAATATATGGTTAGACCATTTGGACATTTGATCTTGAGTCCCACAAGATGTTTTGGGTCCCCAACATTGGCATCAAAACATGATTTTTCGGCTGGAGACCCTTCCCTGCAAGAGAAGTTAATTCTTCTTTACCCGCCCACATCTTTAGGGGTGGATTAGAAGCAATAAGTCTAAGTGCAGCATCTGAGAGTTTTGGCTTAGGAGCCCTAGCAAACAGCTTAGCAGGAGATGAATAGTACTCATATGAATATGCAGAGAAGTTCTTTGTCTTATGAACAAAGTGGTTGGATGAAACATGCTCATGTTCATGAGTCTGATGATAATCTTCCTGCAAAACATTTACGTTAGAGTGACCCAATGTGGTCCTTCGTGTGTATGAAGTCTTTGGACCATATGAAGCTTTTGGTCCGGGGTTGATCTTCTTTCCTGGTGGTGTCATGATGACATTCACATGAAGCTTTTCAAAAAGACTTCTCGGAACCCAGATCTTCTTCATAGGTGATCCATTCCCGCAGTTAGTTCCAATGAGCCTGGCAAACACTTTGCCATTCTGATCCTTGAACAGTTTATAGTTTGAGTCAAATGGCTCGTCAATGACAATAGGGTTAGCACAAGTGAAGCCAGATAAAGTAGATGGATTTACTGGTGGACCCTTTGCAGCTGCCCATGTGGTTCTGGGATACTGCTCAGGCTTCCAGTAGGAACCATCGACATTCATTTTCCTTTCGAACCCAACAACCTCTTTCCTAGAGTTTTGGTTCAGCATCTGTTTCTTGAGAACATCGCACTGTGTCTGATGCCCTTTGAGGCATTTGTACCACCTATTTCAAGCAATGTCTTCAACCTATCATTCTCATCATCAATAGCAGTGGTTTCCTCAGCAGAGGGGTTAGTTACCACATGAAGAGTTGAAGATATTGCAATTTCAGAGGTAGTAGAGCATTCAGCAATAGAGACATCATTGTCACGCTCAAGAGATTTTAGACAGGGTGGCACAAAGTTTTCCTGAGCGGAACTAATCTGTTGTACGAGTAGTGAATCGTTATCCTTTTGAAGATCATCATGAGACGCTCTAAGTTTCTCAAGGTCTTGCTTCCTTTGAAGATAATCATAGGAAAGCTTCTCATGAGTAGCTGAGAGAGTTTCATGACTACTTTCAAGTTCAGTGTACCTTACGTGAAATTTTTTTATGTCTTCAATTAAGGACAAAGTTCGATTCTTTTCCATGTCCAACAGATCATGACTCTTGTCTAGCAACTTTTGAATATGTTCCATATCATTTTGTTGTTCAGTTGCAAATTTAGCAAGAGTTTTATAGGTGGGTTTGGATTCACATTCAGAGTCATCTTCAATGGAGGTCTGAAAGTAAGCATCGCATGAGTTTACCTTTGCACCATGTGCCATGAAGCAGTAGGTAGGTGAAGAGTCGTCCTCATCATTTGCTTTGGCGCCGATGGAGTGACCATTATCGTCAGTGTTGAAGTTTGACTTGGCGACAAATGCCGAGGCTAGAGCTAGGCTAGCCATGCAAGAATCAGATTCCACCTCTGCCTCCTCAGAAGCAAACTCCTCCTCTGAATCCATTTCCTTCCCAATGAACGCATGAGCCTTACCAGATGAGCTCTTCTTGTAAGATCAACACTTTGATGAAGACTTGGAAGAGGACTTTGAGGATTTCCTCTTCTTTTTGTCATCAGAGTCATATTCCTTGCTCTTCTACTTTTTCTTGGATTCATTGTCCCACTGAGGACATTCATATATGTAGTGGCTAGGCTTTTTGCACTTGTGGCATCTTCTCTTCTTGTAATCACGAGAGGAAGCCTCATCATTTCTTGAGCTAGATCTTGAAGACTTTCCGAAGTTTTTCTTCCTTGAGAACCTTTGAAATTTCTTCACAAGCATAGCTAGTTCTTTGCCAATGTCTTCAGGATCGTCAGAGCAGCTGTCAGAGTCTTCTTCAGATGAGGACACAACTTTAGGCTTCAAGGCACTGGATCGACCATAGTTGGGGCCATAGATATCTCTCTTCTCAAATAGCTGGAACTCATGTTGTTGAGCCTCTCAAATATGTCAGATGGATCAAGACGTTTGAATTCAGGTCGTTCTTGAATCATCAATGTCAAGGTGTCAAACGAACTGTCAAGAGACCTCAATAGCTTCTTCACAACTTCATGCTTCGTGATTTCAGTGGCGCCAAGAGCATGAAGCTCATTGGTTATATTAGTGAGGCGATCAAATGTAAGCTGGACATTTTCATTGTCATTTCTCTTGAAGCGATTGAACAGATTGCTAAGAACGTCAATCCTTGAGTCTCTCTGTATTGAAATGTCTTCATTGACCTTGGATAGCCAGTCCCACAATTGCTTGGCTGACTCCAGTGCACTCACATGTCCATACTGTCCTTTGGTCAGATGACCACAGATGATGTTCTTGGCGGTTGAGTCCAGTTGAGCAAATTTCTTGACATCAGCAAGGGTGACACATTCACTAGCCTTGAGAACACCGGTCTTGATGACATACTAGAGGTCGTTGTCGATATGTCGGGACCCCGATCCTAGGTCACACCGGTCTAGCATGTAACACATCATATCACTTTGCGGCCTCACGCACGGTATCCCCACGGGTGCCACCTTACCTGGCCCGGGACCGTTTGCGCATTTTGGCTCACGTATATGATAGTGTCGCTAGCATCCATATGACAGAGAACCCGGGCCGACATGACCAGTTAGAAACCAAAAGTGGCACTAAATTACAGAGACAGGCATCCATGACCCAGCAACGAACGTGTCGGTCATCAACGTATGAACCCAAGTCGTAGCAAGCTACAAGGACTTAAAGGAACAACGCGTGACATTTTCCCTAAGGGACAGACACAGGAACGAAGAAGGACACATGCCGGTCAGCCTAAGTGTTCCAGAGCGGTAGCAAGCTACCAAGGCTCAGTGGAAACACTAGGAGACATTTCCCTGTAAGATAGGCTACCAAGGGTAAACAACTAGGTGTCGGATCCCACACATACCAAGCATTTCAATAACATACACACAATATGCTCAATATGTGCAAATACAACATGGCATCACAACAAGACTCTAATAAACAAAGTATTTATTCATTAGGCTCCGAGGAGCCAGATATTACAAACATGGGTCTCATGACCCAACATTCAGAGCATACAAGCAACAGGCGGAAGCACAACATGTCTGAGTACAGACATCTACAAATGAAAAAGGCTGAAGAGCCTGACTATCTACAACACTCGTCCAAGATCGTAGCTGAGGTAACAAGCTACTTGTCGAAGTCCAAGCGGAACTACTAGTGAGACATCAATCCTATCTGCAAAACATAAATTAAGCAAACATGAGTACAAAGGTACTCCGCAAGACTTACATCAGATCCTATCATACATGCACTTGTATCAAGAAGGCTAAGTGGGGTTTAGTTGCAGCAAGCCAGCTTTGACTCAGTGGCTACCCTATTCTACGATTGCTGGTAACTCTTTTGAGGTGGCGCACACGAGTCCACTAAGCACCACACAATACACCACTATGGATTCATCCCCGTCTCCCTACGAGAAGGCCATCCATAGCACTCACACTTGTCTTGAGTATTTTAGACAATCCACTTCAAGTTGTCTATGTACCACGTAGGCATCCAAGAAGTCCATAACCGTGGACTCGGCTATTCGAATAGATCATGTTAACCCTGCAGGGGTGTACTTCTTCACACACGCTCTCGCCACTTACCGCCATGTACATCTTGTGTATCTCGGCAACCTTCAAGCGGAAGCCTGGCGAGGGTGTCGGCCACGACCTGACTAACCACACAAGACTCTAGTCCAGGTTTATCGCCTATTCGGGTTCCATCCGTGGGGAGATCTGGCCGGGGTGTCGCTCACGGCCCCAAATGATGTGCGCAGGGTTCCCAAGCCCACCTCGCCGAGTGGATCTACGCTAGGTACACCGTGCCACGGTGCCTAGTCTGTCCCAAGCCCACTGGCCGAGTGCCACTTGGTAGACTACTAACACTACCTACAAACACCAGAAACTAGTTGCAACTCCTGGACAGAGACCAAGTCGATTAATAAGTCGAGAGGGGCACTTAAGCATTCCAATGCGTGGTAGTAGCTGGTCATTGGACAACATACACAGAACTCAGTTCTTAGGGACGGTTCCAGTGAGACAACCCACCATGTACTCCTACATGGCCTCTCACCACTACCTTTACCAAAACGTGTTCACATGCTTAACCCTTAGCATCAGACAATATCATTTCACTCCAATTCATTCCCGATGAATCAGACCTGACACACTCTAAGCAATAGCAAGCAAGGCATGGTAAGATCACAACATGGCTTCAATCAACTCCTACACATGCTAGTGGGTTTCAACTATTTACTGTGGAAAGACAGGTCATGCAGAGGAATGGGTTCCACTACCGCAGCATAAAGTAGCAGTTGAAGTCGTTGTTGTCCTAATGCAATAACAGGGAGCAGGAGCGAGAGAGGGGTTGTATCGGAATGAACAAGGGGGTTTGCTTGCCTGGTGAAACAACGTGCAGAGCACTGCTCCTCTGACAGGTACTCTGGATCGGTCTCCGTAGCTGGACCTATCGAGAAGAACGGTGCCGACAATCAAACACAAGCATATGCAACAATATGATGCATGAATATGGCATGAAGTTATGATGTTGTTTGAGCTAATGCAACTAGCATTTTGATTGGTTGAACTCCATTTGAACCAAGGGTTCAAATGCAACTCTAGAAATAAGCATTTTAAATGCCATTTATGTGTTTTCATAAAAACAGTAGGTTTAACTTCATTTGTCATGCATCAAAATGGTACAGATGGATAGATTGAATTTTTATGATAATTTTTCATATATAAATTATTTCATTCTTAGCTACGGTTGAATTTCTGTGATTTTTTGAAGTTAAAGCCAATTTCTGAAATAAATAAATCATTTAAGATTTATTTAAATACCAGAACTGGATTACTGCGTCAGCATGACACAAGCATGACGTCAGCAGGTCAAAGGGGCTGGTCCAGAGTCAAACCTGACAGTGGGGTCCACTGGTCAGTGACTCAGTTAATTAACTGAGTCAATTAACACTAAACTAATCCTAACAGAAAAATCAGCAGGGCTGGGCCCACATGTCAGTGGCTAAACTAATTAACCAAAACTAATTAATTAACTTAACGGTCAACTAACTAAAAGGGGTGGGGGCCCACCTGTCATTGACCCAGGGAGTCAAATCCGGGTCAAACCACGGCTAGCACGCCGGCGGCAGCAAACGCGGCGGAGGGCATCGGGTTTTCTGTTCCGGGGGTCATTTGCGCAGCTGAGACCATCTACGGGGAGCTAGAGCTCAACCACATCCATCCCAGCCAGCGGCAGCAGCTAGGGTGGCCGGAGCTCGCCGGAAACGAGCTCGCGGCGGCGCCAGAGTTCGGGCCTCGTCGGGGTTGGAGCTACGGGGCACGGGGAGGCTAACGGAGAGGTGCTACGGGCTCCTGGTGAAGCGGCGGATGCGGTGGCGTGCTCAGTTTGGAGCTTGCGTGGCTGTGGCCACGGCGGCGGCATCGCCGGCGGTGGTGAGGTTGGGCATCTGCGGGGGTAGGACCTAGAGGTCGCAGACGACGGCGAGGACAGGGGGGAAAGATCCGGGAGCTCACTACGGTTCTGCTGGGGGGTTCAGTGGCTCGGGGAGGCTTCTGCTACGGCGAATTCGTCGGCGGCTATCGTCGGCGTCCGAGGAGGAAGACGATGATGACGGTGGCTCCACAGGGCGTCCGGCGTCTGGTGGCTTGACGGAGAGGACGAGGGAGTCGTGGCGGAGCTCTCGGGCTACTCGGAGAGGCGAGGGGGAGACGGTGGCTACGAAAACGGCGATCGACGGCGATGGCGGCGTTCGGGAGTTGCGAGAGAGAGCGAGGGAGAGGAGGGGAGAGGTTCAGAAGAGTGCAGGAGGGTCGGGGAGGTTGCGTGGCTACTCCAGAGACCACCAGGCGGCGAGGGGGATGAAGCAGAGAGGCAGGAGGTGGCGCGCTCGCCGTGCGCGCGCGCAGGCCACACGCCTCGGCCTCCTGTCATCGCCAGGAGGACGACGACTGGCAACTGGGCCGGCCCAGTGCCAGGCCAGCAAGTGGCCCAGGTAAAGCTAACCCTTTTATTTTTCTTTTCTATTTTTTTCTGACATTTGTTTTGATTTAATTTCTAAATTAAATCAATTATTTTCTTCTGACATGTTTATTTTGCAGGGACCTAGAAATTAACCCAAACCCCTCAAAATAAAGAACCAGAATTTTGGACATATATAAAATATATAATAAATATATATCCAAGCAAATAGCTATTGCATTAATTCCAAATGCCCAAAATAAATACTTATGAGCTCCTAATAATATTGGCTTGATTTTTATCTCTGACCAATATTTTTTTGAGGGCCACATGAACATTTTCTTGGACCCTTTTGGAGCAACTTTTATTTGGGTCATTTTCAAAAGGGCTTCTGAGGGTTTCACAAGTCCTCATTTCAATTTCATTTGAAAATTAAACATGAAGCAAACCACAAGACTAACCTAGTGCATACCATAACTAGGGTTGTGACAACTCGCCTCCACTCGAAAGAATCTCGTCCCGAAATTCAGGAGTAGGCGGAAAGAAGGTAGGGTACTCCAGTCGGAGACGATCTTCTCGCTCCCAAGTAGCTTCTCTCCCGGAATGATGAGACCATTGAACTTTGAGAAACTTGATGTTATGACGTCGGGTGACACGCTCTGCTGGATCCAAAATGCGAACAGGATACTCTCGATATGTGAGGTTATTTTGGAGATCAAGCGTTTCGTGGTCCACTCCGCGGATGGGATCCGAGAAGCAACGCCTGAGTTGAGAGACGTGGAAGACATCATGAACTCGAGAAAGATGTGGGGGTAGTTCCAATTGGCAGGCAACCTCTCCTCGTTTAGCGAGAATGCGAAAAGGACCAATGTAACGAGGAGCCAACTTGCCCTTGATACCGAAACGATGGGTACCCTTCAAAGGAGTAACCCGAAGATAAGCTTTGTCACCAACTTCATAAGCCACTTCCTTATGATGACGATCATACTGGCTCTTTTGACGAGACTGGGCTGTTTTCAAATTCTCACGAATGATGCGAACTTGCTCTTCTGCTTCCTGGATCATATCCGGTCCAAAGAATTGTCTTTCACCGGTTTCTGACCAGTTCAAAGGTGTTCGACATCTTCGTCCATAAAGAATCTCAAAAGGAGCTTGCTTGAGACTGGATTGATAGCTATTGTTATAAGCAAACTCGGCGAAAGGAAGACATTTCTCCCAATCCATACCGAATGAGATAACGCAAGCTCTAAGCATGTCTTCGAGAATTTGGTTAACTCGTTCCACTTGACCACTTGACTGAGGGTGGAAAGCGGTGCTGAAAGAAAGATGGGTGCCCATGGCAGTCTGGAAACTCTCCCAGAAATGCGAGGTGAAAAGACTACCACGGTCTGAATTGATCTCTAGTGGGACACCATGAAGTGACACTATTCGAGATATATACAGGTCAGCAAGCTGACTAGTAGTGATACTCTCTCGAAAAGGTAGGAAGTGAGCCACTTTGGAGAGACGATCAATGACTACGAAGATAGCATTATTCCCTCTCTTGGTCCTGGGAAAACCGGTGATGAAGTCCATACCAACTTTATCCCATTTCCACTCAGGAATAGCTAGAGCCTGAAGGGTGCCAGCAGGTCTTTGATGTTCTGCCTTAACGCGACGACAAACGTCACATTTAGCAATGAACTCAGCAATTTCTCTCTTCATCCTAGTCCACCAGAATCTCTGGCGTAGATCCTGATACATCTTAGTACTACCGGGATGAATCGTGAGAGCAGATTCATGAGCCTCTTTAAGAATCAATTGCCGAAGATGTTGCTTCTTGGGAACTACCAAGCGTTTCTCAAAGAAAACAACACCTCGACCATCCATAGAGAAACATCCACCAACTCCCTTTTTATTGTTTCTCTTGATGCGGATAACACCCCTATCAAACTTTTGGTCAGAAATGACCTGATCCTCAAGGGTAGGTTTCGCCACCAAAGTTGAAAGGAAACAGTGAGGAGCAATGTGAAGGTTAAGCTTACATAATTCCTCATGGAGAAGTGGTTGGCCCTGCTGCAACATGAGATTGTTGCAATAGGATTTACGACTTAGCGCATCAGCCATGACATTGCCCTTGCCCGGGGTGTAGGTAATCCCTAAGTCGTAATCGGAGATCAACTCCAACCAACGTCTTTGCCTAAGGTTCAAATCTGGTTGGGTAAAGATATATTTGAGACTCTGGTGATCGGTGTAGATCTCGCAACGATTACCAAGGAGGTAATGTCGCCAGGTCTTAAGTGCATAGACTACGACTGCAAGTTCTAGATCATGTGTAGGATAATTCTCCTCATGTGGATGCAACTGTCGAGATGCATAAGCAATCACACGACGATCCTGCATAAGAATGCAACCTAGTCCCTGTCGTGAGGCATCACAGTAGATAACAAAGTCCTTAGTGAAATCCGGTGGCACAAGTATGGGAGCAGAAGTCAGGCGTCTTTTCAGTTCCTGAAAACTGTGCTCACACTGTGGGGACCACTCAAACTTTTTATCTTTCTTAAGAAGTTCCGTGAGAGGTTTGGCCACTTTAGAGAAGTTCTCAACAAAGCGGCGACAATAACTGGCTAGACCAAGGAAACTCCTAACTTGTTTAACTGTTTCAGGCGGAGTCCAATCAAGAACGGCCTGAACTCTCTCGGGGTTGACAGCAATGCCGTACCAGAGATTACATGGCCGAGATAGGTCACTTCTGGCAACCAAAATTCGCACTTGGAGAACTTGGCATAAAGGCGGTGCTCTCTGAGTTTTTCTAGAACAAGTCGAAGATGTTCGGCATGCTCTTCCTCGTTCTTCGAGTAAATAAGAATATCATCGAGATAAACCACGACGAACTTATCTAAATACTCCATAAAGATCGAGTTCATCAAGCGGGAGAAGGTGGCTGGAGCATTTGTTAAACCGAAAGACATCACGGTGTACTCGTACTGACCATAACGAGTGACGAAAGCCGTCTTGGGGATGTCCCCATTTCTAATCTTGATTTGATGGTATCCTAACCTCAAATCCATCTTGGAGAAGACTGAGGATCCAGCGAGCTGATCATACAGGTCGTTGATCCTGGGAAGCGGATACCTGTTCTTTACCGTGACCAAACTAACTGGGCGATAATCTACAACCATCCGATCTGTACCATCCTTCTTCTTAACGAAGAGGACGGGGCAAGCCCAAGGAGAAGAACTAGGACGGATGAAACCCTTTTGCAAGGACTCATCAAGTTGTTTCTTAAGCTCAGCTAGTTCTAGGGGTGCCATTTTGTAGGGTCTCCTAGAGATTGGAGCGGTTCCTGGGATAAGCTCTATAACAAACTCTACATCTCGGTCGGGTGGAACACCTGGCAGTTCCTCTGGAAAGACATCCGGAAAGTCACGGACTACCGGAACATCTTCAAGATCTGGAAGAGGGCTGGCATTAAGAGAATAGAGTTGACGCTTTGCAACTCTAGTGGTGACAGTGACTATCTTACCAGATGGATGTGTAAGCTGAACAGACCTAGTGAAACAATCAATCTTGGCATGATGAGCTATCATCCAGTCCATACCCAAGATGATATTAATATCTGAAGACTTGAGGGCTACAAGTGATGCTAGGAACACAAGTCTGTCGACAAGGATTTCATTACCATGGCTTACACTAGAAGTTTGCCATTTGGATCCAGGAGTTTGAATAAGTAGTGGGGAGGGCATATCACAAAATGACATGTCGTGCAAACAGGCATAACTTTCGGAAATGAAAGAATGGTATGCTCCAGTATCGAATAGAACCGATGCCGGATGACAATTGACAAGAAGTGTACCAAGAACGACATCTGGATCATCATGAGCGTTCTTGGCTGAGACGTGATGCACACGTCCATGTTCGATGGGAGCTGACTTAACACTGATCATCTTGCGTGATGATTTATCACGTCTAACAGATTTTTCGGACTGGGATGGAGCAACACGGGTCTGAGTGCAAATACGGGCAATGTGTCCCGGTTCTCCGCACTTGTAACAAATCCTGGGATTAGGACGTGGACCCGCATTGGCAAACGGTCTATCAATAGGCCTGGGTGGAGCATACTGCTGAACTGGAAGAGGTACCACACGAGATGGCCTCGGAGGATAAATGGGTGGAAGAACAGAGTTCGGAACCCAAATCCAGCGCTTCTGGATACTAGTACCGGAGGAAGATCCCAAATCAAGGGTGTGCTTGCGAGACTCATCGTAAGTGAGCTGAGCTGTCTCTGCATTGATGGCCTTGTTCACAAGAGCATGGAATGTGTTGCAATGATGCAAGTGGAGATCACGACGCAGTTTGGGGTTGAGACCCTTCCGGAACCTAGCCTGCTTCTTGGCGTCCGTGGACACTTATTCTGTAGCATAGCGGGCGAGGTTCTCAAACTCTCGACCATAGGCATCAACAGCCATCTTAGCCTGTGTAAGGCTACATAACTCTTCTCTCTTACGATCGATAAGGGCTTGAGGGATATGATGTTCACGAAAAGCCTCGGTGAAATCTCTCCAGGTAGGAATCTGGCCAGCTGGAATCATGGCCTCATAGTTCTGCCACCAAAGACTAGCAGGACCTTCCAGGTGATAAGTGGCATAGATGACCTTGTCATCTTCAGCTACATTCGCAGAACGCAGCTTGTGAGTGATACTACGGAGCCAGTCATCTGCATCGAGTGGCTCAATGGAATGATGAAAGGTGGGTGGTTACAGACGAATGAAGTCATGGATGGTTGTTGATTCCTTGCACTGATGTGCGGTGTTCTCCTCAATACGTGCCAACAGGCGGTTAGACTCACGCTTGTTTCTCTCCATCTCTATCATTAACTCTGCCAACGAAGGCTGGTCGAGAGGATCCTCCTCATCCCTACCATCTCCATGGTTCTGTCTACGAGCAGTTGAGCTTCGCTTAACTGAAGACATCCTGAGAAGCGAAACCGAAGACCGAAACATCAACAACTATAGGATGCATAAGGTAGAATAAGAAATTAGTATCTCTCGAACTACTAGGATAATTCCGGCAGCATAACGGCAGTAAGAGCTCAGAATGAGACATCCTGCTAACACAGGGTAGTTCAACATCTCAACATCATCACTCAAGGTACTGTGATAGTATTAAAACAACTGCACCGGAAGAACTTGAAAACAGGAGTAGGACTCTGATCAACCAATCCTAAGGAACTACGGAGTAGTAACTCGTGATCCTGATAGACGGAAGAGAAAGCCTAGTTCCTTAACCCCGTAGATAAGGTAGGATGACTCAGATCAGAAGACATGAGGTATAAGAAGTAAAAAGAGCCTTACGTTCCCTTCCACAATCAATTCCCTTATATAACTAAAGAATTTCTAGACTCAACTTCGACCATTTTGGCTTGGTAATCCTACAGACAGTCAGGCTCTGATACCAACGCTGTCGGGACCCCGATCCTAGGTCACACCGGTCTAGCATGTAACACATCATATCACTTTGCGGCCTCACGCACGGTATCCCCACGGGTGCCACCTTACCTGGCCCGGGACCGTTTGCGCATTTTGGCTCACGTATATGATAGTGTCGCTAGCATCCATATGACAGAGAACCCGGGCCGACATGACCAGTTATAAACCAAAAGTGGCACTAAATTACAGAGACAGGCATCCATGACCCAGCAACAAACGTGTCGGTCATCAACGTATGAACCCAAGTCGTAGCAAGCTACAAGGACTTAAAGGAACAACGCGTGACATTTCCCCTAAGGGACAGACACAGGAACGAAGAAGGACACATGCCGGTCAGCCTAAGTGTTTCGGAGCAGTAGCAAGCTACCAAGGCTTAGTGGAAGCACCAGGAGACATTTCCCTGTAAGATAGGTTACCAAGGGTAAACAACTAGGTGTCGGATCCCACACATACCAAGCATTTCAATAACATACACACAATATGCTCAATATGTGCAAATACAACATGGCATCACAACAAGACTCTAATAAACAAAGTATTTATTCATTAGGCTCCGAGGAGCCAGATATTACAAACATGGGTCTCATGACCCAACATTCAGAGCATACAAGCAACAGGCGGAAGAACAACATGTCTGAGTACAGACATCTACAAATGAAAAAGGCTGAAGAGCCTGACTATCTACAACACTCGTCCAAGATCGTAGCTGAGGTAACAAGCTACTTGTCGAAGTCCAAGCGGAACTACTAGTGAGACATCAATCCTATCTGCAAAACATAAATTAAGCAAACATGAGTACAAAGGTACTCCGCAAGACTTACATCAGATCCTATCATACATGCACTTGTATCAATAAGGCTAAGTGGGGTTTAGTTGCAGCAAGCCAGCTTTGACTCAGTGGCTACCCTATTCTACGATTGCTGGTAACTCTTTTGAGGTGGCGCACACGAGTCCACTAAGCACCACACAATACACCACTATGGATTCATCCCCGTCTCCCTACGAGAAGGCCATCCATAGCACTCACACTTGTCTTGAGTATTTTAGAGAATCCACTTCAAGTTGTCTATGTACCACGTAAGCATCCAAGAAGTCCATAACCGTGGACTCGGCTATTCGAATAGATCATGTTAACCCTGCAGGGGTGTACTTCTTCACACACGCTCTCGCCACTTACCGCCATGTACATCTCGTGTATCTCGGCAACCTTCAAGCGGAAGCCTGGCGAGGGTGTTTCCACGACCTGACTAACCACAGAAGACTCTAGTCCAGGTTTATCGCCTATTCGGGTTCCATCCGTGGGGAGATCCGGCCGGGGTGTCGCTCACGGCCCCAAATGATGTGCGCAGGGTTCCCAAGCCCACCTCGCCGAGTGGATCTACGCTTGGTACCATGCCACGGTGCCTAGTCTGTCCCAAGCCCACTGGCCGAGTGCCACTTGGTAGACTACTAACACTACCTACAAACACCAGAAACTAGTTGCAACTCCTGGACAGAGACCAAGTCGGTTAATAAGTCGAGAGGGGCACTTAAGCATTCCAATGCGTGGTAGTAGCTGGTCATTGGACAACATACACATAACTCAGTTCTTAGGGACGGTTCCAGTGAGACAACCCACCATGTACTCCTACATGGCCTCTCACCACTACCTTTACCAAAACGTGTTCACACGCTTAACCCTCAGCATCAGAACATATCATTTCACTCCAATTCATTCCCGATGAATCAGACCTGACACACTCTAAGCAATAGCAAGCAAGGCATGGTAAGATCACAACATGGCTTCAATCAACTCCTACACATGCTAGTGGGTTTCAAGTATTTACTGTGGAAAGACAGGTCATGTAGAGGAATGGGTTCCACTACCGCAACATAAAGTAGAAGTTGAAGTCGTTGTTGTCCTAATGCAATAACAGGGAGCAGGAGCGAGAGAGGGGTTGTATTGGAATGAACAAGGGGGTTTGCTTGCCTCGTGAAACAACGTGCAGAGCACTGCTCCTCTGACAGGTACTCTGGATCGGTCTCCGGAGCTGGACCTATCGAGAAGAACGGTGCCGACAATCAAACACAAGCATATGCAACAATATGTTGCATGAATATGGCATGAAGTTATGATGTTGTTTGAGCTAATGCAACTAGCATTTTGATTGGTTGAACTCCATTTGAACCAAGGGTTCAAATGCAACTCTAGAAATAAGCATTTTAAATGCCATTTATGTGTTTTCATAAAAACAGTAGGTTCAACTTCATTTGTCATGCATGAAAATGGTACAGATGGATAGATTGAATTTTTCTGATAATTTTTCATATATAAATTATTTCATTCTGAGCTACGGTTGAATTTCTGTAATTTTTTGAAGTTAAAGCCAATTTCTGAAATAAATAAATCATTTAAGATTTATTTAAATACCAGAACTGGATTACTGCGTCAGCATGACACAAGCATGATGTCAGCAGGTCAAAGGGGCTGGTCCAGAGTCAAACCTGACAGTGGGGTCCACTGGTCAGTGACTCAGTTAATTAACTGAGTCAATTAACACTAAACTAATCCTAACAGAAAAATTAGCAGGGCTGGGCCCACATGTCAGTGGCTAAACTAATTAACCAAAACTAATTAATTAACTTAACGGTCAACTAACTAAAAGGGGTGGGGGCCCACCTGTCAATGACCCAGGGAGTCAAATCCGGGTCAAACCATGGCTAGCACGCCGGCGTTTAGCCGCCGGCGGCAGCAAACGCGGCGGAGGGCATCGGGTTTTCTGTTCCGGGGGTCATTTGCGCAGCTGAGACCATCTACGGGGAGCTGGAGCTCACCCGCATCCATCCCAGCCAGCGGCAGCAGCTAGGGTGGCCGGAGCTCGCCGGAAACGAGCTCGCGGCGGCGTCGGAGTTCGGGCCTCGTCGGGGTTGGAGCTACGGGGCACGGGGAGGCTAACGGAGAGGTGCTACGGGCTCCTGGTGAAGCGGCGGATGCGGTGGCGTGCTCAGTTTGGAGCTTGCGTGGCTGTGGCCACGGCGGCGGCATCGCCGGCGGCGGTGAGGTCGGGCATCTGCGGGGGTAGGACCTAGAGGTCGCAGACGACGGCGAGGACCGGGGGGAAAGATCCGGGAGCTCACCGCGGTTCTGCTGGGGGGTTCAGTGGCTCGGGGAGGCTTCTGCTGCGGCGAATTCGTCGGCGGTGATCGTCGGCGTCCGAGGAGGAAGACGATGACGACGGCGGCTCCACAGGGCGTCCGGCGTCTGGTGGCTTGACGGAGAGGACGAGGGAGTCGTGGCGGAGCTCTCGGGCTACTCGGAGAGGCGAGGGGGAGACGGTGGCTACGGCAACGGCGATCGACGGCGACGGCGGCGTTCGGGAGTTGCGAGAGAGAGCGAGGGAGAGGAGGGGAGAGGTTCAGAAGAGTGCAGGAGGGTCGGGGAGGTTGCGTGGCTACTCCAGAGACCACCAGGCGGGGAGGGGGATGAAGCAGAGAGGCAGGAGGTGGCGCGCTCGCCGTGCGCGCGCGCCGGCCACACGCCTCGGCCTCCTGTCATCGCCAGGAGGACGACGACTGGCAACTGGGCCGGCCGAGTGCCAGGCCAGCAAGTGGCCCAGGTAAAGCTAACCCTTTTATTTTTCTTTTCTATTTTTTTCTGACATTTGTTTTGATTTAATTTCTAAATTAAATCAATTATTTTCTTCTGACATGTTTATTTTGCAGGGACCTAGGAATTAACCCAAACCCCTCAAAATAAAGAACCAGAATTTTGGACATATATAAAATATATAATAAATATATATCCAAGCAAATAGCTGTTGCATTAATTCCAAATGCCCAAAATAAATACTTATGAGCTCCTAATAATATTGGCTTGATTTTTATCTCTGACCAATATTTTTTTGAGGGCCACATGAACATTTTCTTGGACCCTTTTGGAGCAACTTTCTATTTGGGTCATTTTCAAAAGGGCTTCTGAGGGTTTCACAAGTCCTCATTTCAATTTCATTTGAAAATTAAACATGATGCAAACCACAAGACTAACCTAGTGCATACCAGAACTAGGGTTGTGACACGATAACTTCAAGATACATGAGCATCTTATTCTTCCAGTAGGGGTAATCAGTCCCATCGAAGACAGGGTACGCAACAGAGACTTTGATTATCCCTGCAATCGACATAAATAAAGCTCCAGGTGGTTAAACCGAATCACACAGAACAAGGGAGCACCTTGCTCTCATACCAATTGAAAGTGCAAGTTATCGACTAGAGGGCGGGTGAATAGGCGATTTTGATGAAAGTCTTCAAAACATGATTTCTTTTGAAGACAAACAGATGAAATGAACCTATATGATAAGCAGCGAACGATAAACATTTCGAGGCACACAATGATCAAGTAAGCATCATGAAGATAACACGAAGACTATTGATAGCTAGATAACATTGATCGAGATGGAAGATATAACTGAAGCTAAACAGGGGATAGTCTTGACACAGTGAAGTCAAACAGATCAGACAAACAAGCAATGACTTCACGAAGACAGACTTGAATGTAAATGAGTTGGAAGATAGAACCAGTATCTTGGAGATGCATGGGATTTGGTAGACCAGTTCCAGTTGCGGTGACAATTGTACATCTGGTTAGGGAGGCTGAGATTAAACTCTGAAGACCGTGTCTTCACGTTATTCCCCTTAAGCTAAGGACACCCAGTCCTCGTCCAATCACTCTGGTAAGTCTTCAAGGTAGACTTCCGAACCTTCACATACTTTGTTCACCTGTGATCCACAATGAATCTTTGATGCTCAGAACGTGACGCCTAACCGGCTGGAGGATGCATAGTCCTCAAGTGTAACAAGTCTTCAGGTCACACAGATAGAAAGACTTCAGTGATGCCTAACACTGTTTGGCTCTAGGTGTTTTGGGATTTGTCCTCACAAGGATCTTTTCTCTCAAAGGCTTCGGAGATGGGTTGCTCTCAAACGACAAAAGTCGTGCACTAACTCTAAGCAGCCATCAATTTATGGTGTAGGGGGTGGGCTATTTATAGCCATGAGGCAACCCGACATGATATGTCCAAAATGACCCTTGGTCACTAAAGAACCGACATGTGTCCAACGATCGGATTATTAACAACGCGACAACTTTGCTTGAGCTCCAAGTAAAGCTAACTTATCCAGCTGTGGATAAGGTTTCCTCTCATTTGACTTCGCTCGAAGACATAGGTGTTTTGGTTGAGCATCGCTTTAGTCATCTGACTATGTTCACTTGGACCCCACTAAACAGTACGGTGGATCCTATGACTCAAGAAACAATAAAAAGAACTACAAAAGAAACCATGTCTTCGCATTCTATAGTCTTCGAGGAATGTCTTCATAGGTCATTATCTTCATGTGAATGTCTTCACGAGCCACCATTGACTTCAATGTCTTCATGCATTTTTAGGGGTCATCTTTGGAAGGTAAACCAAATCAGTGAGGAACTATTACCTGTGTTATCCTGCAATTCTCACAAACACGTTAGTCCCTCAACCACGTTTCTCGTCAATACTCCAAAACAACTAGGGGGCCCTAGATGCACTTACAGGGCCCCTGACGTGATCGTGCGCAGGCCCAACGGCAGACAGAGCGCGCGTGGAGGGACGCGAGCAGAGCGCTCAGCGGTCGCCTCAACGGTGATCAATCATATATATATATATATATATATATATATATATATATATATATATATATATATATATATATAGGACTCCTCTTTTGTACTCCTGGGAGTATGTACTCCCATCCTCAATATACCTCATATACGCATTAATTATACCTCTTTATCATTCTCAATATACTTCATTAAATATTCTAAGATACCCCAATACGAGTTTTGTTGAAAAAATATCATCTGCGACATACTTTTTGTAATATACCTTTTTTCACGTACAAACACATCAGTATATACGTAAACATTTAAAATATGTAGCATCGCATGAATTTTTTCATTAAAATCATTTTGGGGTATCTGATAATTACTAATGAAGTATATTAAAAATAATAAAGAGATATAAAAGATTCATCTATATGGTATATGAGGAGCGGAAATATGTACTCCCAGGAGTACACAACCATTTTCCTATATATATATATATATATATATATATATATATATATATATATATATATATATATATATGCATATAGAAGTTGAACACGCAAGGAAATTTTGTCCACAAGCCGAGCCCACTGACGGACGCGGACAGAGCGCGTCGACGGAATAGAGCAGAGCGCGCTTCAGCATCTAATGGCGAGCAGAGCTGGCCGAGGGACGCGAGCAGAGGCCGACACAGCGGGTAACTGCATCATCGCGCTGCGCTCAGCACAACCGCATGCACACAGACATGTGTGATCGTCCGCTGGCCCCAAATACTGGCAGCACAACTTATAAGTTGACGGATGGAGTACTAGTTACAGTGATGCATATAATTAAGCAAAGGGCTCACACATGTCTGTATTGACTGGAACGAGAATGCAATAGCACAATAAGAATTAGGGTTTTTTACATCTGTGCCCCTGGTTCCTTAGCTCTACTCATTCATCCCCACGCTCTTAACGTTTGCTCAGTTTTCCCCACTCCCTTGCCCGAAACCCTCAGAAGTGGTCACAACGAACGTCGCCGTCGGGTCAGTGCTTTGACCGTTAACTCTGACGAGTGGGGCTGCATTGGGCGGTGTAGCTATTCGATCGTTGGGCCCTGGTTTCGTTGGGCCGTCGCTTGCATTAAATGCATGCGCGCGCCACCACGACAGAAGCCTGATATGCATGCACCCAACAAGTCTGCCTGCATGCGTCGATGTGCGCCGCCACGATGCACTGACCGAGCCTGCATGCGCTGATGCGTGCTGCCACGATGCACTGACCGAGCCGCTTTCATGCACGCCAGCCACCACGAATGCAATGATGGTCGCTGCCGATGGTTCCTCTCTTCTCGCACACTTGTCTCCTCGATTTAGAGCATCTTTTTTACGATCAGTTGCGGCCTTTTTGATCCACTCGCATCTGCACCCGTTTTGCTATGACAAATAAATTGAACAAATATGTTGTGGTTGCATGCACTAGCTAGGTGGCTACATATTTGTGGCTTGTCTAAAAAAGAAGGGTTTGTTGTGGCTGCATGCACTAGGTGGTTACTAACAAAGCGAGCTCTCTAAGAAAACAATCAACAAACATGTAGATAGGGCCAACAAGCACATAGCACGATCACATAGTTGAAACTAGGAAGAAATTCATAATACAATATATAGAAATCTTAATAATAGAACTTGATAAAAGGGCCAACAAGCCCATAGCATCTCCAACATAGTTCAATTACAACTTGACATAACATAGACTAAAAAATAAAAATAGGTAGAGGGTTCAGAACCCTAGACGCCGCCTTCTCCACCTCGCTCCTCCTCCGGGCGCCCTTCACTGCTCCTCCGGGGCATTGTCGATGTGGTACGGAAGAGTTTGCATGCGCGAAGCGGTGGGGAGGATGTTGGTGTACTCCGTGAACATGTTGTGGGTGGTGAAAGAAATGTACTTGCAGCCACACCAAAACACCCGACCGAGGAGGTAGAAGGCATCAAATGTGTTGGTGAAGTGAGCAAGGAGAGCAACCACCACCCCATTTTGGATGACCTCCTCGACACGAAACATCCTTGGAGATCCCCACGGGAGGTTGTAACATACCAAATTTTCAATTTGGAATGTTATACATAGATCATATTGCATTTGCATGTTTTTGCATTTTGTTCGTGGAGTTCCTCGAAATTCTAAGCAACTCAAGGACCTACGGAGAGAGTTGGGGATTTTACCGTTTTCATATTTGAGTTCGCTCGAATACCGGTACGAGGACAGTGTGATTCTAATTATTTTTCTCTCCTAAAAATATTTCTAAATACAAAATATGAGCGGAGATAATATGACTTCTCCAAAATAACAGAAATATTGGAGGAAAAATGTTAAAATCACTTTTGGTATTTTTCTGGCTTTATTTGCGGATTTATTTGCATAGGAAAAATACGCGTTTTTCAAAATTGCATTTAGGTCCGGGAAAAATGTTCACTTTGTCCTAAATATTATTAGAGGACGGTGAAAATTTATTTCGGGAATTTTGGAGTCCGTTTGGTATTTCTTTCGTTAGTTTTTCTGCGCCGGGACTATCTTTAGAAAAAAAAAGGAAACAGACTAGGAGTCTTACTAGCCCAGGACTCTGGGCTTTATAACTCGCCCGATCCGGCCCGTCGCCACCAGCCCGCAGCCGCCCCCTGCCCCCAAACCCTAGCGCGCCGCGCCGCCCGCCGCCTCCGCCGCCAGCGCCGCCGCCCCGCGCCGCTGCCACCGCCGCCCCGCCCGCTGCCACCGCCGCCCCGCCCGCCGGATCCCACCGGAGCCGCCGGATCCCGCCGCCGTCGCCGAGGTATACGCCGCCGCCGCCATCAGTTTTTTTAAAAGAACCGATCAGTTTTTTTAGGAAAACCCTAGATCTGTTTTATTAGATTAGATCGGTTCGGTTTTTCGGTTTAGTTATTTAGCGGGCGTTCGTCCGTACGTTCGTTTTAACGAATAGTTTTCGTTAGTTAACCACAGACAGTGAACGTTCGTTCGTTAGCCTGTTCATCGTTTTTCTTTTTCGGGGTATTTATCCGCGGTTATTCCGATCGTGATTTCTGCCCTGATCTTGTTCTTCGTTTTTCTTTTCGCTCGAGAGTCGGAATCAGGTGATTCAAAATCCCAGATCTTCATCTCGAAGCCCTCTTTACGTTAGATCAACTTGAAAAAAGTTTTGGCTACTATAAAATTTGACTTTAGGCCAACTAGTAAACCGAAGCTCGTTTCTTTCGCAGTTTGAGTTTCGTTGCTTCTTTCGAGTTGATTCTTTTTGCAAACCGGAGTTCTTAAGTTGAATTTCTGGTTAGATCTCTTATTTGAGTTTTACCCGTGCATTAGTTAAGTACTTATTGTATGCTTGTTTGATTACGATAGAGTACCCGGAGTGCGCCGCTTGCTACTTTGAGTCTCTAGGTTTTGCGGATCATCAGCAAGGCAAATAACACTTTGATCATGCTTTCCAATTACCCAGTTTTCATTGCATTAGTCAAACCCTCACACATTGCATGAGTAGGATAAATTAACTTGTGGGATTGGGAAGTAGTTTGAGGTAGTACCTATTACCTGCATTGCATTCAAACCCTTGGGAGTTACTTCTACGTTTGCTGTAAGGACATGCTATGCTCGTAGACGTGGTTTGGGTTTGAGTGAAATCCATGACAAATGTGAGTTGTTAATTAATGGTTCAACTTAAGGTGGCAACATTAATACACATCTGGGTGGATTGAGGCATCTGGGTATTCCAGTGATTGCCTGTTTTTCTTTTGGACCGCCACCCAGGCTCAAAGGGATCATGAGATTTTTCATACTAGAAACTTCCGTGTGCAGCCACATGCCATTATGGGCTCTGGCATAGTTGAGTAAGTTGTGGGAAACCTTTCCATGATGGGCTAGCAGATGTAGTGGGTTTTGTAGGTGTACCGGCCTATCTATGTGGTTAAGGGGACCTCTTCGGAAAGACTGTGTCTCGGTCATCTGTTTCTCAAACACCACGCAGTGCGAGAAACCAAACGGAGGCGATCGAGTCTTGTGGGGAAAAGTGCACAAACCTTTGCAGAGTGTACAAACTGATCATGATTAGCCGTGTCCCCGGTTATGGACGTCTTGAGTATCTAGTACTTGGATTATCATGTGAATCTCATCATGTTAATCTAATTTAATTTTGTTGGGTTTAATGATTACTTTAATTGGGCTTGAGAGGATGTCTATCTTCTCAACGATGTTTCAACTACCATGATAGTTAAATTAAAATCTATTCCTTTGAAGTAGGGAAAAATTGGCTTTACGCAAAAACTTAACCATAGAGCTTTCCACCAGCCATATTGCATATAGTATAGCCTTACTTTCATTGCATTCTCTTGTGTTACCTTGCCATCATATTCCATGTGCTGACCCATTTTCGGGCTGCAACGTTTCATGTTGCAGACTTTTCAGATGACGAGTAAGATGCCCTTTTAGGTCGTGGTTCTATACTCAGTGATGCCGCTGGAGTTGATGGACTCACTTATCTTCCAAGCCTTCCGCTGTTATCGTGTTAGATGGCCTTCAGCCATATTATTTGTAAAAAAATTCATCGTTGGACTATCGATGTAATAAGTGTGTGATTGCTACTCTGTTATAAATCCTTCAAGTACTGTGCGTGTCAGCATTACTGATCCAGGGATGACACTGATGCACAGAGATCAGACTGTTTGAGGTCTGGTCGCTACAAGATGGTATCAGAGCACACGCTGACTGTAGGCCACGACCACTAAGACAAGCCCTAGAACACACTTCACTCTTCTCTTTCTGACTCCTCATCTTTTCTACTCTGTAGGATGTTGGAAGCAAAGCACAAGTTCATGCAACCGGATGATGATACACCGTTTGGACGACACCTGAAGGAAGTCACAAGATATCTCAACATTGGATTACCAAGTTTCACCGGAACCTACAATGCCACTCTACCCGAGGAGGAGCGTTGGTTGATTCAAGCTCAAGTTCCAGGAAGGACGTTCACACCCGTCACCTCACTCATAGCATTTTTCTTTAATGCACCCACATGGAGCCTAGGAAGGAGTATGGCAGCCCACATTGCTATGGGAAGGATTGGAGAAGTCTATAAGCAGGAGCTAAAGGACACTATCTACCAGATTTGTGGACACCCCAGATGAGAATTAAAATATGATCAGCACCCGGAAGGGTATATCCATTGCAACATTCATCCAGGAGTTGAACCATCACGTTCGTCGCCAGGAGAACCAGATGTGTGCGGGGATGATAGATTTGAAGAAGGCCCTAAATAGGAATTTGGAGCTAGAAGAAGAACTCAAGTCTAGACGCGACGGATATGAGGAGGAGATGAAGATACTTGTGGAAAAGAATGATGATTTAACCCGGAAGTTAGGGATACTCATGGGAGAAGAAGACGAGGAAGAAGAACCCAAGGAGATTCCGCCGGAAGACTATATCATCATAGATGACACAAATTCGGAAGCTGAGGATAGCAAGGACAAAGACTATGAAGATGAAGCTGGAGCAGATATTATGGAATCCTCTGTCGATCAATATTTTGAGATGACCACCCTATGACTAGTATTTTACCCCATATATTAGTTTTAGAGCACTTTTGTAAACGATCGTTAGATTTGTAAGACCTTGTTTGAAATTGATTGGTGTGAATTGATTGTGTGTTTGTCTCATGTGCATATGGGTAGTGATTTTCCCTTAGACCTCTTTTCTATTCTAATCTCTTCCCTCTGCACCCATCAGATGCCTCCAAGACGTGAATTTGAGTTTCCCCCTGAGCTCACTCAGTTGATCCAGCAGCAGAACACCCTGATGCAAGTTCTTGTCCAGAACACTCAGAACAACCAGAACAACAACAACAACAATCCTCCACCACCACCACCTGATGACACGTTTCTTAAGGTTGCAACCACCCGTGTTTGCTAGCAGCATCGAACCAATTGTGGCTGATGACTGGCTACGCAAGATTGGAAGGGATTTGACCACCGCCAATTGCTCGGATGCTGAGAAGGTGCGATTTGCCGCACACCAGTTGTCTGGACCAGCTGCAGCATGGTGGGAGAATTACACAGCCACTTACCCCGTAGCCAATGTGACTTGGGATCAGTTTTAGCAAGCTTTTCGTACCGCCCATGTCTCAACTGGAGCCATGAGTATGAAGAAGCAGGAGTTTCGCAATTTGCGCCACGGGAATCGTACTGTGGCCCAGTACGTGGATGAGTTTAGTACCCTATCTCGTTATGCCCCAAATGATGTGGCCACATATGCCGCTAAGCAGGAGAGATTCATGGAAGGGCTGAATGATGAGATGAGTGTACAGTTGATGGTGGCAACTTTCAATAACTACCAGGAGTTGGTTGACCGCGCCCTAATGATTGAAAGGAAGCACCAGCAGATTGAGAGTCGCAAGAGGAAGTATGGGCAAGGAAAGTATAATTCTAGAGCTCAGCAGAAGCCCCGCTTTATCCCTAAAGCGGTAGGACAGTTTCAACATACCATGGAGGAAGTAGCTCGCACAACCACAATGGCACCAAGAATGGCAATGGGAATGGGAATGGAGCCAATGGAAACCAGAACCGCCCTACACCGTCCACACCCACCAAGAGGGATTTTAGCCATGTCACTTGTTACAAGTGCGGGAAGAATGGACATTATGCCAATGAATGCCCAGAAGTTAAGAATGGGAACGGCAATGGAAGCGCCGGGAAGAAGCCCAACCCGTTCAACAAAGGACAAGTGAACCACGTGACCGTGGAGGAGGTAGAAGAGCAACCAGATGCTGTTGTCGGTAAGTTTTTGGTTAAGACATTTACCGCAATAGTTCTTTTCGATACTGGAGCATCGCATTCATATATTTCAAGGGGATTCGTAAATAGACATAGGATGTCCACCCGAGTTCTTAAGACTCCCATGTTAGTAAGTTCACCTGGAGCAGATTATATGGCACACTAAGGATGTTTTCAGACGCCATTGATCATAGGACGCCACACTTTCCCCTTTGACCTAATAGTTCTGGAGTCACAAGGATTGGATGTGATATTAGGTATGGATTGGCTATCGAAGTATGGAGGTAATATTGATTGTGCCAGTAAGTCTATTTTGCTCACCACCCCGGAGGGAAAAAGGATTAAGTATGTATCAAGGAATTCGCCTACAAGGACTCAAGTACATTCTCTCACGGGAGTTGTTCAGGAGGAAGTGCCAGTAGTGAAGGATTATCTGGATGTGTTTCCAGAGGAGTTACCTGGCATGCCACCAGATAGAGATATAGAGTTTTTGATTGAACTTTTGCCATGCACCGGGCCAATTTCTAAGAGACCATATAGGATGCCCGCAAAGGATTTGGAGGAGATAAAGAAACAGATTAAGGAGTTACTGGATAAAGGATTCATACGCCCAAGTTCTTCGCCTTGGGGTTCGCCAGTACTTCTAGTGGAGAAGAAGGATGGATCATTAAGAATGGTTGTTGATTACCGAGGATTGAATGAAGTAACGATCAAGAACAAGTACCCACTGCCAATGATCAATGATCTGTTCGATAGATTTCAAGGAGCTAAGGTATTTTCCAAGATCGATCTGCGATTAGGGTACCATCAATTGAAGATCCGAGAGCAGGATATACCTAAGATGGCCTTTACCACTAGGTATGGGTTGTACGAGTATACCGTTATGTCGTTTGGTTTGACGAACGCACCGGCATACTTTATGAACCTGATGAACAAAGTGTTTGTGGAGTATTTGGATAAGTTCGTCGTAGTGTTCATAGATGATATTTGACTTTCTCGAAGGATGAAGAGGAGCATGCAGAGCATTTGCGTTTCGTACTGGAGAAGCTCAGAGAACATCAGTTATATGCCAAGTTTAGCAAATGCGAGTTTTGGTTGAAGGAAGTCGGATTTCTCGGACACATTATATCTAGAGAAGGAATAGCAGTAGATCCCGCCAAGGTGGACACTGTGACCCATTGGGAAGCACCAACAACAGTTGGAGAGATCCGGAGTTTTCTTGGACTAGCAGGATACTACCGGAGATTCATCGAGAATTTCTCGAAGATTGCAAAGCCAATGACAGAGTTGTTGAAGAAGGACACCAAGTTCAGTTGGACAGAAGAATGTGAAGCCAGTTTCCAGGAATTAAAGAAACGTTTGGTCTCATCCCCTGTGTTGATTTTGCCAGATCAACATAAGGATTATGAGGTGTACTACGACGCTTCACGTCGAGGACTTGGAGCAGTTCTTATGCAGGAAGGAAGAGTTGTTTCGTATGCTTCACGACAACTGAAACCTCATGAGCTGAACTATGCCACCCATGATTTGGAGTTAGCAGCCGTAGTGCATGCATTGAAGACGTGGAGACATTTTCTTATTGGAAATCATTGTGAAGTATATACGGATCACAAGAGTTTGAAGTACATATTCACTCAGAAGGAGCTGAATCTTAGGCAAAGGAGATGGCTAGAACTCATTAAGGATTACGACATGAGATTGCATTATCATCCCGGAAAGGCTAGCGTAGTAGCCGATGCGCTAAGCCGTAAGAGCCATGTCAATACCCTAATGATGGAGGAGTTTCCACAGGAGTTAGCCGAGGACCTACGAGAACTACGTTCGGAGATAGTTCCGAGAGGCTATGTAGCAACACTAGAAATCCAGTCTACCCTGATGGATAAAATCAGAGAAGCTCAAAAAGCTAACAAGGAGATTGTCGCTATAAAGGAGAGGATGAGCGAAGGAAAAGCTAAAGGATTTCGTGAGGATGAACACGACACCCTGTGGTTTGAGGATCGAATATATGTGCCCAATGACCCGGAGATCAGGAAGTTGATTTTACAGGAGGCCCATGATTCGCCATACTCGATTCACCCAGGAAATACTAAGATGTATTTGGATTTGAAGGATATTTTCTGGGGGACCGGTATGAAGAAGGATATCGCGGAGTATGTAGCAGTTTGTGATGTGTGTCAAAGAGTAAAGGCAGAACATCAGAAGCCAGAAGGATTGTTACAACCTATGCCAATACCCGAATGGAAGTGGGAGAAGCTTGGCATGGATTTTATCACCGGATTGCCCAGGACCAAAGAGGGATATGATTCAATCTGGGTAGTAGTAGACCGATTGACGAAGGTAGCCCACTTTATCCCTGTGAAAACCACATATACCAGTGCAAAGTTGGCAAAGATATACGTGACCAGAATTGTATGGCTGCATGGAGTTCCGAGGAGCATTGTATCAGATAGAGGAACCCAGTTTACCTCAAAGTTCTGGAATCAGTTACATGAAACCTTGGGTACCAGGCTAGAGTTTAGCACAACATTTCACCCGCAGACAGATGGACAGACGGAGAGAGTAAATCAAATTTTGGAGGATATGCTAAGAGCCTGTGCATTAGATTATGGATCTAGTTGGGATGACAACTTGCCTTACGCGGAGTTCTCATACAACAACAGTTACCAAGCCAGTTTGAAGATGGCACCGTTCGAGGCATTGTATGGAAGGAGATGCCGAACACCGTTGTCGTGGGATGAAGTTGGAGACCGACAGTTGTTTGGACCAGACTTAATCAAAGAGTTTGAGGAGAAGGTGAAGTTGATTCGAGATAGACTGAAGGTAGCTCAGTCCAGGCAGAAGAGTTATGCAGACTCGAAGCGCAAGGAGATAACCTATGAGATCGGAGATAGAGCGTACTTGAGAGTATCGCCTTTGCGAGGAGTTAAACGTTTCAGAGTAAAAGGAAAGTTAGCCCCGAGATTTGTGGGACCTTACCGTGTTTTGGAACGCATGGGAGAGGTTGCCTATAAGTTGGAATTGCCCGAAGCATTGTCAGGAGTGCACGACGTGTTTCACGTTTCGCAGCTCAAGAAGTGCCACGCGGAGATGGCCGATATACCGATTAGAGACACAGTACCCCTGGAAGCAATTCAGTTGGACAGTGATCTGACTTACGAGGAGAAGCCTGTGAAGATTCTCTAATTTTCAAGCAGAGTTACTCGCAGTATGGTTATCAAGTTTTGCAAAGTTCAGTGGAGCCACCACACCGAGGAAGAAGCAACCTGGGAACGAGAAGATGATCTACGCAAGGACCACCCACACCTGTTCTCTAGCCAAGTCGAATCTCGAGGGCGAGATTCATTCTAAGGGGGGGTAGGTTTGTAACATCCCAAATTTTCAATATGGAATGTTATACATAGATCATATTGCATTTGCATGTTTTTGCATTTTGTTCGTGGAGTTCCTCGAAATTCTAAGCAACTCAAGGACCTACGGAGAGAGTTGGGGATTTTACCGTTTTCATATTTGAGTTCGCTCGAATACCGGTACGAAGATAGTGTGATTCTAATTATTTTTCTCTCCTAAAAATATTTCTAAATAGAAAATATGAGCGGAGATAATATGACTTCTCCAAAATAACAGAAATATTGGTGGAAAAATGTTAAAATCACTTTTGGTATTTTTCTGGATTTATTTGCGGATTTATTTGCATAGGAAAAATACGTGTTTTTCAAAATTGCATTTAGGTCCGGGAAAAATGTTCACTTTGTCCTAAATATTATTAGAGGACGGCGAAAATTTATTTCGGGTATTTTGGAGTCCGCTTGATATTTCTTTCGTTAGTTTTTCTGCGCCGGGACTCTTTTTAGAAAAAAAAGGAAACCGACTAGGAGTCTTACTAGCCCAGGACTCTGGGCTTTATAACTCGCCCGATCCGGCCCGTCGCCCCCAGCCCGCAGCCGCCCCCTGCCCCCAAACCCTAGAGCGCCGCGCCGCCCGCCGTCGCCGACGCCCGCCGTCGCCGCCGCCGCTGCTGCCGCCGCCAGCGCCGCCGCCCCGCGCCGCTGCCACCGCCGCCCCGCGCCACTGCCACCGCCGCCGCCGGAGCCGCCGCCTCGCCCGCCGGATCCCGCCGGAGCCGCCAGATCCCGCCGCCGTCGCCGAGGTATACGCCGCCGCCGCCATCGGTTTTTTTAAAAAAAAGAACCGATCGTTTTTTTTAGGAAAACCCTAGATCTGTTTTATTAGATTAGATCGGTTCGGTTTTTCGGTTTAGTTATTTAGCGGACGTTCATCCGTACGTTCGTTTTAACGAACTGTTTTCGTTAGTTAACCGTAGACAGCGAACGTTTCGTTAGCCTGTTCGTCGTTTTTCTTTTTCGGGGTATTTATCCGCGGTTATTCCGATCGTGATTTCTGCCCTGATCTTGTTTTTCATTTTTTTTCGCTTGAGAGTCAGAATCAGGTGATTCAAAATCCCAGATCTTCGTCTCGAAGCCCTCTTTATGTTAGATCAACTTGAACAAAGTTTTGGCTACTGTAAAATTTGACTTTAGGCCAACTAGTAAACCGAAGCTCGTTTCTTTCGCAGTTTGAGTTTCATTGCTTCTTTCGAGTTGATTCTTTTTGCAAACCGGAGTTCTTAAGTTGAACTTTCTGGTTAGATATCTTATTTGAGTTTTACCCGTGCATTAGTTAAGTACTTACTGTATGCTTGTTTGATTGCGATAGAGTACCCGGAGTGCGCCGCTTGCTACTTTGAGTCTTTAGGTTTTGCGGATCATCAGCAAGGCAAGTAACACTTTGGTCATGCTTTCCAATTACCCAGTTTTCATTGCATTAGTCAAACCCTCACACATTGCATGAGTAGGATCAATTAACTTGTGGGATTGGGAAGTAGTTTGAGGTAGTACCTATTACCTGCATTGCATTCAAACCCTCGGGAGTTACTTCTACGTTTGCTGTTAGGACATGCTATGCTCGTAGACGTGGTTTGGGTTTGAGTGAAATCCATGACAGATGTGAGTTGTTAATTAATGGTTCAACTTAAGGTGGCAACATTAATACACATCTGGGTGGATTGAGGCATCTGGTTATTCCAGTGATTGCCTGTTTTTCTTTTGGACCGCCACCCAGGCTCAAAGGGATCATGAGATTTTTCATACTAGAAACTTCCTTGTGCAGTCACATGCCAATATGGGCTCTGGCATAGTTGAGCAAGTTGTGGGAAACCTTCCATGATGGGCTAGCAGATGTAGTGGGTTTTGTAGGTGTACCGGCCTATCTATGTGGTTAAGGGGACCTCTTCGGAAAGACTGTGTCTCGGTCATCCGTTTCTCAAACACCATGAAGTGCGAGAAACCAAACGGAGGCGATCGAGTCTTGTGGGGAAAAGTGCACAAACCTCTGCAGAGTGTACAAACTGATCATGATTAGCCGTGTCCCCGGTTATGGACGTCTTGAGTATCTAGTACTTGGATTATCATGTGAATCTTATCATGTTACTCTAATTTAATTTTGTTGGGTTTAATGATTACTTTAATTGGGATTGAGAGGATGTCTATCTTCTCAACGATGTTTCAACTACCATCATAGTTAAATTAAAATCTATTCCTTTGAAGTAGGGAAAAATTGGCTTTACGCAAAAACTTAACCATAGATCTTTCCACCAACCATATTGCATATAGTATAGCCTTACTTTCATTGCATTCTCTTGTGTTACCTTGCCAGCATATTCCATGTGCTGACCCGTTTTCGGGCTGCAACGTTTCATGTTGCAGACTTTTCAGATGACGAGTAAGATGCCCTTTTAGGTCGTGGTTCTATACTCAGTGATGCCGCTGGAGTTGATGGACTCACTTATCTTCCAAGCCTTCCGCTATTATCGTGTTAGATGGCCTTCAGCCATATTATTTGTAATAAAATTCATCGTTGGACTATCGATGTAATAAGTGTGTGATTGCTACTCTGTTATAAATCCTTCAAGTACTGTGCGTGTTAGCATTACTGATCCAGGGATGACACTGATGCACAGAGATCAGACTGTTTGAGGTCTGGTCGCTACAAAGGTGGTGGTAGCCGGATGCGAGGAAGAACTCGGTGAAGTTCCTTGCGGTCCTCCACCTTGATATCGCCCACACACGTAGTGTGCGCTCAACGTACACGCCAGGAGGGTAGAGCTTCTCCAGCATGGTGGGTGGGAAGTGGTAGGTTGGTTCGGTGTACTGCATGGCTGAGGATGTGCTAGAAGAAGGAGAAGTTGTCGAAGAGCAAGAAGGGCAGATGGCAGAGATGATGGGAAATGGATGAGGGATGGTAGAGGCAGAGGGAGTGCATACACGTGGGAAACGGTGGTTCGAAAAAGAAGAAGAAAAATAAGCTAATTGCACGCGTGGGAAAACCATGCAAAAATACAGAGCCAACACGTTCACAAAAAATAGAGCAAACGACGCAATTCGACGGCCCAACCAGAGCTTGGTTTACTTTTGGGCCCAATAACAACGTTTTTTTTCGCAGAGTCAGTGGTGGGAGAGCAGCCGAGCACAACCAGGATCGCCTCTCGCGGATCGCCCCACGATCCAACGATGAGGATCCATTGTTGTGATCCAATGGCGCGGAGCCTGCACCCAGCCAGCCCACCTAATTCCTTCTAGAAGACCAGATCTGAGGGCTTTCGCTTGGCGCGCGTGCATGATCGGACGGCTAACGTTGGCAGCTAGGGTTAGGCGAAACCCCGGGGGTTTTGAGCTGGTCAACGAGGTCTCGAAGGCTTTGACTAAGCATAACTAATTTAAAAAAATCAAAAAATATGAAACCTTTGCCGTTCGTCGTTTTATAAGACAAACTAACACGGGAAGAAAATACTGAACTTGGTCTTTTGTCATTTTCATGAAAAAACCCTAGCTGGCAAGATCGAGGTCAAATGAGCACCATTAATTTAGAAAAATTAAAAAAAATTTAAAACCTACACACAATGTTGTCTTATGTGACATGTTACCAACAAAAAATCATAAACTTGGTCTATGGTCATTTTGATGAGAAACCCTTCACACCTATGAGCTGCATTAATACTGCACACAATTAATGAGTTAAATTAATACATTATAGATTCATAGATACACTATTTCAAAGGAACTAAATGAACATTCTAAATTTCAAGTAGGCTTACCTCATATTCTTCTTCATCACTTTCCTCTGGATCATATTGTACTGGGCCAGCTTCCTCTTTATACACCCCAACCATCATCCTCTTGAACATACAATTACATCCATCACTAGTAAATAAGGAAGCCAATAGAAAATTTAGATATGCACACACGGCACATTGATCATAGGGCTAATATACTCCCAATCTAAGGCAACGAATCTTAGTAGCATTAAAAACCCCAATATGTGAGCACTAAAAACAAATCTAATAAGCATGCATCTGTTCACAACATCTAGCATTTTTGCAGCGAATTTATCCAATTCTAAAACCCCAATCATTGCAGCACCTAAAATCATAGTTCACAACATCTCGCATTTTTGCGACAAATTTATCCAACAAACCCTAGTCCAAAAAACCCCATCCCCCAACCCATACAAAAAACCCCGGCCCATCTGTCAAATGAACTACTCTAACCATCTGAACTACCGTATGAATCACAATCTAACCAATGCAACTAGGGAGCAACTAACTCTACAAGCTAAGCAAGTGCAAATACCTGCTGCTCCACGCCAGTCGGCGCATCGGGGGTATCGGGATGGACTGCGCCGCTCTACGCTGTCACCTTCTGCAGCGATGAGGCGGAGCCCACCACACCCGCTGCGGTTGTGAGTTTTTTCGCACCGCCGTGGAAGCCGCCGACATCTGCGGTCACCGCGCCCTGACCCTGCTGCTCCACCACATCTCCGGCCGCTCCGCCGGCATCGCCACGAGCGTCGGCCATCTGACAGATGGAGGCGATGAAGGTGAGGAAGAGGATGCGATGGGGGAGAGCGATACGGTGCGGTGGAGGCAGTGGAGGAGAGCGAGACGACGCCGGTGGGGGAGAGGAAGACGATGCATCATGGAGGGGATTTGGGGGAAATGGTAGGGGCGATGGAGGTGTTTTCCCGTCTTTATATGATGTGACGTTTCGGGCATGTCCATGGACACGTGCTACCCCACGACCGCGCACGACCGTGGTCTTGCATGCGCCCATGTATATGTGGCCCCACTAGTCAGAGTTAACGGTCAAAGGCATTAACATGACGACAACGTCCGTTATAACCTGTTCTGAGGGTTTCGGGCAAGTGAGTGGGGAAAAGTGAGCAAAAGTTAACAGAGTGGGGATGAATGAGTAGAGCTAAGGAACCAGTGGCACATAAATAAAAATCCCTAAGAATTAAGTCCACGATGATGCAATCGCAGTGGCGGTTACGGGAGGCAAGAAGAGAGATGCATCCATCAACGTACGACCTCCTCCTCCTCAATTCAGTGGGCCGGGCCACCGATCGGCGGCTTAAGGAGTGGTGGATTTTGTGGTGAGGTCAAGGTGCTTCTCAGCAAAGGCACCCAAGGCTTCCAGCCGGTTGAAGAAGGCCAACTTTGTAACGTCCTTACTAGCCTTGTAGATACCTATGTACATTATTTGCTCGTACACGTCGATGTGTTGTTCAATGAATTCTTGCAGGGCAAGGCGCCTCGCGGCGAGCGCGACCTCCAGGTGGATATTCTTCATGGCGTCAGCGGGCAGTCCCAGGGCCACCAGTGCTTGAAAGAGATTCCGACCATGGAGGCCGAATAGGGTGGCAGGCAATGAGGAGCCCGGGCACGCGGGTTGGAGGAGTATGACGATGTCGTCTGCGAGCTTCTTGATGACGGTGAACTTGTTGGTGGTGGCAACGATCATCTGGTCCAACTGAGAGTCGTAGCTGGCGTCGGCGGTGGCCATCCACCAGCCAGCCACCAACACCATCTGGAGACGACCCTCGGCGCCATGCCGCATGCCAGTGCCGTGGACCACATGGCACAACCGCTGGTCTCTCACGCGCATCTTTGCCATGGGTCTGGAGTGAGCACTTTTGCGCTTAGTGTAGGTGCTTAGGCAAATGCTTAGGTGTGTATGATGTGGTAGATGCATTGGAATGGAGGGGCGCCTTTATATGAGTGCAAACTGTGTTGCATTCACATCGTGCTACATATTTTCCCGGTCCTCCTCCCATTACTCCCCTCATGCATTCACGATGGTTGCTGTTTGCAAAGCGTGTGCGATGTTAGACACTATCGCATACGGTGCATGAAAACTAAATGTGCGCGATTATCTACCTATCGTACACGATTTATAACCATGAACTATTTGTGATGTGCCGGGCACCGTAAAACTCTCGTGCCTGGAATCTGCCCGGAAAACTACCGTGCCTGGAATCTACCTAGATTTAGGTAAAACCACAAAACTGCGACTGCGATGGCAATGCGAGAACAAATGAGAGCAAGGATGAAGCATTTGGGATATTCGAGTTATCAGAAACAGTTATATAGGTACAACTATATGCATCAAGGCTCCCTATCCCCGACGGTTTCTAGGTCGTGTGGGAAGGAGCCCCCTATCGCCCACACTCACTAGGCGACGGTTCCAAATGCTGTCGCGGAAAGGGGTTAAACACCATTTCTATAGCACCGAGGCGTACTAGTGAGCATATAAATGCATATAAAGTATCCAAGATAGATAATATAATAGCATCAAACAATCAACAATTATAGATACATTGGAGACGTATCAAAAAAACAGTATGTATAGGATGAAGCAACATCCATACTTATATAAATCCAAAACTACTGAAAACTTACCACATTTTGGAAAACTTATCATTTCATATTGTGTCAGTGCAACAAACCCTGGGTGTGTTTCCCAACTGTGCACAGGCACAAGACCAAGGTTGAAGCACCAGCTAAGCCCAATATTGAAAAACCAAGAAATTCGAAGAACCAACACGCAGCCAGAGAGACCAAGGTCAAGCTAGAAGAACAACATATTGACAAGAGAAGAGCCTCCCTTGCTGGGCAGGCGAGCCCAGCAAGGGGCGAGGCCACCACCAGAAACAAGCTATCAGAGACTCCTCGGCAGAGCCTGTCGTGGGTGGCGCGGGGGGAGGGGGCAACCATCCCGCCAACCACTCAAGCAGGACCCACGTCATCAATCAGTGCGGTGTCAAGTCGCGAAGTGATTATGTGGCTGCCATTTGGCCGAAGTGATTAAGTGGCAGCCATTTGCCAAGTGGTAGCCATTTGCCAAGTGGCAGTCATTTCCTACGAAAGAAACCCACAAAGGACACCCGTCCTACGACGTGTCAAGGAAGAAGATGCGGAGCTGGCAAGTTAACTCGGCGTGCCTTGCCGGGCAACTAGTGGTGTAATACTAAGCGGTGCATTTAATGCACCCTGTCAGCCTGCAGAGTTAGGTATGATAGCACTGTTCGCTATCATATCAGTTGGTAATGACCATTTTGCCACTATGGTGACCCCTTAATCTATAAAAGGAGGCCCATGGCACCCGTAGGAGGGGTTGGAAAGTTGATGAACCCAAGCCACCATACGAGCGTAGTCGCTGCAACCCTGAGGCACATCTGGCCGGGCAAGTGTACTACTCACCACGACATTCATTCCACCATCAATCCACCAAAGTAAGAGTAGGGTCTTACGCCTCGCAGCGGCGCGAACCAGGGTAAATTGCTTGTGTGCTCTCTGCCATGCTGCCGTGCGCTATTCTGCTCTTTGTGCAACGCGTTGTCCCACCGCCGAACCAGCAAGGGGCGACCGGTCCCATAGGTGTCCGCGGATATCCTGCGACATATTGTGTCAAAATTTCAAGCTTTTATCGCATTCTAACTTTTCTATCTAATTTTTGCAATAGAGATAAACTCTCTATTTTGAAACAACGACTCATGAACGTGCAAACTAAGCATGGCAAAGGCTATACTTCACACTTTTATTGAAATTAAAGATACAAAACCTGATTGTAAATAAGATAAAGAAAATACTAATAAAATAAAATGACACTCCAAGCAAAACACATATCATGTGATGAATAGAAATATAGCTCCAAGTGAGGATTCCGATAATGTTGAAGACGAAAGAGGGGATGCCTTCCACGACATCCCCAAGCTTGTAAGCTTGGGTATTCCTTGAATGTTACTTTTGGGTGCCTTGGGCATCCCCAATATTAGGGTCTTTGCATTCCTTATTCTCCTCATATCGATATCTCACCCAAAAATTGAAAACTTCAATCACACAAAACGTAACGAAACTTCGTGAGATGCATTAGTATAATAAAGCAAATCATTCACTTTTGTAATCTCAAAGACAAGATTATTAATTGTTTTCACACAATTACTACTGTACCTTATCATTTCCACAATTTATATCACTTAATATAAGCAATGGAAACACTAAAACAAGCAAACTTTGCACTAAAAACAGAATCTGCCAACAATAGAACAATCTGTAATGATTTGGACAATGACCAAAATTCCGCAACTCTTAGAATTCTTAAAAATTAGGACAACTTCGGCGATTTTTATATCCATCATTTGTAAAAAAATTAGAAAATTATCATGTAACAGTAATTTATAGAATTTTCTCCACTAGACGCAATATTTTTGTTTTTGCACAGAGTAAGTCAACTATCATCCACACTATCCCAAAGGCTTTACATGGCACTTTACTAAAACAAAGGCTATAAAACATGATTACTACAGTAGCTTAATCATTTGGACACACAAAATCAATAGGTATAAATGTTGGGTTGTCTCCTAACAAGCGCTTTTCTTTAATGCCTTTTTAGCTAGGCATGATGATTTCAATGATGCTCATATAGAAGTAAAGAATTGAAACATAATGGGAGCATCATGAAGCATATGACTAGCACATTTAAGCCTGGCCCACTTCCTATGCACAGGGATTTTGTGAGCAAACAACTTTTGGCAACAAGAATCAGCTAGCATAGGAAGGCAAAACAAACATGACTTCAAAACTTTCAACACATAGAGAGGAAACTTGATATTATTGCAATACCTACAAGCATATGTTCCTCTCTCATAATAATTTTCAGTAGCATCATGAATGAATTCAACAATATCACTAAAAATAAAGCATTGTTTTCATGATTCATAGTCATGGAAATTTTACTACTCTCCACATACGTGATTTTCTTCTCATCCATAATAGTGGGAGTGAACTCAACAAAATAACTATCATGTGATACTTGATTGGCAAAATCATATTGATAATTAAAATTATGATGACAAGTTCCATGGTTATAATTATTATTTATATCATAAGAGTCATCACAATAATAATCATAGATATCAACTTTTTTCTCATAATCAATTGAAACCTCTTCCAAAATAGTGGAATTATCATTACATAAAGTCATGACCTGTCCAAATCAACTTTCATCATTGTAATAAGATTCAACACCCTTAAAAATAGTGGGATCGTTACCTAGAGTTGACACTCTTCCAAACCCACATTCATCCTTGTAATCATCATAAACAGGAGGCACGTAATCATCATAACAAATTTGCACATCAAAACTTGGGGGAATAAAAATATCATCTTCATAAAACATAGCATCCCCAAGCTAATGGATTTGCATATAATTAGCATAATGGATATTCAAAGAATTTATACTAGCAACATTGCAATCATGCTCATCATTCATAGATTTTATGTGAAACATTTTATTGAATTAATCTTCTATCAACTGAGCACAATTTTCCGCTCCATCATTTTCAATGAAGGTATTATAAAGATGAATAATATGAGGCAACCACAATTCCATTTTTAGTTTTCTTTTATAAACCAAAATAGTGATAAAACACAAAACTAAAAGATTCAATTGCAAGATCTAAAGATATACCTTCAAGCACTCACCTCCCCGACAATGGCGCCAGAAAAGATCTTGACATCTACTACAAAACTTGTTCTTGTAGACTCGTGTTGGGCCTCCAAGCGCAGAGTTTTGTAGGACAGTAGCAAATTTCCCTCAAGTGGATGACTTAAGGTCTATCAATCTGTGGGAGGCATAGGATGAATATGGTCCCTCTCAAACATCCCTGCAACCAAATAACAATGAATCCCTTATGTTCCCAGCACACCAAATACAATGGTAAATTGTATGGGTGCACTAGTTCGGCCAAGAGATGGTGATACAAGTATAGTAAAGATGGTAGATATTGATTTTTTGCATTAGGAATAATAAAAAAACAGCACGGTAGCAAGTAACAAAAGTGAGCAGAAACGGTATTGCAATGCTTGAAAATGAAGCCTAGGGTTCATACTTTCACTAGTGCAATCTCTCAACAATGCTAATATAATTGGATCGTAGAACCATCCCTCAACGTGTGATGAAGAATCACTCCAAAGTTCTTATCTAGCGGAGAACATAAGAAGAAATTGTTTTTAGGATATTAGATCGTAGAACCATCCCTCAACGTGTGATGAAGAATCACTCCAAAGTTCTTATCTAGATCCAAAGTTCTGGGGCTTTCTGTATTTATAGGATTTTTTGGAGTCGGTCTCAGATCCAGGTGGGCAACGAGGTGCCCACTACCCACCAGCCCACGGCCAAGGCCTCTAGTGCGCCCTGGTGGGCAGTGTCCACCTTCTAGTGCTCCCATAAAGCTTCTAGTGCCTCTTTAGTTCCAAAGAAATTGTCACAAAGTTCTGTTGCATTTGCAGAACTTTTATTTCCGCACAAAAAACAACACCACAGTAGTTCGGCTGAAAACAGCATCAGTCCGGGTTAGTTCCATTCAAATCATACCAAAACCATATAGAATTGTTGTAAACATTACATGAATACTTCATAAATTGTAGATACGTTGGAGATGTATCATGCCTGAAGACAAAACCCACTCTGTACATGTGGCCCAAACATATGTATATCGAATTGGTGTGTGGTGCTTGAATACCCAATGCGCAAATTTGATGTGGAACCATCCTTTCGAACTGTAAAATCCCCACATTGAGTGAGAGTTCATGATGCGTAGCATGCTCTCAAACTTAATTAGGCCTGGAATGATCGACCTACTATTCGATAACACGAGCCAAAGAAGAAGAATCCACCCTGGTAACCTTTTCCATCGGTAGTTAAAATGATGGACGTCCACATGGGCCCACGAATATACAGGCTTACCGTCGATAACCAAGCTAGTGAGAGTGTCCAAAGACAACTATTGCATGCATGTTTCCCAAGCATACTTATGGAGGTGCATGATGTATGCATATGTGTTGAATACCCAATGCACAACACTGATGTGGTGCATGCGTTGAAAATCGCACAGTCCCCACACAGAACAAGAGGTTCATGACATGTCGTGTGGGATGGATTCATGTGTACACATGCGCTATTATGTAATATCACATCTATGAGCGGCCACGCGTGCGTGCCCAGCCACAGTCAGCTGGCCCACTGTCATGTGGGCCCCGACCTATTAATTAGTCAAAGTTAATTAACGTCGGCATAATGTTAAGTTAAATAGCCACTGACTAACGGGCCCCACAAATAACTAAAATGACTAAATAAATATTTTTAATAGTTGACCCAATGACAGGTGGGACCCCCCTTACTATTTCCGTGGATAAGATCTTTAAGCCCCACTTTATGACATGTGGTCCCCACATGTCAGTTGGACTAGTTAACCTAGTCAACTTTGATTGTTGACTGTTGACTTGACTGCTGACTCAGCCCCCTGGACCCACCTGTCATCCATTGTGGCTAACCCACAGTGGGTATGAAAAGTATTACATTTTTTAATTATATTTAATAAATACAATAAGTTTATAAAATGTTTAAACCTTAGATAATCATATAAAATAATTTATACCTCGGATGAAAATAATTTGTACATGAAAGTTGCTCAGTAAAATATGACGGATCCCAATATGCCTTTCGTTCATCTATCACATGCCCCTAGCATAGTGAACATGTGTAGGATCAAAAGTAGGTCTAGAGGGGGGGTGATTAGACTACTTAACCAAATAAAATCTAACCTTTTCCCAATTTTAAGTGTTGGCAGATTTTAGCAATTAGGAGAAGTCAAGTAACCAACCTATACATGCAATTCTAAGAGTGTGGCAGCAGAAAGTAAAGCACTACATATGAAGGTATAGGGAGAGGTTTGGAGAGTGCAAACGCAATGGAGACATGGAGATTTTTGGCATGGTTCCGATAGGTGGTGCTATCATACATCCACGTTGATGGAGACTTCAACCCACAAAGGGCAACGGTTTTGCGAGTCCACGGAGGGCTCCACCGACGAAGGGTCCATGAAGAATCAACCTTGTCTATACCACCATGGCCATCGCCCACAAAGGACTTGCCTCACTCGGGTAGATCTTCACGAAGTAGGAAATCTCCTTTCTCTTACAAACTCAATGGTTCAACTCCACAATCTTGTCAGAGGCTCCCAAGTGACACATAACAAATCTAGGAGACACCACTCTCCAAAAGGTAAGAAATGGTGCGTTGATGGTGAACTCCTTGCTCTTGTGCTTCAAGTCATAGTCTCCCGAACACTCAACTCTCTCTCACACAGATTTGGATATGGTGGAAAGATGATTTGAGTGGAAAGCAACTTGGGGAAGGCTATATATCAAGATTCTTCTCATAGGATTGGTATATCTTGGTCTCAACACATGAAGATGGGGTATATATAGCCTCCGTTGAAAATCCAACTCTTACACACATTTGACCGAACTCGGTTAGAACGAATAGGTGAACTCGGTCACACCAAAGCAGTTCAAAATGTGAATGTTAGGAAACTCGGTGGGTCTGCCATGATCAACTCGGTGGGACCGATGTGATAGGGCTAGGGCATGACCTCATCTCGGTGGCACCGATTGCATGAACTCGGTGAGACCAATTTCAGCAAATAGCACTATAGAGAACTAGTCAAGCAAACTCGGTGGGGCAGATCGCTCATTTCGGTGAGACCGAAACGTTACCAAAGGATCACAGAGAGTTTACCAGCCAAAATCGGTGGGACCAATCCCTCTTCTCGGTGAGACCGAAATGTTACGAAAGGATCACAGAGAGTTTGCCATGCCATCTCGATGAGACCAAGATCCGTATCGGTGAGACCAAATTATCTAGGGTTTGTGGCAGTGGCTATGTCAAGTGAACTTGGTGGCACCAGATGAATCAAATCGGTGGGGCCGAGTTTGACTTTAGGTTTTGGACATATGTGGAATTTGAGAAAGTGGCTAAGGGTTTTAGAGCAATATCACTAAGCACTTGAGCAACCAGATCATTAAGCAACACATTATCCTCTTTTAATAGTATTTTCTATTCCCATGGACTCAATGTGATCTTGGATCACTAAAATAATAATGTAGAGTCTTGAGCTTTTGCCAATCTTTGTCCTTAGAATTTTGAGGGGTCCACATCTCTAGTCCATGCCATGCCAATCATTGAATTTCCTGAAATATTTAACTTGAATGGATATTAGTTCATTGAGCTATATGTTGTTATTAATTACCAAAACCACCCGGGGATTAGTTGCACATTGAATCTCAAATTTTTGGTAATTGATGACAACATATAGATCAAAGCTTCAAAAAATGGTAATAAGAGTGGAATACATTGTCGCTTTGAGGAGTATGTGTTAAGCAAGAGCTCCCCTAAATTTGTGCATTATTTAAGATTTTCTTTTGAATGCAAATGCACAATCGATTAGGATCATGGGTTACTCTTCCATGTCACATACAACTTGGTGCAGCGCTCAAAATGATAAGATTTAAGCAACAAGCACTCATCACCAAGATAAAGAAGTAAATGATCATACACAAGCAAGCAAGCACACATTAAGCATAGCATGATCAACCACACAAGTATCTCACGGGCATAAGAAAATTGTAGCAATAACCAAAGGAACAAAGTAGCAAGCCAAAATCAACAATGAGAAGCAAAACTCTCTCTCTCTCTCTCTCTCTCTCTCTCTCGAAGCCCAATGATCTATACACTTTCTCCCCCTCTCGGTGTACAAAAGTAGGGGCGCTCTTTTATACCCCTTATTTGTGCATGGGCAGTCAGAGCCACGCCTGCAACCACACATAACAAAGCAAAGGAGGGAAGCCAGAGACACAAAGTTACTAGAGCAACGCCAAGACGGTGGCACAAGAAGACCAAGCAAGAAGACAGGCTCTCCCCCGACAAGGACTCTTGTCGGGACGGCCTGCACGCCCCCAACAAGAACCCTTAACGGGGCGACTCACCCAAACGCCTCTGTTGCAACCACCCTTGAGCCTAGGAGCTCCAAAATAATCAACAACATTGGAACCAAGGCTCGGGAAGCGCCCACGTGATGGCATGCAGATCTTTGTGAAGACAAAGGTCTATGGCTCACGAGATGAGAACCAGATGACAAGGCGATCACAAGGCTCCTTGCCGAGGATGCCCACGAGGCCCCGACATGGCTCCTCGCCAAAGACACCCCAAAGCCCCGGCAAGCCTCTTGCTGAGGACGCCCACGGAGGCCCCGGCAAGGCCCTTGCCAGGAGCAGGCGCAAGACCGCGGCTAGCCCTTGCCGCCCCGTCGTAGCCCCAGCTCGGCGGCCGACCCACTAGCCCAGGCAGGTACCCACGTGGAGGTATGTGGTTCCTGGTCCAACTAGTCAAGCACCTGCGTGGTGGCTTGCAGATCTTCGTGAAGACCCTACCACCACGCCATCTCAGCTGCCTGCCCCGCTGGCCTGGACGCGTGTCGCAACCAGACGGAGCGGCTAAGGATGGGACGGGCCTTGTTTTCGTCTCCGATAAAGCAAATGGACACCTAAGTAGCGCATTTAATGCGTCTTGTCCCGTGATGGCATGAGATAAGCCTGTGCACTGTACACCTTTCCACCTCCTGTGTGCCATTGTGGCAGCCCCTTTGGACTACAAAAGGAGGCCCGCGGCATACTGGAGAAGGATTCGGATCCTTTGGAGCTAGACATGCACCGTAGCTAGTTCAAGAACTCTAGAACACTCGAATATACACCAAAGCAGGACTATGGTATTACGCATTCTCGCGGCCCGAACCTGGGTAAATGATCCTTGTACTAACTCTTAGACCCGCTCTTTGCACAACCTCGCGCCCGCCAACCGTAGAAGGGATTCCAGTGATCCCATAGGTGTCGTTTCCACTAACATCTTTGGCGCGCCAGGTAGGGGTGCGCAGTTGTGGAAATCCTTCTGGCAGTTTGTGTGGAAGTTTTCCATGGCCATGACTTCGAAGGAAGAGAATGAACAAGCGCGGGGCATCATCAGCAAGTGCGATCGATGCCCACGCAATAACAGAAAAGATAAGTTACGCAAGACTTTGAGTAATTACTTTTTACATAAGGTTATTCTCCTAGAGGATCTTTCTTTCTGTATGATAAACTGTATGCAATGTGATCCTTCCACTATTGGCAAGGCCCTCGTCCTGTTTCAAGTCCGCTCAACAGTTTGAGCTGCCGCATTGAGAATGGCAGGGTAGCCTTTCCGTTGCCAGTAACGCATTTGTCCTGATTCGAGTCCGCTCAACAGTTCGAACGGACGTGCTGAGAATGGTAAGGCGGTTTTCCCGGCAGCAAGCACACCCGGCATGCTATTGAGGATCCGTCCTTAGAGCGCCGCGGCTTTGTTTTACGCACCGGCGAGCCTATCCAATTAAGCATAGGGTGGACATACAGAGATAAATCAAACAGGAAAGTAACGCACATTACTTCAAGGTACTGCAAAGTTATGTTACATCAATTGTTGCTGCGGTTCTAACTAAAGATAGAAATTGTCTTGGTTATGAAACTGCAAAGACGGTAAGAAACGGGGTGCCTAATCCCGGCGCTGGCCTTCTACCCTCTGAATTCCCTCGACGCTAGTGATGATGGGCTTGATACGCTCCTTGAGTGCCGTAAGATCTACATCATCCGGCAAGCTATCTAGCGTGCCGTCGAAGCTGATGTCGGGGTTCTAGTAGGCCACCCTGGTGAGGACCTTGGTCAAGGCGCCCCGACAGAGCCTCCGGGACTCGTCGGCTAGATAAGCCGCTCAGTTAGAGTGGAGCTTTTCCAATGCATCAAGGATGCACTCATAGAACCTGGTCAGGCTAGCGTTGATGGAGAGGTTCACCTCCCGGAAAAACCAAAAGTTTGGCATGCCCATGGTGGCCAACTACGCGGTGAGCTTCTCCGGGACAGCGACGAGGCAGCTGATCCAGAGGTTCTCGCCCTTCACGTAATCTGCGTAGCCAGCGGCGTCATTCTTCCGCAGTCGTTTCTCCTTCTCGAGGTCCATGTTCAGAGTCTCCTCCCGAGCCCTGGCCTCCGAAAGCATCCCCTTGAGGCCCTCCAATTCCAGCTTCAGATCTTTGATGGAATCCTGGGCTACGGAGAGCTGCTCGGCCTTGCTGAGAACCTCGGCTTGCACCTCGGTCAAGGTAGCGTGGATCGTGTCTCTCTCTATGGTCAGCCCCAGAACCCGTTCGTTCAGGCCATCCCGCTCCACCTCCAGCTCCTTCACCTTGCTGGCGTGGACCCGAGCCTGAGCATTGAGTGCCTCAATGTGCCTCGGTTCCAGCTCCTGGGTCCGCCGCGTGACGAGCTTGTCAACCTCCTCGTCCTTGCCGCGGAGTGCAGCGGCGAGCGCCTGCTCACGGGCGACGAGGTCTTCCTCCTAAGAGTCCAATTGAACTTGGCGCTGTTTGGGGGCGGCCTCATCATTGGCGGGCTGCTCCTTAGCCTCCTCCCGGACCTTCTTGAAATCGGGCAATGCCAGCATAAGATCTCGGGCGCGCTCGTCCAGCTGATACTGGGAAGCCCACAACTCACTCAGGGCCTCGGAAAACCAGACTTTCGTCTGGGCAACACGCTCCTGGAAGTCGTCGTCCGCCTTATCCACCACTGCCGACCTGGACTTTGCTTTGTCCAGGTGGGCGCGGTGAAGCGCTTGGAGCTTGTGGAAGCTGGCGCCCATGGCCCGAAGGAGCTGCTCCTCTCGAGAACCGTCGCCGCCAATGCTCGGCTTGTCAACGACCTCAAGCCCGGCGGCGGCGAGCGCCTCATCGTCAAACACCTCCCCCTTGGTTGGCGCCCTGGTGCTTGCCATCAATGGGAGGCGGATGAACTAGTCATCGCTCACCTTCAAGTAACGACTCGAGCCAGAGGCGGCGGAGGAGGAAGGTTGGTCGTCAGCAGCAGCCTTGCCGGCCTCCTCGGCAGCGGCCCTCCGGCCTCCTCGGCGGCAGCCTTGCCGGCCTCCTTGGTAGCAGCCTCGCCGGTCCCTTCGGTGGGCCTTTTGCCGGCCTCCTCGGTGCTGGCTTCGCTGGTCCCTCCAACGGGCCCCTTGGCTGCCTCCTCGGTAGTGGCCTTGGTGGCCTCCTCGGCAGCAATGCTGTTGGCCTCGGCCTCAGCGTCCTTGGAAACCTCCTCGATGGTGGGCTCGACATCTACCCGGTCCGTCAAGGGAGGGTCTAAAAAGTCAAAGAGAAAAATTGAGGCAAGGCTAAAGTCGAAGCTCAACTTACAAAGAACAAACAAATTATTCGTACCAGGCTGAGAAGGAGTGGCGCTCTCCCCGCCCACGATCATTGTTGGGGGAGTGTCACCGGCGCTCAAGTTCCTCTCCTCCTCCTCCATGGGTGTGGGCTCGGTGGTCGGTGCCCTTGCCGGGGACGCCCCTCGGGGCGGTGTAGTGGAGGGGGGCGGCGTGTTAGGGGTGGCCCCTGCGGCCCCTCCTTTTGTTGTTCCACACCTACAAACCCGGCAAGGTCAACATCAAGGATTCACGCCCCGGTGTTCGTCCATGAAGGAGTAAGTAGTGGACACGCCGGGGACTGTTGGCTGGGCTGCTCTCCACCAACAGCGGCATACCCGAGGTACCCGCTGGGGGCTTATCGGCGGACGATACCCTGGCCCTATGTCTCCATGTCCCTACAGAGACATCATCGGATCAAAGAGAGATATTGCAGAAATGAAGTCAGGAGGTAACGTGAGGAGAGAAATACATACTCATCCTCCGTCTCCTCCCCCTCCTCTGGCTTCCTCTTCTTCATAGTTGGGCTTAGAGACCCAAGATCAAAGTCGACATCCATGACGACATCTGCGGAAGGGGGAGAAGGAGATGGGGTCCTGCTACACCTGGACGAAGAGGAGGAAGCTGCCATCCTCTTCACCACCGCGGTCTTCCCCGCCTTCCTCTCCACCGCAGCCGCCATCGATCTCGTCTTGCGCACGAGTTGCTCCGGGGGCTGCTGCTGCCGCACGATGTTGCCAGGCTGGACTGGCTCACCCGAGCCAGCCCACCGTAGGATGCACCACCTCCCTGTGGTAGGAGGGTTGGCGGCCTCGGCCTCCTCATCGGTCGACTCCTCGGCCACGTCTTTGACAAGGGGAGCGTCGGCGGCGGCGCCAGCATGTCTGGCCTCCCCGGCGGACTTTGCCCACCCGGCGAGCTCCTCTTCCTCGGTGGCCATGTTGGCCTAGTCCTCCATGTTGTCGGCGCTGACGGCCTCCAGGACAAGCGCCGCCTCCGCCGCCCTGGCGGCAATATAATCTAGTTCTGCCTGGGTGGTATCGTGGACGAGCACCTGCTCTTCGCGGACACGACTCTCCGACAAGGTATCGAAGAACTCCTGCACCCGATTCGCCTGCGGCTCGACCCAGGCCGGGTCAAGGCCGTGCGCATTGAAGTCCTGCATCATGGCAATGATGGCAGACTGATGGGAGTTGTTGCTCAGCGGGACCACTCCCACCGGCAACCCATATAGGGCCTTTAACGGCCTTGCCGGTCCTCTCGGCCCTGCCGTCGTGGTCCACATCAAGCTGGAAGAGCTTCTGGCAGAGATGAGCGTCCTCCATCATCGCGAGGTTGTGCTTCAGACCAGGGCGGAGCCTCATGACGTCGGCCGCGTTCTGGAAAAGCCAAGCCGGCCTCCCCTTGTTGTGCAGAGGCGCGATTCGGCGGCGAATGAAATCAGCCCCAATCATCTCGAGGTGAGCCCGGCCTGAGCAAGACGGTGGATCTTGGTGGTGGCGGTCGAGAGCTTTCTGTCATTGACGTCGACGTACCACCTATCATTTTGGCGGTCCGGCGGGCTCTGACGAACTCGATAGAATTCCGGTTGGTCATCCTCCTTAATCCACAGCCACCGGTTCCTCCACTCATCCCACCTCTCCTTCTGCCACCGTCCGAATACATACCCTTCTCTTGGGCCCGTGGAATCCAGGTGACGCAGCCGGAGAGGGCGTCCCCCTGGATGCGAGGGAAGAAGTAATGGCGGAAGAGCGCCGTGCTGGGAACCACCCCGACGAAACCCTCGCAGAGGTGGGCGAAGAAAGCCATGCACGCCATGACGTTTGGCGTGAATCAAGGAGATGGAAGCCATAGGTATGCATGATATCATTGAAGAAATCGGAGAAAGGGGACAAAGGCCGCAATAGAAGTAGTTGGCGAAGAAGGGGTACCGATTCGGGCCAGCCTCTGTGAATTGGGCGGGGATGACGTGTGTGGCTGGATGCCCCGTCGTCTTCCACCCCCACAGGGGCTGGAAGTAGTCCCTGAGATGGACCGCGTTGAACATCGAGGGGAAGTAGGCATGCTTCATTTGAAGCACCGCCAACTCACTCTCCGGTAGCTCCTTCTCCCCCGCGCCCTCGACCGCTCCCTTGCCCTTGCTGGACTTGGGTGCCATTGCGGCTGGGGAAGAGGAGAGGAATCAGAGGCGAAGGGGAGCGCGGTGGTGGCGAGCGGAGGCAAGAGCTTTAGCTTTTCGCTTGGAGAAGAAGTAGAGGAACGGCAAACCCGATATTGGAGGAGTGCAGGAGGTAAATGAGTGGCGTGCCTGCTGTTTTCCCCCTTTTTATGGGGAAGGTGTGGGCCAACCCCTTTACCATTTACTGTGAAGTGACACCGGCGTGCAGCAATCATCCCACGCACGACCCCCACGTCTGCATAGATCGTGGGGAAGCGCAACCACAGGAGGAGTTACTGGGGTAAAAAAGATCCAACCCCACTGCCCGCGCACCATTCCGGGCCTAGCCCAACAACGCGTTGCGCTTATGTATGGCCCAGGCCCGGGGGCTCCTGTCGGTGTACAAAAGTAGGGGCGCTCTTTTATACCCCTTATTTGTGCACGGTTAGTCAGAGCCACGCCAGAAACCACACATAACAAAGTAGAGGAGGGAAGCCAGAGACACAAAGTTACCGGAGCAACGCCAAGACGGTGGCACAAGAAGACCAAGCAAGAAGACAGGCTCTCCCCTGACAAGGACTCTTGTCGTGGTGGCCTGCACGCCCCTGGCAAGAACCCTTGCTGGGGCGACTCACCGAAACGCATCCGTCGCGGCCACCCTTGAGCCTAGGAGCTCCAACATCATCAACAACATTGGAACCAAGGCTCGGGAAGCGCCCACGTGATGGCATGCAGATATTTGTGAAGACAAAGGTCTTTCGCTCACGAGATGAGAACTAGACGACAAGGCGATCACAAGGCTCCTTGCCGAGGATGTCCACGAGGCCCCGACAAGGCTCCTCGCCAAAGACACCCTAAAGCCCCAGCAAGCCTCTTGTCGAGTATGCTCACAAAGGCCTCGGCAAGGCCCTTGCCAGGAGCAGGCACAGGACCACGACAAGCACTTGTCGCCCCGTCGTCGCCCCATCTCGGCGGCTGACCCACTAGCCCAGGCAGGTACCCACTTGGCGGTACGTCGTTCCTGGTCCAACTAGTCAAGCACATGCATGGTGGCATGCAGATCTTCGTGAAGTCCCTACCACCACGCCATCTCAACTGCCCGCCCCGCTGGCCTAGACACGCATCGCAACCAGACGGAGTGGCCACGGACGGGACGGGCCTCGTTTTCGTCCTCAATAAAGCAAGTGGACACCTAAGTAGCGCATTTAATGCGTCTTGTCCCGTAATGGCATGAGATAAGAATGTGCACTGTACACCTTTCCACCTCCTGTGTGTCACTGTGGCAGCCCCTTTGGACTATAAAAGGAGGCCCGTGGCATGCTGGAGAAGGATTCGGATCCTTTTGAGCTAGACATGCACCGTAGCTAGTTCAAAAACTTAAGAACACTCGAATATACACAAAAGCAGGACTAGGGTATTACGCATTCTCGCGGCCCGAACCTGGGTAAATTATCGTTGTACTGACTCTTAGACCCGCTCATAACACAACCTTGCGCCCGCCAACCGTAGAAGGGATTCCAGTGATCCCATAGGTTTCGTTTCCACCGACACCCCCCTTGGTAACAAGTTACCAAAAAGCTCGAAAATACATTGTGCTATACGACACTCTAGGCATGATGTCTAGGAGCTGCTGAAGAAGTCTTCTTGTTGGTGGCTCCGGTGTACATAGACGGCGTGGAGATAAGAGCATCAGCAAACACTTCGGGCGAAGTCTGTGGAGTTAGAGGAGTTGACACTTGAGGAACAACTGTGGCAGTAGCTGCAGGTGCTGAAGGTATATGCATGGGCTCGAAAACTAGCACAGCTAAAGATCTTGGTCCTCTTGGGACTCTCTGGAAAGAATCAGTGGTATCTCTATCCACTTCATCTTCCTTGAGCTTCTCCACAACTGTTTGTATCTCAGTGATCTTCACATCAAGATCATATAATTTGGTTTCAACAATCCTCTCAAGACTCTTGATTTTGAGTCTAACTGGCCAGGCTCTTCTCAATCCTTAGAGTGGCATGAAGGAGATGGCTGAGCTGATCTTGCTTGGTCTTGGGGACTCTAGAAGCACTTGCTGCTTTTGTTGTTTTTGCTTTCTCAATCTTTTCTTGGCCTTCAACTAATGTTGGATGTGATGCATCCATGACAACCTCATTGTCCATGAAATCTTGCCTAAGAGGCAGATGCCTCCTATCAAGTAGATATGTCCCTTTTTCTAGTCTGGAGGTGATCAACATCTGAATATGAGGGGCATATCCACAAGACCTCTTTTGGTCTGCCGCAGTTCTCTTGATTGTCTCAACAATTAGGCTCATGACTTTGAATTTCTCTAGAACATCAAACATGTAAAGCAAGTTAATGGAGTGACCACGGATCATCCTATGACCTCCTATCAGCAAAAGAGTGTGCCACAAGATGGTGTTGATAGTTGTCAGTCCACGCAACAAATGATATATATTGCCAAGCTTGTGAGTCTTCAAGTCCTTCTCTGGGATACACGTGTACATGTTGTCCATAGAATTAGGATCCTTCCTAGGATTGGCATACACATTAGTGTAGTTCTCATCTTCCTTGGTAGCATTGATCAAGTTTACCCATTCTAAGATTGTTGAGTGATATCTATTGCCTTCTGTCATCCAGACAATCCTTCCATCAGGATAGAATGAGCAGTCGAGTAGAGTTGCATAATCATCTCATCATTCCATCTGGTCAGCTTTTGTCCAACAAACTTGTCAACCTCATTCAACCAGAAACTCTCATGCACATGGGGAAAGTAATCTGTATTTTCATCAATGTACTTCCAGTCAACCCATTGCATGTTGCAGACTATAGGCTTCTTGTCGAAAAGAACAGTCTCATAGATGTCTTGCTCTTCTTTGGTGTTAAACCTATAATCAACATCAGTTATTCTTCTTGTGGCATAGGGATCAGTCTGTCTCTAGAGTCTTAGACTTCCATCCTTTTCTCAGCTTCATGTTCTCAACAACAAGATGAGCATCATTGTGATCTGGTATCTTTGGCTTGAGCTTCCTGAGCATCATGGACTCATCATCTGAATAATATTCTCCTTGAACTTGCTCTTCTTCTGGCACTGGGGCCTTGCTCTTTTCAACAGCTAGAATGTCTCTGGTGGATCTCTTGGGTGCCAAGGCCTTGGGAGCACCTTTGGGTTTAGATGGAGCAGCCCTAGACTTGATGGCATCCCTCATCAACTTTTGAGTCTTTGCAGCAGGTGCAACATGCTCATCTTCTTCCTCATCAGCATCCTCAACATCATCCCTCATGGATGGCCTTCCAATGACTCTGGCAGTAGTCTTCTTGACTCTCTCTTTCCTCTTCTTTCCTCTAGCAGCCTCATCATCTCTTGATTCAAGAGTGAATTCCATAGTTTTCTGAGTTGAGGCTCTGCCTTTTGACATTGGAATCCTCTTGGCAGGAGCTTTCTTGTTCAAACCTGGCTTGATAGCTCTAGCAGTTTCCTCCTTCCTCATATGCTGCTTCTTGTAAGTGACCTCTTGAGCCACAAAATCCTCATCTTCACTGTCATAATTCCTCTTCTTCCTTGTCTTGGTGGCAGCTTTTGGTAGGTTGCTGGGTGTGCTTCTGCTGCTCTCATAATAGCAGTTGTTGGAGGGACTAGTGCCCTCACTGAGATTTGCGTGCTCCTCTAACCTGTTCTGACTGTCATTGCCATCAGACATCACTGAAACTGACCCTGTGAATAGATAGGTACAGGTAGATTTGATGAGCATCACAAAGCATACTATTTTGGCAAAAGGTTGACACAAAAACTTAACTTTAGATTTCTACAGAAAGCATTTCGGAGCAACCGATATGACTAACCCGGTGACACCAAAGCAGCAACTGATTCTAAACATCCAATTTCGGTCAAACCGAGATGAAGTTCGGTGACTCTGAAATGCTAGGGTTTCACTGAGAAAGTTAACTCGGTCGCACCGATTTGTACACCTCGGTAAAACCGAGTGGTACATGTGCAATGGCCTGAGCCAAATCGGTGAGGCCGATTTCTTCAGATCGGTCGGTACAAGATGAGTTCTGCAAAACCTAACCCCAATTTTTTGCATCGTATCTATTCTAAAGGAAGTTTTAAGTGGATAGAACAATCTAAATCGTGGCTAGAAACATGGCATTAATCTTTGTGCAAGAATCAGAGTTAAGGACAGAAGAAAGAGATCGAGTTTGCACTACTAGGAAAAGGGCTGCTAGTGGCGCACCTATTTTCGCTACTAATGGCGTACTACAGGTGCGCCACTAGCACCACGCCATTAGATTTTTTTACTAGTGGCGCACCACATAAGAAGTGCGCCATTAGTAACCATTTTTTTAAAAAAATCATATTTTTTTTAAAATTCATTTTTTTCTTAATCTCAGGTCACTATGGCTTAATCTCGGGTCAATATGCTTAATCTCAAGTCAAATCGGACTCTGTGGTCAAACTTCCCGGAAGGTCACCCGTCCTCACACTAATCCTGCCCGAGCACGCTTAACTTCGCTGTTCTATCCAACCCCAGCACCAGCTCACTTCACAGGCAATTTCTGATATATCTATCATATCAATCCTATTAAACCTTCTTGATGTCTAGGACTTTGTTCATGTTCATGAGTATGATGAAATTTTGAAAAAATATTTCAAACTTCCGGGTCATATTACGTATCATATATTGAATAACAATTCGATTTTTTTTTTGTTTTTTCGAAACCAATTTTTTTTTCTGTTACTAGTGGCGCACCTAGCAAACGGTGCGGCACTAGTAAGTTTGAATTTTTTTGAATTTTTTTGCCTCTAGATCTTAAAAGCCCCGTAACTTTTTTTCTGTTAGGTTTTTGGGGATTTTGAAAACTTTTTAATCCGAGTTCGTGTGCAAAAGTTATGCCCGTTTTACAAATTCCAGAGATATTTTGCAAATAAAGTCGAAATTCATATTTGTAAATTTTCCCATCAAGTAGACCACATATCACATGAGAAACTTATTTTCTTTTATTTTTGGACATTTCCATCATTTTCTTTTATTTATTTTTAAACTGAAAAGGCGGTCCACCGGGAGGGTGCATTCGGTGGAATTTTTTGGCCAAGTTAGTAATGGCGCACCGTGGGAGTGGTGCACCATTACTAGTTTTGAAAAAAAATAAAAATTGAAACAAAATTTAAATTTTTTTACTAGTAAATTTTGGATTAGTAGTTTTTTTTCTTTTATTTTTCTTTTGGATTAGTAGTTTTTTTACTAGTAAACTTATTTTCTTTTATTTTTGGACATTTCCATCATTTTCTTCCAGGATTAGTAGTTTTTTTTAAAAAATTAAAAGTTTGGATTTTTTTAAAAAAAATTTAAAAAAATTACTAGTTGCGCACTGTGGATGTGGTGCGCCATTTCTAGTTTAACTACTAATGCGCGCTATCCACTGGTGCGCCATTACTACTTAAAAAAAATGAAAAAAAATGTTACTAATGGCGCACCGTGGTTGTGGTGCGCCATTAGTATTTGGACACTAATGGCGCACCAACACATGGTGCGCCATTAGTATATAGTAATGGCGCACCCCATGTCTGGTGCGCCTTTAGTGGCCATATCATCTATAGCCCTTTTCCTAGTAGTGTCGTACCATAACTTGGCGACGAACTCGCTATAGCGAGGACGGCGGTGAAGATTGCCATTGATGGCAGTGGAAACCTGCGGCAGGAGGGCGCTGGCGATGATCCGGAGACCAAGGGGGTGGCAGAGCTGGGCAGGCGCGGTTGAGGGTTTGAAGAAATTTCCTAATATTCAACCCGCGGATATATGTACCCAGTCACTATCGGTGTGACCGAGTGGAACGGCTCGGTAGCACCGAGATGCAGAATCGCAAGTGGTTACTCCAACTCGGTGTGACCAAACTATTCTAGTTGGTTGCACCGAGGTGAAAACCTAGATCAACTTCATGATTTTGGTGAGACCGAATGGGATGGATCAGTCGTACCGAGATGCATTAAGAGGTTTTGGAAGTTAAGCCCTTGGCGGATCGGTGACACCGAGTGCTCCTCACCCGGTGGGTCTGGATTCTACTTGTTCAAACTTTGTGATGTAGCATGAATAGAGTTTGAGACAAAAAAGGCATAGATAGCTAGAGGAAGTACTTAGGCATTCTTGTCTACCCATTTGGCAGAAGAAAAACCAAACAATCAAAGCAACAAATGGATGTCCTTGAATGGAAAAAAATATGCTACCGTTATGCTCACACAATAAGATGGCAAATAAAACATGTGGCAAAGCATGCACAAACACTATAGCATATACCAAGAAATTGGCGATTACTAGGTCATCTACATATGAGTATATTGACTTAGGAGTCAAATGAGAACTTTTGATCGTAGGTCATACTCATCGTTTAAGCACAAGTTGGGTTACCACTTTTACATAAAGCATTGTTGTGTTCACCTCATTAGAGTTCCTTTATCTCAATTCTTAGAGTAAAGCTCCCCCTAGATGTGATATCCCCCTTAGAGGGATGAACTAACCTTGGGTTTTGTCGATGATGACTTCATGTAGGTGTTGAAGATGTTGATGCTCAATGTTAATGTCGATCATTTGGAGCAATCCATTGGAGTGAGTTGCACTTTCAATACCTACATGGGTTTGTCCCACAAGGAACATACAACGATATCCATAGACATAGAGTGAAACACACACATAATGATGTCCATGAAAGCATTAGATTACCTTGTCCCTTGTCTTACCAACAAGAGGGTTTGTGACTCCTTGAACTAGTGCAAGATATGGAAGTTGATTGCACTTGTCCTCGCCAGGATGAATACGAGTAAAATATGTTGGTGGAGTCACCCTCAAGAACTCTCTAGTTCTTCTTCTTTGGGATCCACATCAACTTGATGGGAATCCTCGGAGTTGTAGTCATACTTGATGAAGTAGAACTTGAGGTAGTCTCAGGAACCCACTTGACCAAGGCCTTACGAGCTTCCTCAAATGAGTCAATCTCTTCTTGAAGCTTGTCCTTGCCTTTTAGCTTGTGGTCTTGTGGTGGAAGGTCATCTTGATTTTGTGTTCCCTTGAAGGAAGTGGGGTCGTACTTCTCTTGTTGAGGGACAAAGTTTGTCTTGGTGTATTGATCTTCTTCCCACTCAACTCAATTGGCAATGAAATTTCGTTCAAAACCAACACCTTGAATCTTCTGGTGCCTTCCGTGCTTGCGCACAATTTCCTCAAATTGCTAACTCCCAGCAAGGCTCCTGTAAACACCTTCCTCTATAATTCCCTTCAATAAGCTATTTTCTTGCTCAAGTATAACTTGGCTAAGAGAATCATTAGTGGAATCAAGAGATCTACTAGAAGCAACAACATTGGATTTATCAGGATTATTGTGACTACTAGAGGAATAATCTTTCTTGTTCTTATAGCTAGATTTTACTTGAGGCATATAAGTAGACAAGAGTAAATGCTTGGCAATGTAAGAAGAACTTTTCTTTTGAATATCATGATTGATTGCCTTTGAGAACACATGTTGTTGCTCTAAGTTGAGCTTCTCGAAGCGTAGCTTCTCATGAGTCTTTAAAAGTTCTCGATGATGCTCTAAGGTAGTTTCATGAGCTAACTTAAGAGTGTTTAGTTCTTTAGTTAGACACTCAATCTCCTTATAATTATCATTTGTTTCATCTTGATGAGCATGATTAATAGCAATTTCATCATAGTTTTCATCACTAGTGCTACCAACCAGTAAATCATCATCTCCTAGCAAATCATCTTCATCACTATTGAAATCAAGATATTCAGGGTGTGATACCTTAGGGCCTTTAGCCATGAAGAATCTTCCATTTCCTTCATTAGGTGAGTCAAATATATCGTAGTAGTTGGATGACACAAGAGGAATTCCGGCAACACCTTCATCCCGAGTATCTTCGGAGTCGTAACCGGATACCCATTTTCCAACATGAGCTTGATGTCTTCGTCTTGTGTAGCTCCTTGATGATTTCTCCTTCCTTTCCGAATCCTTGCTTCTACGATAGGGTCTTCATTCATAACGGTCATCTCTACTCCTTCTATCTTTTGGTGGTGATTCAGCTCTTTTACTTCTTCTTTTGGGAGAATCTTCTCTTCTCTTGTATGGAGCAGTACACTCATTTGAGTAGTGTCCTAGTCTTCCACAATTGTAGCAATTATGATCATGACTAGAAGATATTTTGTCATTGTACGACCTTGACTTGGAACTTCTCTCGTTGCTTCTATTCTTGCAGAATTTGTTGAAGTTCTTAACCATTAACCTCAATTCTTTATTCAAGACTTGTTTCTCACTTTATGTGGTAGGAGCATCACATGAGGCTTTGTAAGCACCACTATACTTGTTGTGAAGCTTAATAGTTTCCATTGAGTGACATCTCATGAGCAACAATTCTACCAATGACTTCCGTTGGATTGAGATATTTGTAGTTGGGCATCATTTGGATCAAAGTGCACACGGTATCATATTTTCCATCCAAGGCTCTTACGATCTTCTTGATGGTGAATTTGTCGGTCATCTCTTTGCTTCCTAAGCTAGCAATCTCATTTGTGATGATAGCAGGCCTAGAGTACATTTCGGCGACTCCTTCACCATGCTTCATCTTGAACTTTTCAAGTTGACTTTGAAGCACATACAACTTGGATTCTTTGACGGACTCGGTACCTTTGTGCATATCAACCAAAGTATCCCAAATTTCCTTTGCATTCTCAAGACGGCTGATTTTGTTGAATTCTTCGGGACACAATCCGTTGATGAGAATATCACAAGCATGAGCATTATAGTGCAACATCTTCAACTCTTCCACGGATGCTTCACGGTCCGGTTCTTTTTCGTCCTCGAAGTATTCACCTTGCAAACCAATTCGCACAAAAGCCCAAATGGCATGGTTATGTCCAAGAATATGCATTTTCATTTTTATGTTTCCAACTAGCAAAATTAGTACCATCAAAGTAAGGACCTCTACGGTGATAACCTCCCACGTTAGAAACCATACTCTACTAGGTTTTGAAACCAAGGCTATGATCACCAAAGCTATGGAAATAATGGCAAATGGAGACCAAAGCTCTTATACCAATTGTAGAATCGAAAGCAAGTCTAGAGGGGGGGGGGGTGATTAGACTACTTGACCAAATAAAAATCTACCCTCTTCCCAATTTTAAGTGTTGGCAAATTTTAGCAATTAGGACAAGTCAAGTAACCAAACTATACATGCAATTCTAAGAGTGTCACAGCAGAAAGTAAAGCATTGCATATGATGGTAAAGGGAGAGGTTTGGAGAGTGCAAACCCAAT
>LR738709.1:189753107-189778946 GCA_902687465.1 Secale cereale
GTTTCCAACTAGCAAAATTAGTACCATCAAAGTAAGGACCTCTACGGTGATAACCTCCCACGTTAGAAACCATACTCTACTAGGTTTTGAAACCAAGGCTATGATCACCAAAGCTATGGAAATAATGGCAAATGGAGACCAAAGCTCTTATACCAATTGTAGAATCGAAAGCAAGTCTAGAGGGGGGGGGGTGATTAGACTACTTGACCAAATAAAAATCTACCCTCTTCCCAATTTTAAGTGTTGGCAAATTTTAGCAATTAGGACAAGTCAAGTAACCAAACTATACATGCAATTCTAAGAGTGTCACAGCAGAAAGTAAAGCATTGCATATGATGGTAAAGGGAGAGGTTTGGAGAGTGCAAACCCAATGGAGACACAAAGATTTTTGGCGTGGTTCTGATAGGTGGTGCTATCGTACATCCATGTTGATGGAGACTTCAACCCACAAAGGGTAACGGCTGCACAAGTCCACGGAGGTCTCCACCCATGAAGGGTCCACGAAGAAGCAACCTTGTCTATCCCACCATGGCCATCGCCCACGAAGGACTTTCCTCACTCGGGTAGATCTTCACGAAGTAGGCAATCTCCTTGCCGTTCCAAACTCCTTGGTTCAACCACACAATCTAGTCGGAGGCACCCAAGTGACACCTAACTAATCTAGGAGACACCACTCTCCAAAAGGTAACAAATGGCGTGTTGATGATGAACTCCTTGCTCTTGTGCTTCAAGTGATAGTCTCCCCAACACTTAACTCTCTCTCATAGATTTGGATATGGTGGAAAGATGATTTGAGTGGAAAGAAACTTGGGAAGGTTGGAGATCAAGATTCTTGTGGTAGGATTGGTATATCTTGGTCTCAACACATGAGCAGGTGGTTCTCTCTCTCAGAAAATGTGTAGTGGAAGTGTAGGCACGTTCTGATGGCTCTCTCTCAAATGGAGATGGGGGTGTAGGGGTATATATAGCCTCCATACAAAATCCAACCATTAATTACATTTGACCAAACTCGATCAGACCGAATAGGGGAACTTGGTTAGACTGAAGCAGTTCAAAATTTCAACGTTAGGAAACTTGGTGGGACCGACATGATCCACTCGGTGGGACTAGTGTGCTAGGGCTAGGGCATGACCTCATCTCGGTGGCACCGATTAAATGAACTCAATGAGACCGATTTCAACAAATAGCACTACAGAGAACTGGTCAAGCAAAGACGGTGGGACCGATCACTCATTTTGGTGAGTCCGAAACATTACAAAAGGATCATAGAGAGTTTCCCATGCAAACTCGGTGGGATTAGTTGCTAAAATATTTAACTTGAATGGATATTAGTTCAATGAGCTATATGTTGTTATTAATTACCAAAACCACCCAGGGATTAGTTGCACCTTCAACATGGAACCGTCCCCTCCGATTCATATGTCCAAAAAATGCCAAACTCCGGGAAGGCATCCCCGGATGTTTCCCCCTCCACCAACATCATGTAGCACTGCGATAGGTCACACCTAGCATCGCTTAGTGCCATGCATCCATCCTATTGTATTTTTTTGTATTGTATTTATTGATTGTTCTGCCTCTTCTCTCTGGTAGACACCGAGACTGACGCTGTTGCTACCTAGTACGACTACAACGTTGATGACCCCGGCGGAGCATCCTGGCAAGCAAAACCCCGTTGATCATCCATATATTTCCCATTCTTTCCCTCTTATTCTTGAATTAACTTTTGCTACTGTTGTTGTTCCGATAGCTCCTATTATGTTGCATAGCATGTCCTACTATTGTTTATATTTTAACTGCTATCATAAATGCTTAGTATAGGATGCTAGTGTTCCATCAGTGGCCCTATACTCTTGTGTGTCTGCTACGGTATACTATCGGGCCGTGATCACTATGAGAGGTTATCACATGTATATACTATATACATATTATACATAATACATGATGTGACTAAAGTCGGGTCGGCTCGTAGAGTACCCGTGAGTGATTCCCGTACTAGGGATGAAAGAACATGTTTCCCGATGGCCCTCGGTGTGAATCTTTGTAGTAGAGCGACAAGGCAGGTTGAGACACCTAGGAGAGAGGTGGCCTGGTCCTTGATCGTTGTCTGCGGTTACTTCAAAATAACACGCATAATGAGTTTGGATATTTGATCTGCTTTGGGTCGTTGGCCTATACGGAGTAACCGCAATGTGGGACAAGATATGGGCAACCGACGTTGTAGTATCAACCATAGATTTCCAAACGTTAGTGATGGAGCGGCATGCCGGGTTGGACTTGAAGCCTATGCTTGTATAATGGGGCTAGCAGGTCCGCTCTCAGCCGCTCACGCAACATGCAGGAGTGTAAAGGGCGTTGGGCCCAAGACCCCTGCACACTTTGTTCGGCCTAGGTTGTGTTGCGACGTATTGATCTTCAGAGGCTGGGCATGACACAGGAAAGTGTATCCGGCCAGAGTGATCGAGCGTGTCGAGAAATGTGGTGCACCCCTGCAGGAAAGTAATCTATTCGAATAGCCATCTCCACGACAATATGATGACTTGGAGTTGTATTCCGACCTATGACAACTAGAATTGGATACTTAATAAAACACACCCAAATGAGTTCCAGATATAACTCAGTGATCGCTCTCTCACAGGTTGACAAGGAGAGGATCGCCGGGTAGGATTATGTTATACGATGATACTTGTTACTATACCAGCTACTCTCTTCTATTGCTGCAAGATGGTGGTTGCCAAAAGCATAGTCTTTGCTAAGACTAGCTATCCCCCTTACTAATGCATTCTGTAATTTAGCCCACATATATTACCCCTGTTTACACATACCGTTGCATATGTAATATATATCTGATGTAAGTCTTGCGAGTACTTCAGATGAGTACCCACAGATGCTTTGCTTCCTTTTTCTCCCTGCTCTCTTCTTTTCAGATGTTGCGATCAGATGGTGGATCCAAGGAGCCATATGCCATCGCCGACGACTATAGCTACCCCGACGGAGCCTACTACTACATGGAGGCCGCCACCGACCAGGAGTAGTTAGGATGCTCCCAGGCAGGAGTCCTTGCCTTTTCGATCGTTGCTACTTTTGTGCTAGCCTTCTTAAGGTAAACTTGTTTAACTTATGTCTGTACTTAGATATTGTTGCTCCCACTGACTCGTTTATGACCAAGCTTATGTATTCAAGCCCTTGAGGGCGTTGACTTGTAATATGAAGCTTGTATGGATGTAATTTGTGTCTAGAGTTGTGTTGCGATATCTTCCCGTGAGTCCCTGATCTTGATCGTACACATTTGCGTGTATGATTAGTGCACGGTGAAATCAGGGGCGTCACAAGTTGGTATCAGAGCCATTTGCCTGTAGGAACCCCCTTCCAACTCCTTGGCTGAAGATGGGTCTAGTCGTTGGATTTTTTACTAACATTGTTGTGTGGTTTATGGGCGCACATCACAATTTGGTGGTATTAGGATCGTCTATACTCTAGTACTCTAATCTCTCTTCTATTCGATTTAAATGATTTTAGTAACTCTAACTATAGGATATTGTAAATACTTACTCCCGGAGAGCCCCACATTCCAGAGGATCACTTCACCAGAAGATTCTGAAGATACCCTCTAGTGTTCTCTCCAAACTTCATGACAATTGTTCTTGTTATTACTAGATACCCTATTGTAGCTACATACACTTGACGTCCATACAATCATTCCAAATTGCTCTTGTTATTAATAGATACCCTATAATACTTTTCAATATCCCGAGAATCCTTGTGCCTACTGCTAGCTCTTTTCAGCGTGAATACACCTGCAAATAGTTCCTCACACTTAAGGATTTGTTCATTCCTAGTGGTTCATGTGTTTCCTGAAATTATTCGAAATGCTATTCTCTGAAAATCCTTAGCAACCTATTACTCCTGAAGTTCTTACCTTCCAATGTCGGATTCAGGGTCCGTAGAGCCAAGAAGGTTCGAACTCTTGGGCGTGTGCGAAGATCTCAACCTCTCAAGCTGTGATCTCGTCGGCCCACAGCCTAGCCTAGCCGGACTCGTGTGAATGGGTAAGAAGATGGACACAACATTTTACCCAGGTTCAGGCCACCTTGCGGTGTAAAACCCTACTCCTGCTTTGTGGAGGATTGGCCTCGCGAGGAGGTATGAGGATGAACTAGTACATTGGATAAGTGACCTCGTGAGGGCTCAACGGGTGAGAATCAGTCGACCCCCACTACGGTGGTGGCTAGCCTATATTTATAGTGGCCCGGTCTTCTTCCCTCAAAACTTAGGCGGGAAGGGATCCCACATCGACCAATTTGAAAGGGGAAAAGTAATACATCTTATCCCGACGAATGGTGATCTTCGCCTGCAAAGCCTCTGATCTTAACGCACAGGTGGGCTCGGCGATGACATCCGTCCTGCCGAGCTCATGGTCTTGGTCTTGTTGTGCTGGAAGGGAAACCTTTAGCACTCCCCTCGGGAACACTCACCTGGCCTTGTCCATCTAGCACCAAAGGGGAAACTGCCCCTCTGTGCCTTCTGGCGCCTGCCTAGCCTTGGTCGTCATGGCTCACGCCCTAGCCTCAGGAGGAGGGGCACTCTTTCATCGAAATCTCCGCTCCTCAGGAGGTGGCCTGCAGAGCTGCTCCTTTGGAGGTTTCGGTGTTTCTCTACTCGGGAGGCCAAGGGGCCTCTCAAGGGTCCTATCTTGAAGATCCCACCACTGGGCCGTATTGGACCGTCGTGGGGTCGCACATTGAGTTGGAGGCAGGCAGGTCTGGGCACCCCAATTCCCTGAATGCTAACTGTAGTCCCCTGTCCCAAGGCATGTCGGGACTGTCTACGAAGCGAAGCCGAGGAGTGGGGGGGGGGGGTGAAACGTCACGGTTCCCAATCGCCTGCGGGCCCAACTTGACGCGTGGCGCATGACGGGTTGCTGGCGCCTCCACTTCCCATGTTGCCTCGGCAACCGTCCTTGCTGACAAAAAGCCGAGCACGCATTGTAGAACCATCACTCCCCATCACGTGCCTGCCTCCTTCTCCTTCCTCTGTAGGCCCACACTCACCTTGCCACCATGGCCTCCAAGAAGAAGAGAGGGAGGGCCCCGATGGCAATGGTGCTCCCGGCAGGGCCGGAGCCTGCGTTGGGTTGGTCCACTGTGGTCAATCTCGAAGGGATGGACAAGGTTCGGCATGTGACCACCGCCGACTCAAATGAGTGGAAGGCGACGAGGATTTGTCCCGCTTCTCAGCCTTCAGTAGATCTGTCGGCCACCGATATCCCTCTTCACCTCCATGCCCTCTTCTCTGGCATGCTGCTGCCATTCTTGGACCTCTTCAACGTTGTCGCACTACCAGGTTCACACTTTGCACTTTGATCCTGGGTCCATCGTCCTCCTCTCCGCCTTTGTCTTACCGTGCGAGGCTGTCATGGGGATCGCCCTGTCCGTGCCTCTACTCTGCCACTTCTTCTCCCTCGAGCTAGTCACCCACGATCAATATTCGTGGTGCATGTCGTTTCAGGCGACGGACGCGTCGGTGGGCATGGGCATTGTCACCGCGCCCTTCCTGGATATCAGGGAATTCCACAAGCAATGGGTGGACGTGGACGACACCGTGCGCGGCTCCTTCCTCTAGATCCCCAGGCCCCCCACTGAACCCAGCTCAGGTTGGGGGCATGTGAAGCTCGCCGGTCCACAACTTGCGCGGGTCATGACCAGATTGGCTGCTCTAAAATAGGAAGGGGAGGCGACAACGATGGATTGCCCCTCTCAGGTGCCACTCCCACCCGTTGTCGGCTTTCATAGGTCAGGATGACCCCATGAAGCTCCAAAAGCCTTCCGTTCCTCCCAGCGCATTGCGCGGGCTGCACCGCCTCCTGACCCGCGGGGAGGTTCCCGCGCTTCCTCAGGGCGGACATCCTCTGTATGATTACCCGAGCGGGGACAAGTTCTCTGAGGCAATGCCACACTTCGATGAATGGGGGATGCTCCCCAAAGCTCATGCGGGGCCTCGCGACAACCCCCTCCTGGTAGCACCAAGCGCCGGAGATCCTGCGGCCGAAGCCCGTGGGGCGGCTGTGGGGCAGCAAGCCGAGGTGTGTGCCCCTCAGCAGCCCAAGCTCGCAGCCTCGGTCACCGGGAGCATCGCCCCTCCCGTGGATGCGACCGTGGATCCCCATGTGATGGGGTACGTGCAAGACACCAGCGACCTGGGCTCCGGCCTCTGCGCCCCATGAAGGAGGTGGAAACGCAGCGGCTGTAACGGCCTGGACTCGTGTGTTCTGAAGAAGAGGAGGAGGATCGCCCCGGACGAGTAAGTCTTCTGCTTTCCTAGATTTCTGCCTTTCGACACCTCCTAAGGTTTCTCTCTTGTACGTCTCCAACGTATCTATAGTTTTTGATTGTTCCATGCTGCTATATTATCATTATTGGATGTTTTACAATCATTTTATATCATTTTTTGGGACTAACGTATTGACATAGTGCCAAGTGCCAGTTGTTGTTTTCTGCTTGGTTTTTACATCGCAGAAAATCAATATCAAACGGAGTCCAAATGCAGCGAAACTTTTTGTGGATTTTTATGGACCAGAAGACATCTAATGGGCCAGAGAAGCACCTGGGGAGGTGCCTGGGGGGGGGGGCAGAACTAACGAGGGCGCGACTGGGCCCCCAGGCGTTCCCAAGTGGGTTGAGCCCACCTTGGTGGCCTCCCGCACCGCCTCTTCGCTCTATAAATACTCCAATATTCAAGAAACCCTAGAGAAGTTGACAAAGTTTTATTCTAGCTGCCGCAAGTTCCAGAACCATGAGATCCAATCTAGAGCCCTTTTTCGGCACTCCGCCGAAGGGCAACACGATCACGGAGGGGTTCGTCATCCTCATTGCTGCCTCTCCGATGATGCGTGAGTAGTTTACCACAGACCTACGGGGTCCGTAAGTAGTAGGTAGATGGCTTCTTCTCTCGTTGTATCTCAATACAATGGTCTCTTGGAGATCTATTTCATGTAATGACTTTTTGCTGTGTGTTTGTTGGGATGCGATGAATTGTGAGATTATGATCAGATTTGCCTTGATTTAATATCCATTCTTGATTATTATAGCCTCATATTTCTCCTCCTATATTTGGGTTTTGTCTGGCCAACTTGATGTATTTATCTTGCAATGATAAGAGGTGCTTAGTAATTGGTTCGATCTTGTGGTGACCTTTCCCATTGAAGGAAGGGGAAACAAGGCATGCATGTATCGTTGCTATTAAGGATAAAAAGATGAGGTATATTCCTACAAGAATAGATCTTGTCAACATCATGTCATCGTTCATATTGCATTACTATATTTTTCCATGAACTTCATAAACTAGATGCATGCTGGATAGCAGTCGATGTGTGGAGTAATAGTAGTAGATGCAGGCAGGAGTCGGTCTGCTAATGTTCGAGGTAATGCCTATATACATGATCATTGTCTTGGATATCATCATAATTAAATCCTTTTCTATCAATTGCCCAACAGTATTTTTTCTACCCACCGTATGATATTTTCTCGAGAGAACCCACTAGTGAAATCTACGCCCCCGGGTCTATTTTCCAATCATATTCTTTCAGATCTATATTGCCATTTGCCTTTTCCTTTATTGTCAAATTTTATTTTCAGATCTATATTATCAAAAAACCCAAAAGTACCTTGCTGCGTTTTATTTGCTTTTACTCACATCTTTCAATCTACTACAATTTTATCCTATCCTTACGTCACTTTTTGGCATTGTTACCCTGAAGCGATTGACATCACCTTTAATGCGTTGGGTTGCAAGTATTTGTTCTTTGTGTGCATGTACCATTTACATAGTGTCTCCTGGTTCTCCAACTGGTTCAATAACCTTGATCTCACAACTAAGGTAAATACCTTACCGTTGTTGTGCTGCATCATCCCTTATTCCTTGGGGAAATACTGGCGCATCTCAAGTCACATCAAAGGAACATTCTCGCGCCATTGTCGGGGAGACATCACCAACATCTATTGGGTTCCTAATCACTAACCTCATCTTCTTCCAATTTACATTATTTGTCCATTTGCCTCTCGTTTTCATCTCCCCCACTTCACAAAAAAATTCTATTTTTATTCGCCGTCTTTTTCGTTCACCATTCTCTCGTCAGATATGTTTTTGCTTGCAATCTTGTTTGCTACCTTTGCTTGTGTTACCATGTGCCTTCTATTTGCTTGCATCTTTGCTTGGTAAAAATCTATTGTTATGGATCCTCAAACACTTGCGAATCTTTTCAAAAGACCCGACTATGTTGAACCAATTTCTAGTGAGTTGAGTGCACTTGATTCATGAATCTGAAAATTGTGTTGAAGTGATAAAATAAGAAATCTATGAAGTGATTCACGATAGCTCCTTGAATGATGAGCATGATTGTAACATTGTTATGATAAACTGTATTAATGTCAATTATGCTAGTAATATGCAAAACCCCAAGCCTGTGGATTCTAATTTTGATATGTCCTCTACTTATTACAATGATCATGATTGGGGTGATTCTTTTGACGATCTTGAAGATTTAGTTAAGCCTCATGATGAATAAGTTCGCGATAATATTGAAAGTGGGTTTGGAGAGGTCATGACTCTAGTTGATACTAATCCCACTATCTTGGAAGATTATAAGACTTCTAAGCATGTGGATCATGAAGAGAAAAATGTATATGATAGATATATTATTGACTTTGATTATGATTCTACATGTAATTATTATGAGAGAGTAAAATAAGGTTGTAGAAATTTTCATGATACTAAATTACATCTTGTTATGTTCATATTGATTTTGTTTCTTTGTTCTTCCTTGTATATGCTAGTTTTTGCTTGCCTTGATAATTTGTTTGCTTATAAAATGCCTATGCCTAGGAATTATGTTAGACTTATATGTGTTTTTCACATGCTACAAAATGATTTTGTTGTGCTTCAAATCTTACCTTTCATGTGAGCATCATTGAAATCTCAAGCCCGTCCTAATGGCTATAAAGAAAGAGCTTGTTGGGAGGCAACACAACGAATATAATATTAATTTTTATTTTTTGTTCTTGTGTGTTTGGACAATAATACCTCTGGTTTGACGTGTTTTTGTACGCAATCAAATTCTAACTCTGTACGCAAAAGTTTCTGAATTGATTGCATTGAAATTCAGAAACTTTTGCGTACAGAGTTAGAATTTGTGACGATTACTGGAGCGTGATAAATTCTTGAAGTTTTTACACATTATCTGTATATAAATTTTACATGTTATCCTGATTTTTTTAAAATTTTAAAGCTAAAGTAGTATGGTAAAAAATTGTATCTTTACAGACTATTCTGTTTTCGTTGTGTTATGTGCTTCTTTTGATTGATCTATGGTTTCTTTTGAAAAAAAATCCATAGAAAAGTTAGAATATAGTAGGTATAATACAATTATAAAATATGAATTTTTTTGCTACAGTACTTAGAGTAAAGATTGGTTTTGCTATACTAATGGATCTCACGAGCTTTTTGTTGAGTTTTGTGTGCTTGAAGTTTTCAAGTTTTGGGTGAGATCATGATGGATGTAGGAATAAGGGGAAGCAAAAGGCTAAGCTTGGGGACGCCCTAGGCAGCCTAAGATAATATTCAAGAAGTATCAAGCAACTAAGTTTGGGGAAGCCCCTGAGTGGCATCCCCTCTTTCTTGGAGCATCTTGTATGATATGACTCATTGCTTGTTTTTATTTTTATTTTTAATAAGTTCCCTTGCTATACACACTTATTTAAGAGATCCAAATTTTGCTATGCTTGCTCCTATGGTTCACTTCAATTTTTTAGACCCATGGAATTGCTCTAGTGCTTCACTTATATCTTTTCGAGCACGGTGTGCTTTGTTATCTTCGAAGAAATTCTCTCATGCTTCTCTTAGATTAATTTGAGAGAAAGAAATATGATGCTCATATTCTTCAATTATATTTGCTTGAGCTTATCAATAGCAACATATGAAACTAGTCCCAAAGCGATAGATATTCAAGGGGGATATAATAAAAACTTTCATGAAGATCATTGGACAAAATAAACTTGATTCTTTGTAATAGTTTTGAGATATGATGATAGTGATATATGAGCCATGTTAATGAGTAATGTTATAGTAAGAATATTGATGTTAAGGTTTGTGATTCCCTATGCAAGCACGAAAGTCAATAGTCATGCAATGAAATTACATCCTACTTGTGTTGCATTATTCGGTGTTAGTTATGTTTAATGTTCTCTTATGATGGTTTTCATTCCTTGGTTGGTCACTTCTCTATCTCTTACTAGCCTCCACTTTGTAATAAGTAGAAATACTACTTGTGCATCCAATTCCTAAAACCCAACTTGTGCAAAATGAGCCCACCATAACTACCTGTATGTGGTATTTCCTTGCCATTCTAAGAAAATTTGTATGTGCCAGCTCTAAATTCAAAATAAATTTCTCTTTTGTGTGCCCGTACCGCTCATGAAACGACAAAGGGTGGCTAATATTTTTCATGCTCGATGTTTTATTCTCAAGATGAGTGTATATTCACTTGTCATTGCACGAAAGTATGGCGGTAATAGGATTTCCCAGTCCGAAATGAAAAAGAAAATTTACTTTATGTTGTCAAATAATAAATTCCTTGGAAAGTGTTGGTATGGATGGTAACCATGGATACGGCTAGCCATGGCTTGTGAACGTTTGGTGTAAAAAGGAATAAAATTTATTTTATGTTTGGGTACTGCCTATGATATATCTAGCATGGAAAGTGTTGGGAACTCTAAGTCTTTCTCATTGACTAGAAAAGCATGCCACCCAAAATAATTTTATCTCTCAATTTAAGCTTTGAGCTGTGGCACCTCTACAAATCCCTACTTCCCTCAGCGAAGGGCCTATGTTTTACTTCATGCAATTTTTATTTTTATTTGAGTCTCCATCTTCTCTTATAAAGCACCGACTATGGAACACTATTTTCACAATTGAACATTGGATGTAGCTAATATTTGGATGTGTTGCATGAATGGATCATTGATTGAGCATTGTGGGCTAAGGATAACTTGCTTTATATAGATATTTTGAAAGACATGGTTGTTTATCGATATGCTTGAGTATTAAAGTCATCATGTCAAAACTAGACTAATGCTTTGAACCATATAAAAGTCCAAATGTCCATGCTATAAAGGAAAGAATATGTGATGAACATGATAGGCAGCATTTCGCATTAAAATTCTGTTTTTATCATTTACCTACTCAAGGATGAGTAGGAATTAAGCTTGGGGATGCTGATACGTCTCCAACGTATCTATAATGTTTGATTGTTCCATGCTGTTATATTATCATTCTTGGGTGTTTTACAATCATTTTATATCATTTTTTGGGACTAACCTATTGACATAGTGCCAAGTGCCAGTTGTTGTTTTCTGCTTGTTTTTTACGTCGTGGAAAATCAATATCAAACAGAGTCCAAATGCAACGAAACTTTTTGTGGATTTTTTTGGACCAGAAGACATCAAATGGTCCAGAGAAGCACCTGGGGGCACCCCGATGGGAGTACAGCCGACTAGGGAAAACTTGGGGCGCCAGGCGCGCCCAGGTGGGTTGTGCCCACCTCAGTAGCCTCCCGCACCACCTCTTCGCTCTATAAATACTCCAATATTCCAGAGACCCTAGAGGAGACGTTGAAATTTTATTCCAGCCACCGCAAGCTCCAGAACCACGTGATCCAATCTAGAGCCCTTTTTCGGCACCCCGCCGGAGGGGAACACGATGACGGAGGGGTTCAACTTCCTCATTGGTGCCTCTCTCATAATGCGTTAGTATTTTATGACAGGCCGACGGGTCCGTAGGCAATAGCTAGATGGCTTCTTCTCTCTTTGTATCTCAATACAATGGTCTCTTAGAGATCTATTTGATGTAGTGACTTTTTGCGGTGTGTTTGTTGGGATCCAACAAATTGTGAGTTTACGATTAGATTTACCTTGATTTAATATCCATTCTTGATTATTATAGCCTCGTATTTCTTCTCCTATATTTGGGATTTGTTTGGCCAACTTGATCTATTTATCGTGCAATTGGAAGAGGTGCTATATAATGGGTTCGATTTTGTGTTGTCCTTTCCCAGTGACAGAAGTGGCAGTAAGGCACGCATGTCTCGTTGCTATTAACGATAATAAGATGGGGTCTATTCCTACATGAATAGATCTTGTCTACATCATGTCATCATTCTTATTGCCTTACTCCGTTTTTCCATGAACTTAATACACTAGATGCATGTTGGATATCGGTCAATGTGTGGAGTAATAGTAGTAGATGCAGGAAGGAGTCGGTCTACTAATCTTGGACGTGATGCCTGCATGATCATTGTCTTGGATATCATCATAATTATTTGCTTTTCTATCAATTTCCCAACAGTATTTTGTCTACCTACCGTATGCTATTTTCTCGAGAGAAGCCACTAGTGAAATCTACGGCCCCGTGTCCATTTGCATTTTCCTTAATTTGCAACTTTTATTTTCAGATCTACATTATCAAAAACCCAAAAATACCTTGTTGCGTTTTATTTGCACCTTTCAATCTACTACAATTTTATCCTATCAATATGCCACTTTTTGGCATCGTTACCCGGAAGGGATTGCAACCCCTTTAACGTGTCGGGTTGCAAGTATTTTTTCTTTGTGTGAAGGTACCGTTTACATAATGTTGCTTGGTTCTCCTACTCGTTCGGTAACCTTGATCTCTTCACTGAGGGAAATACCTTACCGTTGTTGTGCTGCATCATCCCTTATTCCTTGGGGTAACACCGACGCACCTCGAGTGACATCACTCTCCTCAGGCTCTCGCCAGACGGGGAGGTGAAGGCGATCACGCCTCCCACCTTTGGAACGCCGGTGCGCTCGACGATTGTGCTCGTACACGTCAGAGGGGCTCGCTTCCTCGTGAGGCGATCTTCGGGCGCCTGCGACTCTGAAGCCATGACGTCTTCTGATGATGGCAGCGTCTCGATCACATGGCTGGCGCCGCCACTTGCTTCTATGCTGCCTAGCGGCGCTTGGGGATGCCATAGGCCCGCCAACAGCTTGATCCTCGGCCCACACAGGACCGATCCCTGGCCTCGAGAACGGGGGTCGGGCTGGCTGACTTCGAGCACCATTCCAATGCCGGAGGGTCCTCGCAAGTCTCTACCATGCCTCGGGGCGCAGGGCGTGTCCAGTGATGGGCGCCAAGCCCTACGCACGGCCGCACCGCCGATCTGCGCAGTCTCCTCCGGGAAGCGAGGGGCACGTTGGAGCGTCTTGAGGCCAGGCTTGAAGATGTGGACGCCCATCACGAGGCCGAACGCTAGCGCCTGGCGTAGGAGTGGCGTCGGCTTGAAGTTACCATCAACCTTAGCCGCCTTCAACATGAAGCCTCCTGCTCAAAGGACGAGGCGTCCTCTACCACGACCAAGGAAGCCCGCGATCGCGCCTTCTAGCAGGCCGAGGCTGCGGAGCGTTGGTGTGAGGCCACGTCGGTGTGAGGCCGTGGAGGCCCGTGAGCATGAGCTCCTTGCCGTGAATGCCGCCCTCGAGCTTCGGATCAAGGCACGCGAGGGTGGCCTGGCCACTTCATCGGGAGGGCCCCCGGAGCACTAGGTGAAACTTCGCGCGCTTGAGGAAAAGCTTAAGCTGGAGGTGCTAGAGCAAAGCTTGCAGCGGGAGCGGCTGGACGCTATCGTGCAGTAGGTGGCGGCCGCAGAAGATTCCTTGGCCTCTCGGGAGGCTGGGGTCCAGGCGGAGATCGATGAAGAGGTCGCGACGGTCTGGCAAATCCTTGTCGAAGAATACCGCCGAAGGCTGCAGTTTCAAGAATCCCGCTTCAGCAGGCGACGCGGCGAGCTGACGAACGAGATCGACAATCTCAAGGAGAAGCTGGTTGCAGTGGAGCGGCATCAGAAAGCTGCGCTGGACGCCCAGACCGCCACCGAGTCTGAGCTGTCCCCCTCTACCAGTAGGTGGAAGGTGTTGCCTCCCTCGCGGAGGGAACGGAGGAAGCAAAGAAACGGGCTCGGGGCCTGCAGCACATCCGCTCCAAGATGTTCTTGGGTCTTGAGAGTCGGGCTCTTCGCATCTCAGACTACGTCTGCGGAGACAAGGTACCTTGCCCGATCGTGGCTGATGAAGCCGGCCACCATGCCTTCTTCACCAGGGTCGTGCAACATCTTGAGGGGGGTGCAGACAGGACGTGCCAGCTGATCGAAGAGAAGAGCCGCGTTATTCTTCTGCGTGGGGCGACACACGTCTTTAGTAAGCTTCTTCGCCTGGATCCTTACTTACATTTTGAGGCTGTGACATCTCCCGCGCCCGAAGTGATTTGGAGCGCCCTGGAGTACAGGGTGGAGGACAACGTAGATGAACAGATCGTGAAGCTCGACATCGGTGACCGCGAAGGCCAGTCCGGAGCCGATTCGTGCGAGGCTGGTAGCAGCGGTGACGAAGACGCCAACATCAATGAAGACGGTGATGCGTCTCCCTAGGCTACTCTTTTGTGTTTGCCTATTAAGAATATAAACATGACCCCGTGGGGGCGTGAAAGCAGTTTTGAAGAAAACTCTATGATATGTCCCCCATCATATTCTGGTGTTATGATGTCATGAGCAAAGGCCTTCTAACTAGTACAGTTAGCATGACTTAGCTTTGTGTATTCGCGGCCTTGGATGAGATTCGGGGCGCCCTAGAGGCACGGTCCTCCAAAGCCCCCGACTCGCGAAGCCTCGGGAGGGACTCGCGAGGGTTTAGGGTCTCCGGATGCAAATCTTCTATGCGTTGGGCTTCGAGGGGGTGTGAAGAGCGCTTGACACATGGTTCCCGACGACAAGCTAGCCCACGGGCGAATTCCCTTTTCACTGTCTTTCCTCATCACCTATCTCACGCCGACAGCCCCCGAGCTAGATCTCGGTGCTCCCAAGGTGGGGGTGGGTGCTCCTAAGGCCAAGAGTCGAGCATTACTGAGCCCAAAGGTAGAAAACTCGTGAGGCCAGGATAGGGGCATAGCAAAATGTGCGCTTGCTGGCTTACTCGAGAGTGCCACGCGAGGGGCCGGATGCCAAAGCTTTGTCTAGGTGTGCGCATGGGCAGGCCTATGGCAGTTGCGTCCTTGGCCCCGAGGGGCCCCTCATGCCACTGGGGCTAGCTCGGACGTGCACACTATGCCCAGCTCCCACTCGTGGGGCATTCGGGAGGAAACAACGGGCAGCTGCCTTACCTCTCAAAACACGAACAAGGAGAAAGATAAACACTGCAAGGAGAAGAAATTCCCATTCCTTTTTTTTGAAATAAAACCTCAAAACTTCAAATTTCATTCCAAAAATGGCAAATCATATTATAGAAGAGAGCAAAAAAGACTGCCACGACCGGCGCCTACACTAGTCTTCTCACCAGCGCGGAGCTCAGTGCGTCCACTGGGCGTGGGCATTGTCATTGGTGGATAGTGTCGTCTGCCAGCGCACAGCATGGGGCTTCCGCTTGGGTGTGGGTCGGAGGGCCGGCGAGGCTAAGGGGCGGCGCACCGGGGACTCCGGGGCGTGTACAACCCCAGTCATTATTATGTTGGAGTGTCATGGTGGAAATTGTATAGATGCTCCATGTCCTTCTGGGCAGGGACCCTGTCCATTGTCCCCATGTATGTGGCGGTGTCTCGGCAATACGCGCGTGCCTGACCAGGTCTTCCACCGGGGAGGACTCGCTAGTGTCCTCCCCGGGGAGGACTATGGGGACCCCCACTCACAAGTTGAGTGCACGTGTACAGTGATCCCAGAGATTAATGCTCACTGAACACACAAAAGCTGAATAACAAGAGTCTTACATCCATACATACAGTCTTACACAAATGATGACCATTATGGTCAAGTCTTACATAGATAATGCCACATGGGCTGAACATCAAATAAACTTGAGTAGCGGAAGTCTTCATAGATAAGTAGAACCCTTGACATCTGCCTTAACCCTATAGGCATTCTGACTGGGAAAGCGTCCTGGTTCGCATGTTCGTCTCCGAAAGAACTGTTCTTCAATTTCCTGCTCTTCCATGCCTGGCCAATTAAATAACCAGTGGCAAGCCAATGAGTACTTTGAATGTACTCGCAAGCAACCCATGTTTTTGGAACAAGTATGACAAGGCATGATATAGCACTAAATAGGATATGTTTGCAGAAAGCAAAAATTTTAGCACAATGTCATGAACTACCTACTAGTGAAGCATGCTTCATAAGAGAACAGGTTACATATATCAACATAGCCAAGTTTGATCTTTTCCAACTCAGTCATCATGTCGAGTCTTTTGACTTGACTAAACCGGTTCTTCCCACACACACACAAGGTTCCACAAACATTGGACATAGCCCAAGAGCTGTTACCCAACTGCCTTGACCGTGTACACGGCTATTCGAATAGTTTTACACTCTGTAGAGGTTGCACACTTTACCCACAAGATCCGGGGAACTTCCATGTCATCCACGACCAGCAGTACCTCAAGTACCCGGGGTAAGCACCCGATCACTATCTTTCCCTAGACGACACTAACATAGAGTACACTCGATTGGTATTAACCCCCATGCCCAACATTTCACATCTTAAAATTGTGGAGCCTCGCTCCCATATTCATCACATACCACTCGCACAGGGTACCAACGGTGTTTCCGGTGCCCTGTAAAACAGTCATGGCTGCCTATCAAAGCACGCCCCCATCCCGAGAGTGACCTCGTGTCACGCCCGTCGCTAGTAATGCGGGCACCATGCTAGTATCAGCCTAGGTAATCAATAATGCATTTTCCCATATAAGGATAGAGTGGTTGCACATGTAAGGTTGGAATACGGTCGCAACTTAAACCAATCCAATTTGAAAACAACACACACACTTGCCTTGGTACACCACTTCGTCATCAAGTGGTGACCCAACTCGTCATGTCCCTCGGGCATAAGTGGCACCTGATGGGAATTTTGAAAAGTCTTTCAAAAGTACTCTGCCTCCATCACCATGCATTTCCCCGTCCCATTTGCGTAGCTACTACTATAGCATCATATCTACTCCCACCTGCATAACCCTCATAGGAAGGTAGGGTCATTCTTGATGCAAGTTTCAATAGGAAAGTAACAAAGGAAACAACCAAAGTTGTCACCACCTCAACATGATTTCGATGCATTGATAATGAGGTGCAATATGACATGCATATAAAGGGTTTCTCGAACATGGTCAAAGTGCTGCTTGCCTTGGTTGGCTTGGTCTTCAAAGTCTTCAAGCCCTTCTCCTTCTTCTTCTCCAACTACTTCGTCAAATACATGATCTATTCATCGCCAAAGAACAACGGAAAATAAGGCAATAATAAAAACAGAAAAGTCAAAGTGCTCAGAAAAATGTCAACTCATTTTTATAAAATACTAGGAGAAAAACTAAGAAGGAATAATTCTTAGATTCTGATTTGGAGTTACAGAATAGAATGGATGGATTTATAAACAGAGGTTTCATTCTTCAAATTTGAATTTAAATTTGAATAGTATAGAAAAGGTTCATGAATATGTATGAAAGTTACACCATTTAATAGGTGGGAATATTAGAAGATTTTAGGAGTTGGATTAATTAATTTGGACAATTATTTTATCCTGTGGATTTATTTGAAAATCCACATAAAAGAAAAAGGAGTAGGGGCACTATGCATTTGGGCCAGAATAGCCGCAGTGCCACAGGCCCAAAGGGAGAGGCAGCCCAGGTGAGTCGAGCGGCCCGCGCACGCCATGTTTAAACCTAACGGGTGAGGCCTGGCTGCCACTGGGACAGAGCAGAGGCGAGAGGGAGGAGAGGCTGATAGGCGGGGCCCGCCTGTTATCCTTAACCCCGCGTCCAGTCAGCCGGCGAGCTCACCGACGGAGATACAGGGCACGACGGGGCAAACCGAGGGCACCGACGTGCTCAGGACAGAGTCGCGGTTCTGGTGGAGGTCGAGGCGGTCGCCGGAGTGCACGGGTTTGCCGGCGACGAGGAAGCAGGCCGGCGGCGCGTCAGGAGGTGGTTGCTCCGGTCACTTCCGGCTGCAGGAGAAGGGGAAAAAGATGGGAAAAAGAGTCAGTGAGCCGCGGGGGTTCCAGGTCAATGGAAAGCACCAGCAGGGGAGGTCCCTTCCGTGCGAGCGCCGTTGACCCGAGGCAGCGGTGCTCGGCTCGATCCCGAGCACACAGAGGGGGAGAGAAGCTGGGGCTTTGCTGGTGTTAGATAGGAGGCGAGAGAGCTCGTGGGGTGGAGAGAATGGGGTCCGGGGGGAGCTTATATAGCCAGGCGCCGGTCCACCGTGGACTTGTGCGCCGGCGAGGTCATGGGCGAGGCCAGAGGCCGTGAGGGCTCTCTGGACGAGTCCATACCGTTTGTGGACGAGGTCCACGTCCAGAGGAGGGAAGAGAAGGAGTGGGGGAGGCTCTAGAAAGCTCGCGCACGTGAGGTCGAGGATTGGAGCTTGCGGGCGGCCAGTGCGCGTGCGAGGGAGGCCATAGGAGGGAGAAGGAGGAGGGGGACTAGGTCGTGGCATGTCGTGGACGTCGAGGCGCCTCGGCTGGCGTGAGGGGGTGGGCCGAGGTGGCCGGAGGCGCTTGGCCAGGAGCGGCTACCGTGCCAGAGGGCACTGTACCATACTCCAGAGCGCATGTTTGGCTGGCATTGGCATTGTTTATGCCCTGTGGGCGTGCCCTCTAGTGTCTTGTAGCTAGCGGAGGTAGTAAAGAAGAGGGGGAATGCCTTGGATGCTATGGGTGGCCACTGGGGTGACGAGGGAGGTGAGGACGAGGGGTGCAATGGCTGTCTAGATAGGTAAGAGAGGTTGTTTCACCCCTCAATCATTGAGCTGAGGTGCTGCTATTGTTACTAGAGGTAGAAGGGGTCTTGGTGGGGCTGTGGTAAAAACATGAGCCCATTTGGATTAGTGGAAGAATCCAAAGTTGTTGTTTTGGTAATTGGCCAGAAGGTGTTCGTAGTTTGTTTGGGCAAGAAAATCGGTTTCATTTGGCATGAGACTCCATAGGATGAAATGGCACATATAATTAGGCCCTTCCACCAAATTTGAGCTCATTTGGGCAAAGTTGCCAATCCAACTTTTGTAAACCCTAGAAATCAACATAAATGCATTTATGAAGATCTAGTCATGCAAATTCATTCCCCTTGATGCACCACTTAGTGTAGTGTCATAATTTGAGGTTGTCAACATGTCCACAAAGTTTGGGGCATTTGGAATAAGTTGGTAATGTAAAGTTGTTCAAATTTGAATCTGGATAGAAATGGTTTCGGGGCACTTTTGTGAACCAAAACAATTTGGATTGAGCTGAAACTTTGCAAGGCCATCATATTATGCATATGTCACTTGCAAGGTTTTTGCTGGAATTTTCAGAGAATATTTCCTTTGTAAATATTCAAAAGCTTAAAATATCCAGAAAGGGGTTTTGAGGGATTTCTCCAATATTTTGAACATGACCATGTGTTGAACCTCTTATATATACAATATATGTCCTATGAGTCTCCTTGAATTTTCTCAATTATTTTTGAAACATTTAAATAATTTTCACCTATTAAAGACCATTTCTGGCCTAAAGGAAAGCCTTTAAATAAAATAGGAAAATAATTTTTCAAATTATACTTTTGTGGTTTATGGGAGTCCTATACCTAATAGGATTCAAATATACCTTTTTAAAGTTTTTTCACACCCAAATCAAGTACTTGCAGTGCAAATATCAATTCATGGGTTTTTGGAAAAACTAATTTTGGAAAATACTATTTGGCCAAATTATTTTTGTAAGAAAATACTATAGTGTCCTGTACACATGGTATGATTATTGGGAAGAAGTTTGGAGCAAAGATATGAAGTATAGGAGGTGTGGCTATGTTGATCTTAGAGAGCACTTGAAATCACAGAGGGAAAAACCAACTCCAAATAAAAGCGAAATGACGCACAAAGTTTTTTTGGTCCAAATTTTCATGCATTATCAATGCAATAGCCATGTTACAAAATGCAGGGTGTGACAAGGTCCCATTTTCGGACGGGGTGCCCGACCATGCAAGCCCTAAGGCGTGCGCCGCCGCGGTGGCAGCGCTACACACCTCGTGGGCTCCCCTGCCGTGTGAGGAGCGAGTCGCCACGCAGCATCCCAGTGAACCCTGCCCGCCCTAGGTGGGGCTAGCGCCTGCAGGCACGCCGCCGAAGTAGGATTTACCTGTGATCCAAGGTTAGGGCAACATGTTCTAAATATATTGGTTGCAACCGGGGGTGGCTATTATCGAAGGCGCTGGCGGGGCGCCAGTTCGGCTCGTGACGAATCCCGGTCTCGCATGGCCTTGATGATCTTGACGTCAATGCCGATGAGGAAGGCGCGTGTGATCCCCGCCTTTGCTCGCACGAAGAATTTATCGATGGCGGCATAGACGCATCGGGGGCCATCGCCCTGAGGCCAGCCCCTAGTTCCTTCGCTCTACCGACCGTCATCTCCGGCACCTGGTTACGCCAACCGGGCAGTGGACCTTTGAGGTTACTTCTCGAGGGGCCGCTCATCTGGCCGTAATCTGGGGATGCAACTCCTAGGTCGGGGGGACGATCTCGCGTGCAATATTTCTAACGCGAAGCCCTCCAGGTATCCTCTGAAAGGGCGAGCAGACACATCAAGAGTAGGCATGAATCCGGGCGATACTTGCGATGCAGGCGGGAGAGGAAGAGGCCCCCACCCTCGCAAGCGGCGTTGAGCAGCTTGATGACCTGGCCAAGCAAGGCATCATGATTGCCCTCCGCAAGCCGGCAGTGCAACAACTCTTGCGCATTTGTCGGCCCATGATGAGCGCGGCTGGATGACCCCGCGGCGTAGTTGGAGGACCGCACAGTGGCGCGATTTGCGGCACCGTGGGGAAGAGGGTAGCAACTGATCCTTCTACCGACGGGCGGTGACGCCAGAGGCGGCACTAGCCGCAAGAAGCATGGGTCGGTGACGAGCACCATGACCGAGAGGCACCGCCCGGGTGGCGCAAGCGGCCCAATGCTCGGCACAAGCTCGAGAAGCTTTTGCCATGGGCGCGTTGGAGCGAGGGCAGAGCACGGTCGATGAAGAAGCAAAGATCTCAACATGCCCATACCTGGCGTGCCAAATGTCGGATTCAGGGCTCTGCAGACCCAAGAAGGTTCAAACTCTGGGGCGTTTGGGAAGATATCAACCCCTCAAGGTTATTTACCCAGGTCAGGCCACCTTGCGGTATAAAACCCTACTCCTGCATTGTGGTGCATTGGCCTCGCGAGGAGGTATGAGGATGAACTAGTACATTGGATGAGCGACCTCGCGAGGGCTCAGCGGGTGAGAATCAGTCGACCCCCACTATGGTGGTGGGTAACCTATATTTATAGTGGCCTGGTCCGCTTCCCGCAAAACTAGGCGGGAAGGGATCCCACAAGGGCCAAATTGAAAGGGGAAAAGTAGTACATCTTATCCTGATGAAAGGTGGTCTTCACCTGCAAAGCCTTTGTTCTTGACGTAGAGGTGGGCTCAACCATGATGTCCGTCCTGCCGAGCTCGTGGTCTTGGTCTTGTTGTGTCGGAAGGGAAACCTTTAACACTCCCCTCAAGAACACACACCTGGCCTTGACCTACTAGCACCAATGGGGAAACTGCCCCTTTGGGCCCGCTAGCGCCCGCCTAGCCGTGGCCATCATGGCTCACTTCACCCCAGCCTCAAGAGGAGGGGCACTTGCATTGGAATCTCGGCTCCTCGGGAGCTCGCCTGCAGAGCTATTCCTTTGGAGGTCTCGGTGTCGATCTCCTTGGGAGGCCAAGGGGCCTCTCGAGGATCCTGTCTTGAAGATCCCATCACTGGGCCATACTGGACCATCGAGGGGTCTTGCTTTAGGCCACAGGCAGGCAGGTCTAGGCACCCCTGTTCCCAGAACGCCGACATCCTGCATTGTGGTTATTTCCATATTTCTAGGATTCTCCATTGACATCCTTTGTCACTATCATTTTGTCTCCCTTGATTCAATATGTTGCGAATTCTTACAATCCTTGGTCAGATCCTAAGATTCATCCTTCTGGCTCATATATCATTTTGACACGAGCTGGCTCTCGACCAATCAAGTTGCCGTCGATTGTACCCCTAAGTCTATTAAACTTACCCATCCTTAATCAGAGTGTTTGCTTTTGATCACTTGATTTAGAAATCATAATTCCTTTACATTTGAGCTTTGAATTACTTAGTTGTTTCTATAAATTGATATTCTTGCATTCTTTATTCTTTCTGTTGAGTACCGAAGCTCACATTAGATCCCTTGTGGATTACCAGTTCCTTGGTTGGGTTTTATCCGAAAGTGTACATCATATTCAATAACTGTGTGAGCCTTTCCTCCGATACATAATGCCTTTGGTAAATTGTAGCCTCTTCTTTCCAGACCATGCTCTTCTCTCGAGGTTGTATAATTTACTCCTGAAATTTGTGTTATATGTTCCAAAGATGCAACTGCTTGTGAACAGTGTCAGTAAATTCCCTGAACAGGAGGGGATGATGCAGCATAGCGGCGGTAAGTATTTCCCTCCGTTATGAAACAAAGGTTATCAATCTAGTAGGAGAACAAATCTTTGCAACCTGAAGCGAAGAGAGGTTGTCAATCCCGCTTGGGTAAACTAATATTGAGGGAGTCATGGACTAAGGGGTCCTCGGGGGGACGACCTATTGTACACGGGCCGGACTGGTGGAGCCGTAATATGACAGGATTTCTATGAAGCCATAGTGTGCCTTCCAAGTCAAGAAGGTGTTGGATTTCTTTTATTCCTAATGGCAATCTATCTTCGTTAACCCTAACCCTATCGGTGTCTATATAAACCGAAGGGTATAGTCATTAGGGGGTGAACTATCTGCATCCCCCATAGCCAACGGTTAGCTCATACTGATCTCGAGGTAGATCTACTCTATAAACCACGATATACAATCAATACAATCAAGAAGGACATAGGGTTTTACCTCTTTGAGAGGGCCCACACCTAGGTAAACACTGTGTTCATCGTGCCTTTTTACCATCGATCCTAGATCCACATCTCGGGACCCCCTACCCCAAGGTCTGCCGGTTTTGACACCGACATTGGTGCTTTCATTGAGAGTTTAACCGGAAGGATTGATTGCTCGCTTAGTTCTAGGAAAGGACATTTGTCCCGTCGGTCTCTCCGTCCTCGGACAACTCTTCACCATTGTTGGCAGCATTGTGCTGCACGCTGACTCGACCTGCCGTTTGGACCAGGTCGACGACTTCCCTCCTGAGCATTAGATTCGATTTGGCAGCCTGGATTACATGGCTGACACATGGGGGATTTGGTTTTCACCAGATTCACCACTCCACAAGCACTACTGCGCCTTCTCCGGCATGCACCTCCGATCCGATCGGTGAATCGTCTCCAATCCACCAAATGGGTTCGAGCCAGGAAAGATTCCCTGAGAGAGAGGATTTCACCCCACTAGTGACCGAACTCATATCGACAGAGAACTTATCCCTAGCCCTTGAGGCAAAGCCAGAGGCCAGATGCCAAGATTCGATCTCGGCCGGACTCCTCCCCTACAACTCCCTGCTGGCCTCGGGCCTGCACCCTGAGCTGTCGGCTAGCGTCCAGGGGACTCCCCCGGCCCAAAATAACCCAGCCCCATAAATTCGTGCGGAGGGTATACGTGAAGTAAAATCATACCCTCAGTGTCCGAAGACAATCCCGTGCCCCTCGAAGCTTCGGCTCCGAATCCCGAAGATAGGTCCGTCTAGGACCAAGGATCGGTTGCGCCATAGACCGACCTCCGCTATGTCACCACAAAGTCTAGCCTAGAGCCCTCAAATCTGGTAACCCTCGATATGTTGAACGAGGCGTTGGACCAAATCCAGAAATTTACTATCCAGGAGAACTTACCCTCCACTTTCGATCATCGACCCTTCGAGGTGTTCGACACGTAATTTTATGTCCCACCCACCACCTACTTGGTAGCCACTATCGAGTATTTAACCGCCATGCTAGACTATAATTCGGAAAAGACCGAATACATGGACGAGGATTGTGGGGCCACGACCAATACCGCTATTGCCCCCCCACCCAGTCACTGGCCGCTAGTCGGCCATGTCCACATATGATATCTACATGGTGGGCACTCCCAAGGATGACGAAGACACTCCCAAACAGGATCAAGACAAGCCTTGAGATGAGCCACCCAAGTGTCGAAGGCAGCGTCGTCAATCAAAACCTCGTTGAAGCCAGGCAAGCAACGTGGGCTCTGCGGAGAATGGCACCGCCAATAATACAGATGATCTCGTCGGAGCTGCGGCCGACGAACACCAGCAGGGTGACCCCACAGCATAGGAGGACCCGCCCAATCCGAAGGACCTTGAGGACGCCGAAGACATCAACTACCTCCCATATTTGTTAGAGGAGGCTAGTCTCGGGGAGGAAGATTGCATCATCCACGAAGACCCGCGGGATCAGGAATGGTTCAGGCTAAGTCTCTTAGTCACCGCCCATAGCCTCAGGAAACAAAAATGCAAGATCAAGGCCGAACAGGAAACCCTCAACAACCGATGGACGAAAGACCTAGAGGCCAAAGAAGGATGCGGCCATGAATGGCCGACCAAAAGTTAGCCAAAGCGACAACTACTGCCGTAATTCAACGACGAGGCCTTAGAGCCAGTGCATCCCAAATAGACCATGCCGAACAGTCAGACCGCCCCCCTAGAGGGCGGGACAGAGAAGCTAACGAGGCCGAACACCTTGCAGCGGCACCTCGCCGTTCCGGCAAGGATAAAATGCGGACAACCTATGAACATGACCTCCGTCACGACCTCGACGCCCGGGGAGGCAACAACAGGTCCATCTACGGACCAAGAAAAGACCCACCCACTTACCAGGACGGTTATTATGACTGGCTGAACCGCAATGTTAGAGTTCGGGAGCAGCAGCGGACTCGTATGGATGAAGACCTCCAATGCGACATAGCCTGAGTCCGGGGCGCCGCACACCCCCTGTGTTTCATGAAGAAGGTGATGCCACACGATTTTCCAGAGGGCTTCAAGCTCGTAAACATTAAACAGTACGACAGAACTACAGATCCACCCATATGGATAGAGGATTTCCTCCGCCACATCCACATGGCTCGAGGAGATGACCTCCATGCCATCAAATATTTATCGCTCAAGCTCAATGGCCCACCTATACACTGGTTAAACGGCCTACCCGAAAACTCTATAGGTTGCTGGGAAGAGCTTGAGGACGTTTTTCGAGCAAACTTTCATGGCACCTATGTCCGGCCTCCAGTTGCTGACGACCTAAATCGCATCACGATATATCTCCGTCGTATCTATAATTTTTGATTGTTCCATGCCAATATTATACAACTTTTACATACTTTTGGCAACTTTTTATTATATTTTATGGACAAACATATTGATCTAGTGCCCAGTGTCAGTTCATGTTAGTTGCATGTTTTTTGTTTCGCAGAATATCCATATCAAACGGAGTCCAAATGGGATAAAAACGCAGGGATATTTTTGTGGAATATTTATGAATTTTGGGAAGAAGAATCAACGCGAGACGATGCCCGAGGGGGCCACGAGGCAGGGGGCACGCCGCAGGGGGTCAGGCGCGCCCTGGGCCCTCGTGGCCACCCCGTAAGGCGGTTGGTGCCCTTCTTTCACCGCAAGAAAGCTAATATCCGGATACAAATCGTGTCAAAAAATCAGCCCAACCAGAGTTACGGATCTCCGGGAATATAAGAAATTGTGAAAGGCCAGAATCTGGAGACGCAGAAACACACACACACACAAACACACACACACACACACACAGAGAGAGAGAG
>LR738709.1:189779025-189803121 GCA_902687465.1 Secale cereale
AGACCAAGGTCCATAGGGAGAAACCTTCTCCCAACTAGGGAGAAACCTTCTCCCACCTAGGGAGAAGGCCAAGGAAGAAGGAGAAGGAGGGGGGCTATCTCCCACTCGCTTCCGATGGCGCCGGAGTGCCACCGGGGCCATCATCGTGCGACGACGATCTACACCAACACCTTCGTCATCTTCACCAACATCTTCATCACCTTCCCCCATCTATCTACAGTGGTCCACTCTCCCGCAACCCACTGTACCCTCTACTTGAACATGGTGCTTTATGCTTCATATTATTATCCAATGATGTGTTGCCATCCTATGATGTCTGAGTAGATTTTCGTTGTCCTACCGGTAATTGGTGAATTGCTATGATTGGTTTAATTTGCTTGTGGTTATGTTGTTGTCCTTTGGTGCCCATCATATGAGCGCGCGCGTGGATCACACCATAGAGTTAGTTTTACGTTGATAGGACTACGTATTGGAGGGCAAGAGTGACAGATGCTTCAACCTAGCGTAGAAATTGATGCATACGGGATTGAAGGGGGACCAATATATCTTAATGCTATGGTTGGGTTTTACCTTAGTGAACATTAGTAGTTGCGGAGGCTTGCTAATAGTTCCAATCATAAGTGCATAGAATTCCAATTTAGGGATGACATGCTAGCAGTGGCCTCTCCCACATTAAACTTGCTATCGGTCTAGTAACGTAGTCATTTGCTTAGGTACAGTTTCACAACTCCTACCACCACTTTTCCACACTTGGTATACTAACTTTATTGCTTCTTTATCTAAACAACCCCTAGCTTTTATTTACGTGCTCTTTATATTCTTGCAAACCTATCCCGTTACACCTACAAAGCACTTCTAGTTTTATACTTGTTCTAGGAGAAGCGGACGTCAAGCGTTCGTAGATTTGTATTGGTGGTCGATAAAACTTGAGGGAATATTTGTTCTACCTTTAGCTCCTCATTGGGTTCGACACTCTTACTTATCGAAAGAGGCTACAACTGATCCGCTAGACTTGTGGGTTATCACATCACGCAACAACATGGAGAATCTTCCCGACAGTTTTGGAACCGATTCCTAACAAAGAATAATTAGATTGTTGATTTCCCAGATGCCGAAGCCTTGGCTTCCTTTAAGCCTAGTGTCAAGGATGAATGGCTTGTTGATACATCTCCAACGTATCTATAATTTTTTATTGTTCCATGTTATTATATTATCTATTTTTGATGTATTATATGCTTTATTATGTTATTTTATATTATTTTTCGGACTAACCTATTAACCTAGAGCCCAGTGCCAGTTTCTGTTTTTTCCTTGTTTTCGAGTTTCGCAGAAAAGGAATATCAAATGGAGTCCTAACGGAATGAAACTTTGCGATGATTTTTCTTGTTCCAAAAGACACCCCGAAGACTTGAGAACCAAGCCAGAAGAGCCATGAGGTGGCAACAAGGGGGAGGGCATGCCCACCCACCTATATAATCACATATATCCCAGAAACCCTAGAGGAGGCATCGAAACCACTTTTCCATCGTAGCAACCATATGTATCCGTGAGATCCCTTCTGCCGGAGGGAGTTTGGCCACTGAGGGCAGCTACATCAACCCTATTGCCCTTCCGATGAAGCGTGAGTAGTTTACCACAGACCTACGGGTCCATAGCTAGTATCTAGGTGGCTTCTTCTCTCTCTATGATTCTGAATACCATGTTCTCCTTGATGTTCTTGGAGATCTATCCGATGTAATCTTCTTTTGTGGTGTGTTTGTCGAGATTCAATGAGTTGTGGATTTATGACCAGCTTATCTATGAATATTATTTGAATCTTCTTTGAATTCATATATGCATGATTTGATATCTTAGTAATTTTCTTCGAACTGTCGGTTTGGTTTGGCCAACTAGATTGAATTTTCTTGCAATGCGAGAAGTGCTTTGCTTTGGGTTCAATCTTGCGGTGCTTTCACCCAGTTATAGAAGGGGACGAGACACATATTGTATTGTTGCCATCTAGGATAACAAGATGGGATTTTCATCATATTGCTTGATTTAATTTTGCTACATCATGTCATCTTACTTAAAGCGTTACTCTGTTCTTTATGAACTTAATACTCTAGATGAAGGCAGGAGTCGGTCGATGTGTGGAGTAATAGTAGTAGATGCAGGCAGGAGTCGGTCTACTTGACACATATGTGATTCCTATATTCATTATCATTGCTTTAGACATCGTCATAATTAAGTGCTTTTCTATCAATTGCTTGACAGTAATTTGTTTACCCATCGTAATATTTGCTATCTTGAGAGAAGCCTCTAGTGAAACCTATGCCCCCGGTCTATTTTCCATCATATAAGTTTCCGATATACTATTTTACAATCTATTACTTTCCAGTCTATAAACCAAAAATATCAAAAATATTTACTTTACCGTTTATCTGTCTCCATCAGATCTCAATTTTTGCAAGTAACCGTGAAGGGATTGACAACTCCTTCATCGCGTTGGGTGCAAGTTGTTTATTTTTGGTGCAGGTATTTGATGACTTGCGCGTTGTCTCCTACTGGATTGATACCTTGTTTCTGAAACCAAGGGAAATACTTACTCTACTTTGTTGCATCACACTTTCTTCTTCAAGGGAAAAACCAACGCAAGCCATTGCCGGGGAGATCTACGCCAAGTCAAGAGTCAAGATTTGTCTTCTATCAACTCGCCAATTTCTGGTGCCGTTGAGATCTACGTCAAATCAAGACATACCAAGTACCCTTCATAAAACTCTCATCTCTTGCATTTATATTATTTTCCATTTGCCTCTCGTTTTCCTCTCCCCCACTTCTAAAACCAATTTCAAAAATATTTTCCTTTTTATTTTCCTTCTTTTCGTTTGCCTTTTTCTCGTTCGATCTTATATTCCCTCGTGTTGCCATGTGCCTTCTATTTGCTTCCATCTTCGCTTGCAAACAATCTATTTATGGATCCTCATCCACTTGCTAATCTTTTTAAAAGATCCAATTATTTTGAACCAATTGCTAGTGAGTTAAGTGCACTAGCTTATCTTTATGAGGTTTTGCTTGAAATTCGTGAATCTGAAATTTGTGATGAAGTATTGAAACAAGAAATTTATGAAGTGACTCACGATAGCTCTTTAAATGAAAAACATGATTGCAATAATGTTACTATAAATTCTATTAATGTCAATTGTGTTAATCATATGTAAAACCCTAAGCTTGGGGATGCTAATTTTGCTATGTCCACTACTTGTTGCAATGATCATGATTGCGGTGATTTTTCCTATGATCTTGAAAATTTATTTAAGCCCCATGATGAATATAAGATTGATAATAATTTTAGCAATAATATTGAAAGTGGGTGTGAAGATTATCAACTTTACATCCCACGTATTTGGAGAATGTTCAATCTTATGAAATTGTGATAAAAGTTGGTTTGGAGAGGTCATGACTTTAGTTAATGTTGATCCCACTATTTTGGACGAGTGTCAACTTCGCATGCATGTGGATCATGTTGAGAATATGTTTTGTGATAGCTATATTGTTGAATTTTCTTATGATCCTACATGTAATTATTATGAGAGAGGAAAATATGGTCGTGGAAATTTTCATCTTACTAAATTACCTCTCTTCATGTTCAGATTGCTATCGTCTCTTCCTTCTTCCTTGCATATGCTAGTTTTTGCTTGCCTTGATAACTTCTCTTCTTATAAAATTCCTATGCATAGGAAGTATGTTAGACTTAGATGTGTTTGTCACATGTTTTATGATGCTCTATTTGTGCTTCAATTCTTCTCTTTTATGTGAGCATCATTGCAATTATCAATGCCTAGCTAAGGGCATTAAACAATAGCGCTTGTTGGGAGGCATCCCAATTATATTTTTGCTTTTTGCTTTTTGGTTCTATTTTTCAATTTTCACACACTATTACTTTTGTAGTAATTGTGTTTTGATGTTTTAATTGTTGTTTGAGCCAAGTAAGACCTTTGGCATGGCTTAAGGTCATTCTTGATTTGATTTTGCTAAAAACTGAAACTTTTGGGCCCAGTGCAGAAAATTCAATAATTCTCTGAAATGAGAAAACCTTCTGATATTTTTACAAAAAAATGATATACAAATTGCCCACGTCGTCCTAATTTTTCTGAATTTTAAGAGTTACAGAAGTATGCGAAGTTTTCAGATTGATACAAACTGTTCTGTTTTTTGATAGATTCTGTTTTCGATGTGTTGTTTTCTTATTTTAATTAAACTATGGCTAGTATCGGGGGTTATGAACCATAGAAAAGTTGGAATACAGTAGATATTACACCAATATAAAATAAAAATAAGATCACAATAGTACCTTGAGTGGTTATTTGCATTGTTTTACTAACGGAGTTCACGAGTTTTTTGTTGAGTTTTGTGGTGTGAAGTTTTCAAGTTTTGGGTAAGGATTTTATGGACTATGGAATAAGGAGTGACAAGAGCCTAAGCTTGGGTATGACCAAGGTACCCCAAGGTAATATTCACGGACAACCAAGAGCCTAAGCTTGGGGATGCCCCGGGAAGGCATCCCCTCTTTCATCTTCTTCTATCAGTAACTTTACTTGAGGCTATATTTTTATACACCACATGACATGTGTTTTGCTTGGAGCGTATTGTATGATATGAGTCTTTGCTTTTTAATTTTCCAGAATCATCCTTTCTGTACACACCTTTTGAGAGCGACACGCTTGAATCGTGATTTACTCTATGTGCTTCAGTTATATCTTTTGAGCTAGGTAATTTTCCTCTAGTGCTTCACTTATATGTTTTTAGAGCACGGCGGTGGTTTTATTTTATAAAAATTGTTGAACTCTCTTGCTTCACTTATATTATTTTGAGGGTCTTTAAAAAATCATGGTAATTTGCTTGGGTTATGAATTTAGTCGTAATATGATAGGCATTCAAAGGAGATATAATAAAAAATTTCATATATAGAGCATTGAATACGATGAAATTTTTGACTCCTTATAATTGTTTTGAGATGTTAAGATGGTAATTTAGAGTCATGCTAGTGGTAGTTTGTGAAGTTAAAGAAATAATTGTGTTAAGGTTTGTGATTCCCGTAGCATGCACGTATGGTCTCCTAACTATGTAACCGAATTGGAGCGCATTGTATCTTGATTGTTTATCTTTGTGTGAAGGTCGGGGGTGCGCGATGGTTAAATCCTACCAACCTCCCCCTAGGAGCATGCGTCGTAGTACTTTGCTTCGAGGGCTAATAATTTTTTCGCAATAAGTATGTGAGTTCCTTATGACTAATGTTAAGTCCATGGAACATACACACTCTCACCCTTCCGCCTTGCTATCCACTCTAGTGCTACGCAACTTTTGCCGGTGCATCAAACCATCTTATACCCTTCCTCAAAACAGCCATCATACCTACCTATTATGGCATTTCCATAGCCATTCTGAGATATATTGCCATGTAACTCCACTGCTTCGTTTATTATGACACGCATCATCATTGTCATATTGCTTTGCAAGATCATGTAGTTGACATAATACTTGTGGCAAGGCCACCTTTCATATTTTGTATACAAGTCACTCTTGATCATTGCACATCCCGGTACACCGCAGGAGGCATCCATATATAGTCATATATTTGTTCTAGTATCAAGTTGTAAGTAAATTAAAGAGTGATGATGACCATTATTAGAACATTAACCCATGTGAGGTTATAAATAAAGAGGCCAAAAGAGTCTTCAAAAAAAGAGAAAAGGGTCTCCAAAAAATGAGCGGAGCCTAAAAAATGAGAGAAAAAGAGAGAAGGGACAATGTTACTATCCTTTTCCACACTTGTGCTTTAAAGTAGCACCATGTTCTTCATGATAGAGAATCTCCTATGTTTTCACTTTCATATACTAGTGGGAATTTTTCATTATAGAACTTGTCTTGTATATTCCAACGATGGGCTTCCTCAAATGCCCTAGGTCTTCATGAGCAAGCAAGTTGATGCACACCCACAAGTTTTCTTTTGAGATTTCATACACTTATAGCTCTAGTGCATTCGTTACATGGAAATCCCTACTCACTCACATTGATATCAATTGATGGACATCTCCATAGTCCATTGATTTGCCAAGTTGATGTGAGACTGTCTCCCTCCTTTTGTCTATCACCACCTTCTATTCCACCCATAGTGCTATGTCCATGGCTCACGCTCATGTATTTCGTGAGGAGTTGAAAAGGTTTAAGAATGTTAAAGTATGAAAACAATTGCTTGATTTACACCGGGATGGGAATGATTTATACTTTGTGTTAAGAAGAGGGAGCATAAAAGACTATATGATTTTGTAGGGATAATTGTCTCTAGCCATGTTAAATTTTGTAACTTTATAGATTGCTTTTGGTAAGCTTGAAGTATTATTGTTTTGATATTGATAAACTTTTGTTTTGAGTCTTATGGATCAGAACATTCATGCCAGAATAAATAAGAATTACATTGAGAAATATGTTGGGTATCATTCCACATCAAAAATTTACCTACTCGAGGACGAGCAGGAATTCAGCTTGGGGATGCCTGATACATCTCCAATGTATCTCTAATTTTTTATTCTTCCATGCTATTATATTATCTGTTCTAGATGTTTTATATGCATTATTATGCTATTTTATATTATTTTTGGGACTAACCTAGAGCCCAGTGGTAGTTTATGTTTTTTCCTTGTTGTTGAGTTTCGCAGAAAAGGAATATCAAACGGAGTCCAAACAGAATGAAACTTTACAATGATTTTTCTTGGACCAGAAGACACCCCAGAGACTTGAGAACAAAGTCAAAAAAGCCACCAGGCGGCGACAAGGGGGGAGGGCGCGCCCCCCATCCTAGTGAGCCCCTAATGACTCCACCGACATATTTCTTCTGCCTATATATTCACATATATTCCAGAAACCCTAGAGAAGGCAATGAAACCACTTTTCCACCACAACAACCTTTTGTATCCGCCATATCGCATATGGAGGCCATTTCCAATACTCCGCCGGAGGGGGATTCGACCACAAAGGGAATCTACATCAACCCTATTGCCCTTTCCATGAAGCGTCAGTAGGTTACCACAGACCTATGGACCCATAACTAGTAGCTATATGGCTTCTTATCTCTCTTTGATTCTTAATACCATGTTCTCCTCGATGTTCTTGGAGATCTATCCGATGTAATCTTGTTTTGCGGTGTGTTTGTTGAGATCTGATGAATTGTGGATTTATGATCATCTTATCTATGAATATTATGTGATTCTTCTCCGAATTCTTATATGTATGATTTGATATCTTAGTAATTCTCTTCAAACTTTCGGTTTGGTTTGGGCAACTAGATCTATTCTTCTTGCAATGGGATAATCGCTTTGCTTTGGGTTCAATCTTTCAGTGCTTTCACCGAGTGACAGAAGGGGACGGGACATGTATTGTATTGATGCCAACAAGGATAACAAGATGGGGTTTTCATCATATTTCTTTAGTTAATTCCGCTACATCATGTCATCTTACTTAAAGTGTTACTTTGTTCTTTATTAACTTAATACTCTAGATGCAGGAAGGAGTCAGTCGATGTGTGGAGTAATAGTAGTAGATGTAGGTAGGAGTTGGTCTACTTGACACAGACGTGATGCCTATATTCATGACCATTGCTTTAGATATCGTCATAATTATGCGCTTTTCTATCAATTGCTCGACAGTATTTTGTTTACCCGCCATAATATTTGCTATCTTGAGAGAAGCCTCTAGTGAAACCTATGGCCCCCGGGTCTATTTTCCATCATATAAGTTTCCGATATACTAATTTGCAATCTTTTATTTTACAATCAATAAACCGAAAATACCAAAAATATTTACTTTACAGTTTATCTATCTCTATCAAATCACACTTTTTGCAAGTTACTATGAAGGGATTGACAACCCCTTTATCGCATTGGGTGCAAGGATTTTATTGTTTGTGCAGGTATTTGGCGACTTGCACGTTGTCTCCTACTGGATTGATTCCTTGGTTCTCAAACTGAGGGAAATACTTACTCTACTTTGTTGCATCACCCTTTCCTCTTTAAGGGAAAAAACAACGCAAGCTCAAGAGGTAGCAATTGTACGTCACCTCGGCCAAGACAAATCAAGAACTATGGCAGCCCACTACAAAAAAAACCACTTTCGTGATAAAACATGTTTGTCATATTGGGTCACATTTTCTGTCATGCATGTACATCTGGGCCATCCAATACGTTTCCATCCCATTGTAACATCCGGCCCATGTACGGCCCATGTTGTTCGGCCCATATGAGGCCCTTTTTTACTCTCGGTCCATTAACATCCCGTAGTGAAACTGGCCCATAATCAGTATGTCATTGCATACCCATTACTCCATTAGGTCGTTGCCAGCCCGTGTTATCTGTTGGCCTTTTAAGGGCCCATTTATTCTTGGGCTGATTTGCAATATTCAGTAGCTTACGGTCCGTTACTGGCCTTTTCCTCTTGTTGGCAAAATTCAACTGGTGGTTAAAAGTGGCCCATTTTTGGCCCGTTGAACCGTTCGGCCGTTTTCACAACGTCATCAAAAATGGCCCAGTAACGACCCATTATGCGTGTTGATGGAATTAAGCCAGTTATACTCATCGGCCTCTTAAAGGCCTATTATGGTCGGCCCATGAATGGACGACTCATAATCTAGCCCGTTTACGGCCCATAATGCGGTCCGTTGTTTGGCCAATCGATCATACGGCCCGTAGAAGGCCCATTGATTCTACGACCCGTAGAAGGCCATGGTGACAACGGTCCACATGTTGCCCATGGTTATTGTGGCCTATCTTTAAATAATAGATTATTGCAGGCACTAGCAAACCACGGAAAAGAACTGCACTGACTACAAGCAAACAAATAAACAAATAAGCAAGCAATATACGCTAGGCTATTATGGCTATTACACATATTACAACCACTGGGCATCAAAGTTCGCCACGAGTGTAAATATGGGGAAAGAAAGCAGCATATTACATACACTATTGTCAAAGTTGGCGACCAGTGCATATAAATGCCGCAGCAAAACAAGTCCAGAACTGAAACCACTTCACAAGAGCTCAAGAAAGAATATCCTGACTATCCACCATGCTGGCAAGACACTTAGCAAGCTTATTAGCTTTCTCTTGTTTGGCTCTTAAATCCTCTAGCACTTGCTATTGCACCAGAAAGTATGCATCTGAATTTTGTAGGGACTTCCTCAGTCCTTCGGCTTCCTGTCGCAGCACATTTGATTGATGTCTTTCAACTTGAAGTTGAGACTCAAGAAGCCAAACTGATTCAAGCAGCGAGTTCGAAGATCTTGTACCAGCAGTAGTGACCAGTAACTCAAACACTACATCAAGGCATGACTTTGGGGTTGTCTAACTGTCTACAAGATAGTTTTTATCAGCTTTCTTGGAGACCAACAGGGTTGTCTCACTATCTTGAACCTTATCTAGCATTATTTTCTCTACCATTGCATAATGGGGTGCTCTTCTCCAATATTCTGTCGGCATTCTACAAGAGGAACAAGCAGACACGTCACAGGTTTACCATGTTGTATATGAAACTCATTTTTGTAAACCAGTTCAGTTATAAGGTGGATAGGATAACAGCGTGAAACAAACATATATCTATGTAGTATGGTCACTGTATGGTCTATATCATTATACTTTATGTTGCCAAATCAAGATAGAGACAGTTCAAATCATATCTGTTTAATACAAAGCAGCATAGACAAAATATAAGTGTGGGAAACTATACAACATTAACAACACTTGTAATGTGCATGCCATGAGAACGTAACTGTTTATTCAATTGAAACTGAAATCAACATAGAGCAAGTTAGACCAGCAAACTAGTTAAAGAAACAGGTTTAAAACATACCTTTTGCACCATTGGAGTTTCAGTTGCATCCTTCAAATTTGAAATAGTTGGTATGAGTTAATACAGTGATGCTAGAGCAAAGGAGTATGAACCATTGCTACGGAACGTAACCTGAGAACAATTCTTCTTCTGCTTTAAGCGTTAACTTGGGGTTCGGATTGGTGGTCCTCGTGCTTTGGGCACTGTAGTTGCCTTACTAACTGCTCTTGTTTGGGTGCTATGTGCTGGAGACGGTGTTGTGTCAACTAGAACTGGGTTATTGTCTGCTAGGGTTGGGGTTAGAAGGGGTGTAACTGGTTCTCTGTCCAACTGGGTAGGAGTACAATCTGCGTGAGTCTGGGTTATGTGTGGTGGGTCTAGTTCTTGGGCAAGTACAACCGTGGTTCTATCTGCATCGACGGGTAGCACGATCTTTTTTGAAGACCGTGTTTTTACTCCCATAGATACAGCCGTCACCCTCTCCAATTCAAATGGCTGATAAGCAAGAAAAGTAATTGAATGTACATACATTGTATGATAGATAGGTGCAATGGATAGTAGGGAAGAAAACATGGCATGAAATAATTCACATTTATGTTGTCTAACCAAACATGATAGGATGACAGAATTTCACATATATGATAGCTAATTAAACATGATAGCATGACACAAATTCACATATATGATGGCTAACTAAACATGATAGAATGGCATACTTCAAAAAATGATGACTATGTCAAAGGATGACATGATATAACTATACGATGTGTCTATTAAAGTGGTTGGCATGCCATAATTCACATATATGGATGAAACATGATGGCATGATATAATTCATGGATAGAACGACATAATTCAAACTATGATGACTATGTAAACAGGATGAGATGATATAGCTATATTATTTCTTTAGAAAAATGGGTTAGCATGCCATAATTCAGATACATGTTGTCTATGTAAATATCATGGCATGATATAATTCAAATATATGATTTATATACTGAGCAAGTGAGCAGAGGGAAATCGCATATATGATGTGTCGACTAAGTAGATGGCATTCAATATTGTGTATATGATGGAAAAACTAAGCATTGTAGGACAACATATGCATGATATGAGTAGTATAACCCTGCCAAGTTTGAGCATACACCTCACGGGGGAAATACGACTGGTCATTTGTCTCTGAATCGTCCTTCGAGGAGCTATCTGTAACCAGCAAGAAATTTGCTTCAGCAGGTACCATTGTCTGCTCTAAGGACCTTGTTTTCACTCCAGATTTTTGCAACACCAATTCAAATGGCTGATGCACAGGAAGAGTAGTTGAATATACAGACATTGTCGGCAAATAGAATACGTAATACAAAAACGGATGGCATGATATAATTCACATATATGATGCTTGGCTAAACAGTATGGCATTGCATAATTCGCATATATAATGCCTTGCGACATGATAGCATTGCACAATTCACATATATAATGTCTTGCAACAAGATAGTATTACATAATTCACATATATGGTTACTACACACTAAACAGGTGACATTCACACAAAGCTTGTCTAAACTAAGAAAATAACATGGCAATGCTAGACACTATATGCACGATTTGAGCAATATAACCCTGCCAAGTTAGAGCATGCACCTCGGGGAGGGGGGGATAGGACAGGTCATCTGTCACTGAATCCTCCTCTGATAGCATTGTCTGCTCTGAAGACCTTGTTTTCACTCCAAATTTATTCCATGGCCATGTCGAATGGCTGATGCATAGGAAGAGTAATTGAATGTACTAACATTTTTGACAAATTTATTACTTAATAAGAAAGGATGGCATGATATAATTCACATATAAGATGACTGGCTAACCAGGATGGCATTGCAAAATTCTCATATATGATGCCTAGCTAAACAAGATGGCATTGCATGATTCACATCTATGATATAGAAACTAAACATATGGCATTCACACAATACATGTCTAAACTAAGAAGATGACATATTTTATGTGTAAAGTAAGCAATCCAAGGCACCATATGCATGATATGACAAACATCAACATGCCAAGTTAGAGCAAAAGACCTAAGGGGTTAAATAGGAGTGGTCTGCTCCCTCTGAATCCCCCTCTAAACAGTTATCTTCCTCTTGATTAAAGTCTAGAATGGGGGGAGGGGGGTTGCTTTTGCGCCCACCATGGAGCGATGTTTGCATGAAATATTATTGGCACACAAAGCTTGTCTCTTTTTCCCTACATGTTCAATACCATTGTGTACAATAACTGAAATGCATAGGAATAAAACATAGTGACATTATGTAAGGAGTGCATACTATGGATAGACCCAAAACCAATGATAGCAGGCAGATAATAGCTTCAGTTAAAAAATACAGATAATGGCTCCTTTAATGTTTGTTTCCAACCAACATGAAACTCACAGTAGAAACCTGAAATTATTCACATAGTAGATAGATAGTATTGATTGCTGCCCCAATATGTACCCACAACCATTCAAAAACTCAAGTTTGAGCATTAGTTTGGACCTGACTCGGAGTGGAATCGGTGAACAGGAAAATAAAATAGCATGTCATCCTGCTAAGCGATGCATAACATAATCATACACGAAAGAGTGCGACCTCTCTTGCGCACTTGTGTCGTCCTCAAGGTCCTTTGCTCAGTTGATGATGCTAATGCAGTTGTCGTGGCTATCGGTGGGGGGGAACAAGATCTGAGGCAGTGAAAGACAGTCTGGAGGGCGTATCCCTCTTATGGTGAACCCTTCCATTGTCAGAGCAGCTGAGCTAGGGTGGACCACAATGCAGCAGGAGTGGGACAAACAACACAAGGTTTTCTTTGACACATATCTATAACATAAGTAATTCTCTAAGGGCTTGTTTGAATTGGAGCATTCTAACAATTCAGGGATAGGAAATACACTAGCATAGGATAGTAATGCACGTGCAAAACAGAGAATTTAAAAACACATGATTTCTATCAATTTGGGTGTTTGGTTCACAAGAATTGGAAGATCAAAGGAATGTAAAGAAGGATGGTGAAATTAAGTCAAACCACAAGAAAATGTACAGTTATAATGCTATTATGCTACTATATCATAGTCTTGTGCTTCATGAATAGGAATTTGAAAAGTAGGCCAAGTCGATATTAAAATTCCTATGGTTTCTCTATCAAGGAGACACTGAAGGAACAAATCCTACAGTTTTCCTTTCCTCCATTACTTTGAACCAAATGCATGAATAGTAGTACCATAGGAAACTTTCCAATTCCTATGTTTTTCCACCATTTTTCCTTTCAAGCACTGTCGATTCTAGTTGGCAGGCTTGAACAGGGAAAAGCCTACACTCGAACAATGTTTTTGTGCTACTTCTACTACTTTGGACCCAGGCCACTGCCCTACTAGATCAACTCCCAGGCCCATCTAGAAATGCACAACTCAAACGCGCAGAAATAATGATGAATTTCAAGAGAGTCCACCATTGATAGCTAGGTCGCCTGCTACCTCACTTCTTATTATATAGGAGAAACTAACCGTATTTCACGTTACTACATGTGCTTAGTGGACAATATATATAACATGTAGAGTAAAAAAGCGATGCAGCAAGTGTACAACCTCTTTGGCGAAGCCATGTCGATCTCAGCATCATTGGGTTGGTCATTGAGTATGCTGCGGCTGATGTGGCAGTCGAGGACGGGAAGAAGATCTTAGGCGCCTGGAGATGGAGCCAAGGGTACTGCTCAGCTGTGATGGAGGGTTTCGTTGTTGGAGCAGCTCCAGTGAGTTGTATGTTGGCGAGGCTGAAGCAGGACAAGAGAGACAACGTTAACCTGAGTGGAATTCTAATAACATCTCCAATAGATGTTGTAAAATACATAACCACAGAGTGATAGATATAAAATACATCAGACACTCATCTCTGAACTTAACTGTCAAAACTGAATTTAACTGTCTAAACTGAATTTTACTGTCAAAACTGAATGCATTAGTAGCAGAAAAGCAGTAGCAACAGCAGCAGCACCCGGAGCAACAACGTGTGCGAGAGCCGGGGCAGCTGGTCGTGTAACAGCATCTTGGATAGTAGCTACAGGGTTCGAGTGAGATTAGGATCTGCTGCTCATGCAGCAGCAGCGCAAGGAAGACTAGAGCAGCAGCCCAAGCAAGAGAAAGAGTAACAACGCAAGTAAGAGAAAGAGCAAGAGCAGACCAGGTAGAGGACCGGTGAGCAAGAGCAAAGCAGCGCGAGCAAGAGCCAAAGCAGTAACAGCTCCGACTGATGTGGACGTCACCGCCGAGGGAGCGACGTCGTAAAGAAAGTGTCCGGCGATGCCGCCATAGATGGAGTTGTGCCATGGCGGCTCGAGACCGAGCGTCGGCATCATCGTGATATCGAAGCAAGAAGAAAATGCAGAGATTACTGTAGAACCTCTTTGGTGGCGCCGATTAGACCTCAGCTTCATCCGAGGAATCAGTGATGATGCTGCTCTTCCGGCAGTGTGGGAATGGAGGTGGCGAGAAAGACGAGGGGAACATCGGGGCGGATCATTTGAGGTGGATGATGGGGTCAATGAACCGGCGGGATGACGAGATCGACGATGGATCCTCATCTGGTGCGGCGGATGAGGGAGGTCCAGGTGTTGCGGTGGACGACATCGTCGGGGAAGAGGCTCCGGCTGGGTGGCAGATGGAGGAGGGTGTGGGGCTTCACGGGTTGTCGTGACCTCGGTATTCGAATGGGGGCGGTGGAGGGGATGGGATGGGGGAACCATGGCTTACTGACATGCTTGACCAAAATATGGGGTAAATTACGAAAATACCCCCACCGATTTGAACTAGGTGGTTCTTTCGGTTCAGGGGTTATCACGGGAATTTTGCGTGTCGGGATTTCGCTGGAGGTGGGAGTTTTCGCGCGTGTTGTAATTTTGCGATGGCAATGCGCGGGTTGAGATGGAGGGAGTTTTCTAAGAACAACAAGACAAAGATTTAGCTTCAAATTTTGGGATAACTAGCCGCGGGTTGAAGACACGGGAGTTTCTCAGCATGATAGCCAGAGATGCTGGCTTGAAATTTCGGGAGAACTAGCTTAATGTGTACGAAAAAAATTTAGCTCCTCACTAGAGAGAGCCATGTCCCGGTTTACTATATTACTATAAATACATTCAAATACAATAAAAAACTAAAAAATCGGGACAACAAGCTTAACGTGTTTAACACGCGCAACACACACAAACATAATGTGTTTAACACACGCAACACACACCGACACACACACACACACACACCATTTAGACTAGTAAGGTACACGTGCATTGCACGCATGATATTTGGCAAGCAAATTATGAATAAATACCACATTATAGCATTTAAGCTTTGAGTCATATATATGCATGATGTAGATGTTCGCTTAATTCTTATAGTTCATCTCATTCAAAATCAATTAGTTTTTTATCAGAAAGCTAATCTATTTTAAGATTCGTGGAACTGTGTGTTGAAAAGCACAAAGTAAACATAAATAATAGTGATTTATCTAGAAAAAAATGGGCAATTATGATAAAAAAATATTCTACAACAGAGGATAAATGCTTGTGTTTCGAGGTTTGTGCATTTTGCTTAAGTTCAACCATGGAGTCTTCTAGATTGTACATGTGGTGGAATCTGGTGGAATGTAGATGATATCCAACTGCCAGTAGTGCTCGGATTTGCCATCTTTGCACCATCGGATTAGTTTCATCCAACAACCATCTTTCAAAGTTTATTCGCAAACTACATAGGTGTATAGATATGTGATGCAAAAGCCACCCATCATCTCGAATCTGAGTAGTGTGTCCATGCGTGGATGCAATGTGGCCAAGCAATGCCTGCCGTCGGTATCTCAAATTCAAATAAGTCTGACCTTGTTCAATGTGTATACAGTATAGCATGCTTGTTTCCAAACCAGACCACACATATATGAGTTATATTCATGCATCATTCATGGGTTTCAAACATCATGATCTCTTATTCAAATATTTGAATTCAACTTTACATTGATTATGACCTCACCTACTAGTCTTTTACACCCACACAGTCGTCTTCCCTTTATAATTGTACCACTAACCTTTTCTCGTGTATGCATGTACACACACTACCACTCGGCATTATCCACCGCAGACATGCAATATCTTTTTCTTTAGGTCAGTCTCCCATGCATACACATGCACACATCTCCCCTCTTCATCACTTCGGGCATTCTTTATCTCTCACATGCATGCGCAACGATTGATATTCCTCTATGTGTGAAAATATATAGCTAGGTGTTTTCCAGGTTTCCACACAAAACGATCAATCTATATATCTAGTAACGTCTCACCCTCTTTCCCACGTAGACACCGATAAATCTATACCTTTCTATATAGGACTACATAGCTAATACACCCACGTTATCGATTCATCATCTCCCTCTCATCATCCTTGCCTTCCGCTTCATCTCTCAGATGCGCGCACAGTGGCGAAGGCAGGGGCAGTAAGGGCCCTGCCCCCCTAATAATATCACTATATATAGTGAGGCTAATATGAATGTGATCAGTAGATCAATTGCTGGAAAAATGGTTTAAGTTGATTAATTGGCCCTCCCTATAAAGGATTATCAATGCATGCCCCCCTAGCTCATTTATGTTTCCTGGCTCCACCACAGTGCCAGTAGTCTGTATCTATAACTTTGTATATATATTTATATCTAAACTCTATACCCCTATATAATGTGCGAATAAATTTGAAAGATTGTCGTTGGATGAAGCCAATCCGACGGTGCAGAGATGGCAAATCCGAGCACTACTAGCCGTTGGATATCATCTACATTCCACCAGATTCTACCACATGTACAATCTAGAAGACTCCATGGTTGAACTTAAGCATAATGCACAAACCTCAAAACACAAGTACTTCTCCTTTGTTCTAGAATCTTCCATATCGTAATTGCCCAACTTTTTTCTAGTTGAATTTCCTTTATTGGTTTTTACTTTATGCTCTACAATGCACAATTCCATGAATCGTAAAATAGATTAACCTTTTTAAAAAAAATTGATTTTGAATGAGATGAACTATAGGAATTAAACAAACGTTTACATCATGCATATATGACTCAAAGCTTACGTTCTATAGTGTGGTATTTATTCATAATTTTGTTGCCAAATCTCCTACGTGCAATGCGCGTGTACCTTACTAGTATACTTCTAGGATGTGCAAAACACGTAAATTAGAATTTCAATGGCACTCTACACAGTGTCTCTCCCTATTTCAGTTGATATATTATGATTAAAATGATGTGGGGACATCCATGAAGCCACGTGGCACATGTTGAGGCGTTGTCGCGACCTCCTTGTGTAGATTGATCACAGTGACGTGATGCTGGTTCGAGAAGAATGTACTCGTCCTCTCTCACACACACTGGCAGTACGAGCACGAAGCGAAGATGAGGACGCATGCACTCATTCCCTAGCGCGTGCACACGGGTACACGGTGGGACGCATTTTTGTATGAAGATCCACCTGTCACACCCTGCATTTTGTAACATGTTGTTTGTAACTTTGAAGCATGAAAGTTTGGACCAGCAAATTTTTTTTTAGCATCATTTGGCTTTTATTTGGAATTGAGTTTTCTTCATTTGCTTTTTCATGTGCTCATTAAAGTCAACTATGACCTCTTATAGATTTCATCTCCTTATCCAAAACTTCTGCCCAATGATCATGCCAAGTGTTATATAGCAGTATAGTATGTTCTTACAAAATTAATTTGGCCAAAAAGTATTTTATAAATTTAGTTTTCCAAAAACCCCTGAATTGAGATTTGCACTGCAAGTACTTGATTAAGGGTGTGAAAAATTATTTCAAAAGGTTTATTTGAGACCTAGTAGTCATAGGACTCCCAGAAACCACAAAGGTATAATTTTAAAAGTTATTTTCCTATTTTATTTAAAGGCTTTTTCTTAAGGCCAGAAATGGTCTTTAATAGGGGAAAATTATTTAACTGTTTCAAAAATATTTGCCAAAATTCAGAGAGACTCATAGGACATATATTGTCCATATATAAGAGTTTCAACACTTGGTCATGTTCAAAATAATGGGCTAAACCCTCTAAAACCCTTTCTGGATATTTCAAGCTTTTGAAATATTTACAAAGGAAATTTTCTCCAAAAATTCCAGGGAAATTCTGTCATGTCATATATGACATATTTGATGATCTTGCCAAGTCCCATGCCTTGGGAAGCAAGAAAACCTCCTCAAACCCCTTCATAACCATTCTGTCCATATTTGAAGTTTGAGCAACTCTACATTGCCAAACTTGTCCAAATGCTCTCAAACTTGGTGCACATGCTAGAATGGCCTAATAAGGCACCTAGACCAAATGGCACAAGATTTGGAATAGAGCAACTTGATCAGATCACCTCAAAACCCTTTCTGTTCAAATGCAAATTTGAACAACTTTACATTACCAACTTTTTATCTGGAGCCTCAAACTTTGTGGGCATGATCAATACCCCAAATGATGATGCTACACCAAGTGGTGCATCAAGGGGAGATGATTAGCTTGACTCAATCAAGATGAAACTGTTTTTGTTGATTTCTAGGGTTCACCAAAGTTACATTGGCTAGTTTCTTCAAATGAGCCCAAATTTGGTGAAGCACCCTATTTTCTCATGTCTTTCAACCCTGTCAAGTGCCATGTCAAGTGGACCTCATTTACTTGATCAAACACAGATCAAACACCTTCTGCAGAAATTCTAAAACCTCCAACTTGACCACTTTCACCTTTCTCCATAGCCTCAACTTTTTACCACAGGCCCATTGAGTTACTAGCAACCCCCAGTAACTCCCCCAGCACCTCATCTCCATGATTGGGGGTGAAACCTCAGCTTTACCTTGCTGTACAGCCAACTTTCATCTTGTTACCAGCCCTCCCCTTCTCTCTCTGCAACCCCAGAGCATCCAAGGCCTTAGGGCAATTCTTTACTCCCTCCTCTACGCCCCAGACACTGTTGGACACGCTGGGACGGGCCAAACCGGCGAGAGCACGCTGATGCCGGTCATACGCACGCTCCAGAGCGCGTGAACAGTGCGCCTCACACGCTGGCTCGGACCAATCGTCGACCCCCGACAGCCTCGGGCCTCCCCCTCGCACCAGTCGAGGCGCCTCGACGTCCGCAACCTCCCCGGCGCTGTCCCCCCTCCTCCTGCGCCCTCCAGTAGCCGCCGTCGCACGCGCGCTGGCCGCCCGCGGCAGCCACTCCTCTGCCTCACACGCGCGCGCCTCCCTGTTGCTCCCCCGCTCCTCCTCTTACCTCAGCTGGACGTGGAGCTCGTCCAGGAGCTCCACAGACCCATTCCCCAAGCCTCCCGTGCGCTGTAGCCTCGCCGATGAGCTCGCCGGCGCACTGGACCACGGGTCCCCGTCGGGCCCCTATAAATAGACCCCCCCGAGCTTCTCCAACACCACCACCAGCCTCACAACTCTCCACTGATCCCTCCTGCACCCACAGTTCGACCCCGGAGCGCCCTAGTGCTCGGGATCGACCGGAGCTCCGCCGCATCGGGCCGCCGGCGATCTCGAGGTACAGGCCTCCCCGGCCTCTCCTTCCGCTCGTTTTGGAACCGCCGCACTCCACTGACCCTTTCCCCTCTCTTTCCCCCTCCATTTGCAGTCGGAAACAACCCCGACCACCGTCCTCCGACGAGCCTCCGCCGTCGCACCTCGTCGCCGGCGAACCAGGGCTCCCCGCCGTGCCGCGCTACCACCACTACAACCGCAACACGCCACTGAGTCCGTCCCCGGCCTCCGTTGCCGTCGCCGTGGCCGGTATCGTCGCCGGTGAGCTCGCCGCCGCCGTGACCGAGGGGTTAGAGATGACAGGCGGGCCCCGCCTGTCATCCCCCCACCTCTCTCCCCTCCTCTGTGCCGCTGACCCACGGGCCCCGCCCGTCAGGTTTGAAACCTGACGTGCGTGCGCGCTGGCACCGTGCGGCTGGGCCAGCCCGTTTGGGCCGTGCACTGTGGCCTCTTCTGGCCCAGTGCACAGGACCCTTTTTCTCTTTTTCTTTTCTGTTGATGTTTTAAACATTTATGCAGAAAATAATATTGATCCAAATTAAATATTTCCAACTCCTAAAATCTTGTAATATTCCAACCTATTTAATGGTACTACTTTCATTCAAATCCATGAAACTTTTTTGTACTGTTCAAATTTAAATTCAAATTTGAGCAGTATAACTCCTGTTCAAAAATCAATATATCCTATTCTGTAACTCCAAAACTCCAACTAAGATTTTTACCCATCTTAGAAAACCCTCTAGTATTTTACAAAAATGAGTTGACATTTTTCTGAGCACTTTGGTTTTTTCTGTTTTATTTGTATTCTTATTTTTCCGTGGTTATTATGCGACGTATAGATCCCGTATTTGACGAAGTTGCTGTGGAAGAAGAAGGAGAAGGACTTGAAGACTTTCAAGACCAAGCCAATCCAGGCAAGCAGCCCTTTGACCATGATACACTTGTTCTTCGGAACCCGTTGGTTTCCGATGCATGATGATTAGGGTTACGATGGTAACCTAGAAGAACCACCATATGATGCATGCTTTATTGTTAATCTTGCTATATGCTAGATGACATGCAATAGGTGTTCATGATGCTTATAGGATACGTGACATGATCTTGATCTTGCTATGAGCTAGATGACCTGGATATGGTTAGTAGTTATGGAAAGTGATGCATGTGTGTCATGAACCTCCATGGTTGGAGTCTTTGCATAAAACCCCGTCGGGTGCCATTTATGCCCGAGGGAGATGATGATAATGAGATTGGGTGACCACTTGATGACGAAGTGGTGTGCCAAGGCAAGTGTGTGTGTTTTTCAAACGGATTGGTTGAAGTTGCGACCGTTATTCCAACCATACATGTGCAACCACACTACCCCTTATGGGACGGGGCTTTATTGATTACTTAGGTCGATACTAGCATGGTGCCCGCATTACTAGTGACGGGAAGACTTGAGGTCTTTCCCGGGACGGGGTCGTGCTTGGATAGGCGACCATGACTGTTTTCACAGGGCACCGGACACACCGTTGGTCCCTTCGGGTACGCGTGAACATTGAATTAGGGCAAGTCCCGTGATCTATTGTTTGTACCCGAGGGCCGTGTGCCAACGAGTGGACTCTATGTTAGTGTCGTCTAAGGAAAGGTAATGACCGGGTGCTTACCCCGGGTACTTGAGGTACCGCGGGTCGTGGATGACACGGAAGTTCCCCGGATCTTGTGGGTAAAGTGTGCAACCTCTGCAGAGTGTCAAACTATTCGAATAGCCGTGTCCACGGTCATGGACAGTTGGGTAACCGCTCTTGGGCTACGTCCAATGTTTGTGAAACCATGCGTGTGTATGTGAGTCAAGGTGGTGACTTGACTCGATGAGATGAATCATATTCATGTCGATGTTGGTAACCTGTTCTCGAGGTTACGCGAGGTTATTGATGCATAAAGCTGATGATAGCATATTGTTCTAGCCTCCTGCTAGGTTGTTCATTATTATTCAATTGCATTGTTACTTGAACCACATCATGGGTTGCTTGCGAGTACATTCAAAGTACTCATTGGCTTGCCACTGGTTATTTAATTGGCCAGGCATGGAAGAACAAGATTATGAGGAAGAGTTCTTTGGAGACGACCATGCGAACTAGGACGCTATCCCAGTCAGAATGCCTGTAGGGTTAAGGCAGATGGCATGGGTTCTACCCGTTTTATCGAAGACTTCCGCTACTTGAGTTATTTGCTATTCAGCCCGTGAGGCTCTATCTATGTAAGACTTGGCCATAATGGCCTTAATTCGTGTAAGACTATTTGTATGGATGTAAGACTCTTGTTATTTCAGCTTCTGTGTGTTCAGTGAGCATTGATCTCTGGGATCACTGTACACGTGCATTCGATGATCTCGACTTATAAGTCGGGGTCCCCACAGAGCTGGTATCAGAGCCATCCTGACTGTAGGAAGCCTTAGTTAGCATGGGCGTTAGTTAGTTGAGACCCCTTTTTCAAAACCTTCTGAACCTCTCTTCTTTTCTAAACCTGAGATTTCCTCAGCTTATTAACCCTCCTATTCCACCTTTGTAGATGGCCGCTGTTCCCGAAGAGCACCTGACCACTAGGTTTCCCCTACTTCTCGAGGATAGCCTCCAGGAGTGTCAGTTCCACCGAGCACCCATCCTCACCTACCACGAGCATTGGGTGAGCGATACTGAGGTGGAGTACCATGTGGAAGTGATCGTGAAGGCAAACGATCCTCCCACAAGTTGGTTCTTCGAGGGACCCCAGATGACGACACTACCACTCGCTGCCGAGGCTGCTGCACTCAAGGCACTAACCCGTCTCCGCGAGCTTCTTCCGGAGATGGCAGCCAAGATGGCAACTCGCTTCTTACCTTACCGGAAGGAAGGTGACGAAGAAAGCAGCGCACTAGCCCCTCCACTGAAGGATGGACTCTCGCTTCGGTTCCAGACCTACTTCAGTCTATGTGCCGACAGCCTGGCACAAGACTTGGCCTCGGAATCAATGAAGCTTCGAGAAGAACTTTACAAGACCAAGGCACTTCTTCGTCGAGCTCAAGAGAAGGCAAACAGGATCAAGAAGGAAGGATCACCTTCTGGACAATCCGCTATCGCATATCGAGGTGGAAGGCCCTCCGAGGATGTGTCTTCCAAGGGTGAAGAACCACCTCGGCGACGCCGGATGACAGCAAGGGAATATCGCAAGCTTTTCCCTGCACCACCGTCGAAGCACCGTCGTATCCAACTCCTCCACTCTCCCACTCCCTCAAGTGACAAGGGGGCCCAGACAGATGAGGACAAGGAGGAAGACCCAGAAGAGCCGGAATACGCGACCGAGCATTCCGCCGCTTAGGCATTATTCGCTACTCGGATATGCCCGTTGTAACCCCTACGGTAGGATAGGTCGTGTAACCCCTATGCGCAGTCGAGTCCTTGTATGGTTCATATGAAACCATCTAGTGCTTGCTTTTGTTGTGTCTGGATGTATGTCGTATTCTTCCTTCAGGAATGTGTAAACGACTACATCACCCATTTGGATTTTAATGAAAGTGTTTTGGCCTTACGGCCCTTGCATGATTTGATTTAGTGTCACACCCACCCCCTTACTAGGCACCCATCTATCTTGCTTTTCCTCTTCCGAGTCATGAGACCTTTTACCGCTCCAACAGGATGCCTGTTGTAACTCGTACTGGTACCTCTACCCAGCAGCCCGAAGCCGGAGCATCCTCTCAGCCAGAGGCAGACCTCGACCAAACCAACGACCAAGCTCCACCACCACCTCCTCCAAGCATGGACATGGCTCAGCTTCTCCAAGCTTTCCGAGAGGAACGCCAAGCCGACACTGCAGCTCTTCAGCTGATTGCTCAAGCTGTCGCCAACAACCGCCAGCCGGCGGGGAATGGCAATGGACGTTCCACGTTGGCAGAGTTCAAGAAGCATGCACCGCCAACCTTCATCGAGACTGCTGAACCCCTGGATGCTGATGACTGGGTCCGTTCCATTGAGGAAATCCTGGAGCTAGTCGGATGCACCGAAGATCGCTAGAAGGTGGCTTATGCAGCCCACTGCCTCGGGGGAACCGCAAGAGCTTGGTGGGATGGATTCAAGGTCATGCATGCTGAACAAGACATCACTTGGGTTAACTTCAAGGCAGAATTCCGCAAGGCCCACATTCCTTCTGGAGTCATGGCTATCAAGAAGCGCGAGTTCCGAGCCCTGAAACAAGGAAGTGGCACTGTCAAGGAGTACATGCAGAAGTTCAGTATTCTGTCAAGGTATGCCCCTGAGGATGTCAGCACTGATGCTGCCAAAAGGGAGCGCTTCATGGAAGGCCTTAATCAGACTCTGCAATACTCGCTTGTCGTGTGCGACTGCCCGTCTTTCCCTGACCTGGTGAACAAGGCACTTATGCTTGAAGACAAGCGGCGTGCTTTGGAAGACACTCACAAGCGCAAGTTGGTCAGTAAGGGAAGTTCCAGCAACCAGAAGCCTCGTCCGTGGCAGTCAGCCCCGGCCAAGCCAACCTATCAGTAGCCAAGAGCTCCTGCACCTCGTGCCAATCCTCAGCCTCAGCAGTATGCCAACCCCAGGCCAGCTTTCAACCCCAATACCAGTGGTGGCAACAAGATCAACACTCCAAATCAAGTCACTTGTTTTGGGTGTGGTCAGCCC
>LR738709.1:189803280-189884637 GCA_902687465.1 Secale cereale
TTCTAGGGTTCACCAAAGTTACATTGGCTAGTTTCTTCAAATGAGCCCAAATTTGGTGAAGCACCCTATTTTCTCATGTCTTTCAACCCTGTCAAGTGCCATGTCAAGTGGACCTCATTTACTTGATCAAACACAGATCAAACACCTTCTGCAGAAATTCTAAAACCTCCAACTTGACCACTTTCACCTTTCTCCATAGCCTCAACTTTTTACCACAGGCCCATTGAGTTACTAGCAACCCCCAGTAACTCCCCCAGCACCTCATCTCCATGATTGGGGGTGAAACCTCAGCTTTACCTTGCTGTACAGCCAACTTTCATCTTGTTACCAGCCCTCCCCTTCTCTCTCTGCAACCCCAGAGCATCCAAGGCCTTAGGGCAATTCTTTACTCCCTCCTCTACGCCCCAGACACTGTTGGACACGCTGGGACGGGCCAAACCGGCGAGAGCACGCTGATGCCGGTCATACGCACGCTCCAGAGCGCGTGAACAGTGCGCCTCACACGCTGGCTCGGACCAATCGTCGACCCCCGACAGCCTCGGGCCTCCCCCTCGCACCAGTCGAGGCGCCTCGACGTCCGCAACCTCCCCGGCGCTGTCCCCCCTCCTCCTGCGCCCTCCAGTAGCCGCCGTCGCACGCGCACTGGCCGCCCGCGGCAGCCACTCCTCTGCCTCACACGCGCGCGCCTCCCTGTTGCTCCCCCGCTCCTCCTCTTACCTCAGCTGGACGTGGAGCTCGTCCAGGAGCTCCACAGACCCATTCCCCAAGCCTCCCGTGCGCTGTAGCCTCGCCGATGAGCTCGCCGGCGCACTGGACCACGGGTCCCCGTCGGGCCCCTATAAATAGACCCCCCCGAGCTTCTCCAACACCACCACCAGCCTCACAACTCTCCACTGATCCCTCCTGCACCCACAGTTCGACCCCGGAGCGCCCTAGTGCTCGGGATCGACCGGAGCTCCGCCGCATCGGGCCGCCGGCGATCTCGAGGTACAGGCCTCCCCGGCCTCTCCTTCCGCTCGTTTTGGAACCGCCGCACTCCACTGACCCTTTCCCCTCTCTTTCCCCCTCCATTTGCAGTCGGAAACAACCCCGACCACCGTCCTCCGACGAGCCTCCGCCGTCGCACCTCGTCGCCGGCGAACCAGGGCTCCCCGCCGTGCCGCGCTACCACCACTACAACCGCAACACGCCACTGAGTCCGTCCCCGGCCTCCGTTGCCGTCGCCGTGGCCGGTATCGTCGCCGGTGAGCTCGCCGCCGCCGTGACCGAGGGGTTAGAGATGACAGGCGGGCCCCGCCTGTCATCCCCCCACCTCTCTCCCCTCCTCTGTGCCGCTGACCCACGGGCCCCGCCCGTCAGGTTTGAAACCTGACGTGCGTGCGCGCTGGCACCGTGCGGCTGGGCCAGCCCGTTTGGGCCGTGCACTGTGGCCTCTTCTGGCCCAGTGCACAGGACCCTTTTTCTCTTTTTCTTTTCTGTTGATGTTTTAAACATTTATGCAGAAAATAATATTGATCCAAATTAAATATTTCCAACTCCTAAAATCTTGTAATATTCCAACCTATTTAATGGTACTACTTTCATTCAAATCCATGAAACTTTTTTGTACTGTTCAAATTTAAATTCAAATTTGAGCAGTATAACTGCTGTTCAAAAATCAATATATCCTATTCTGTAACTCCAAAACTCCAACTAAGATTTTTACCCATCTTAGAAAACCCTCTAGTATTTTACAAAAATGAGTTGACATTTTTCTGAGCACTTTGGTTTTTTCTGTTTTATTTGTATTCTTATTTTCCGTGGTTATTATGCGACGTATAGATCCCGTATTTGACGAAGTTGCTGTGGAAGAAGAAGGAGAAGGACTTGAAGACTTTCAAGACCAAGCCAATCCAGGCAAGCAGCCCTTTGACCATGATACACTTGTTCTTCGGAACCCGTTGGTTTCCGATGCATGATGATTAGGGTTACGATGGTAACCTAGAAGAACCACCATATGATGCATGCTTTATTGTTAATCTTGCTATATGCTAGATGACATGCAATAGGTGTTCATGATGCTTATAGGATACGTGACATGATCTTGATCTTGCTATGAGCTAGATGACCTGGATATGGTTAGTAGTTATGGAAGGTGATGCATGTGTGTCATGAACCTCCATGGTTGGAGTCTTTGCATAAAACCCCGTCGGGTGCCATTTATGCCCGAGGGAGATGATGATAATGAGATTGGGTGACCACTTGATGACGAAGTGGCGTGCCAAGGCAAGTGTGTGTGTTTTTCAAACGGATTGGTTGAAGTTGCGACCGTTATTCCAACCATACATGTGCAACCACACTACCCCTTATGGGACGGGGCTTTATTGATTACTTAGGTCGATACTAGCATGGTGCCCGCATTACTAGTGACGGGAAGACTTGAGGTCTTTCCCGGGACGGGGTCGTGCTTGGATAGGCGACCATGACTGTTTTCACAGGGCACCGGACACACCGTTGGTCCCTTCGGGTACGCGTGAACATTGAATTAGGGCAAGTCCCGTGATCTATTGTTTGTACCCGAGGGCCGTGTGCCAACGAGTGGACTCTATGTTAGTGTCGTCTAAGGAAAGGTAATGACCGGGTGCTTACCCCGGGTACTTGAGGTACCGCGGGTCGTGGATGACACGGAAGTTCCCCGGATCTTGTGGGTAAAGTGTGCAACCTCTGCAGAGTGTCAAACTATTCGAATAGCCGTGTCCACGGTCATGGACAGTTGGGTAACCGCTCTTGGGCTACGTCCAATGTTTGTGAAACCATGCGTGTGTATGTGAGTCAAGGTGGTGACTTGACTCGATGAGATGAATCATATTCATGTCGATGTTGGTAACCTGTTCTCGAGGTTACGCGAGGTTATTGATGCATAAAGCTGATGATAGCATATTGTTCTAGCCTCCTGCTAGGTTGTTCATTATTATTCAATTGCATTGTTACTTGAACCACATCATGGGTTGCTTGCGAGTACATTCAAAGTACTCATTGGCTTGCCACTGGTTATTTAATTGGCCAGGCATGGAAGAACAAGATTATGAGGAAGAGTTCTTTGGAGACGACCATGCGAACTAGGACGCTATCCCAGTCAGAATGCCTGTAGGGTTAAGGCAGATGGCATGGGTTCTACCCGTTTTATCGAAGACTTCCGCTACTTGAGTTATTTGCTATTCAGCCCGTGAGGCTCTATCTATGTAAGACTTGGCCATAATGGCCTTAATTCGTGTAAGACTATTTGTATGGATGTAAGACTCTTGTTATTTCAGCTTCTGTGTGTTCAGTGAGCATTGATCTCTGGGATCACTGTACACGTGCATTCGATGATCTCGACTTATAAGTCGGGGTCCCCACAGAGCTGGTATCAGAGCCATCCTGACTGTAGGAAGCCTTAGTTAGCATGGGCGTTAGTTAGTTGAGACCCCTTTTTCAAAACCTTCTGAACCTCTCTTCTTTTCTAAACCTGAGATTTCCTCAGCTTATTAACCCTCCTATTCCACCTTTGTAGATGGCCGCTGTTCCCGAAGAGCACCTGACCACTAGGTTTCCCCTACTTCTCGAGGATAGCCTCCAGGAGTGTCAGTTCCACCGAGCACCCATCCTCACCTACCACGAGCATTGGGTGAGCGATACTGAGGTGGAGTACCATGTGGAAGTGATCGTGAAGGCAAACGATCCTCCCACAAGTTGGTTCTTCGAGGGACCCCAGATGACGACACTACCACTCGCTGCCGAGGCTGCTGCACTCAAGGCACTAACCCGTCTCCGCGAGCTTCTTCCGGAGATGGCAGCCAAGATGGCAACTCGCTTCTTACCTTACCGGAAGGAAGGTGACGAAGAAAGCAGCGCACTAGCCCCTCCACTGAAGGATGGACTCTCGCTTCGGTTCCAGACCTACTTCAGTCTATGTGCCGACAGCCTGGCACAAGACTTGGCCTCGGAATCAATGAAGCTTCGAGAAGAACTTTACAAGACCAAGGCACTTCTTCGTCGAGCTCAAGAGAAGGCAAACAGGATCAAGAAGGAAGGATCACCTTCTGGACAATCCGCTATCGCATATCGAGGTGGAAGGCCCTCCGAGGATGTGTCTTCCAAGGGTGAAGAACCACCTCGGCGACGCCGGATGACAGCAAGGGAATATCGCAAGCTTTTCCCTGCACCACCGTCGAAGCACCGTCGTATCCAACTCCTCCACTCTCCCACTCCCTCAAGTGACAAGGGGGCCCAGACAGATGAGGACAAGGAGGAAGACCCAGAAGAGCCGGAATACGCGACCGAGCATTCCGCCGCTTAGGCATTATTCGCTACTCGGATATGCCCGTTGTAACCCCTACGGTAGGATAGGTCGTGTAACCCCTATGCGCAGTCGAGTCCTTGTATGGTTCATATGAAACCATCTAGTGCTTGCTTTTGTTGTGTCTGGATGTATGTCGTATTCTTCCTTCGGGAATGTGTAAACGACTACATCACCCATTTGGATTTTAATGAAAGTGTTTTGGCCTTACGGCCCTTGCATGATTTGATTTAGTGTCACACCCACCCCCTTACTAGGCACCCATCTATCTTGCTTTTCCTCTTCCGAGTCATGAGACCTTTTACCGCTCCAACAGGATGCCTGTTGTAACTCGTACTGGTACCTCTACCCAGCAGCCCGAAGCCGGAGCATCCTCTCAGCCAGAGGCAGACCTCGACCAAACCAACGACCAAGCTCCACCACCACCTCCTCCAAGCATGGACATGGCTCAGCTTCTCCAAGCTTTCCGAGAGGAACGCCAAGCCGACACTGCAGCTCTTCAGCTGATTGCTCAAGCTGTCGCCAACAACCGCCAGCCGGCGGGGAATGGCAATGGACGTTCCACGTTGGCAGAGTTCAAGAAGCATGCACCGCCAACCTTCATCGAGACTGCTGAACCCCTGGATGCTGATGACTGGGTCCGTTCCATTGAGGAAATCCTGGAGCTAGTCGGATGCACCGAAGATCGCGAGAAGGTGGCTTATGCAGCCCACTGCCTCGGGGGAACCGCAAGAGCTTGGTGGGATGGATTCAAGGTCATGCATGCTGAACAAGACATCACTTGGGTTAACTTCAAGGCAGAATTCCGCAAGGCCCACATTCCTTCTGGAGTCATGGCTATCAAGAAGCGCGAGTTCCGAGCCCTGAAACAAGGAAGTGGCACTGTCAAGGAGTACATGCAGAAGTTCAGTATTCTGTCAAGGTATGCCCCTGAGGATGTCAGCACTGATGCTGCCAAAAGGGAGCGCTTCATGGAAGGCCTTAATCAGACTCTGCAATACTCGCTTGTCGTGTGCGACTGCCCGTCTTTCCCTGACCTGGTGAACAAGGCACTTATGCTTGAAGACAAGCGGCGTGCTTTGGAAGACACTCACAAGCGCAAGTTGGTCAGTAAGGGAAGTTCCAGCAACCAGAAGCCTCGTCCGTGGCAGTCAGCCCCGGCCAAGCCAACCTATCAGTAGCCAAGAGCTCCTGCACCTCGTGCCAATCCTCAGCCTCAGCAGTATGCCAACCCCAGGCCAGCTTTCAACCCCAATACCAGTGGTGGCAACAAGATCAACACTCCAAATCAAGTCACTTGTTTTGGGTGTGGTCAGCCCAGACACATCTCCAGGGTGTGCCCCAACAAGAAGCCTGATGCCCCGCGCCCCAATGCGCAGAACCAGGGACAAGGCCGTGGAATGCCACCAAGGAACCCAGCTCCTCGCAATCCACCGAACTATGGGAAGGGGCGTGTGAATCACGTCACTGCTGAAGAAGCCCAGGAAGACCCGGACGTCGTGCTGGGTACGTTCCTTGTCAACTCAGCACCTGCAACTGTCTTGTTTGATTCTGGAGCAACGCATTCATTTGTCACTCAAAGATTTGCATTAAAAAGTGGCATGACCCCTACACCCCTGAATAACCCTATGGTGGTACAAACCCCCGGAGCCGAGATGAGGGCCAAGATAGGCTGTAAAGGAGTCGGTATTACCATTAACGGTGTAGACTTCCTAGCAGACCTTATCATCCTGAGATCGCAAGGCTTGGATGTGATCTTAGGAATGGATTGGCTCAGTAAGCACCAAGGCTTGTTAGACTGTGCCAATCGGACAGTCACTGTGACCAATGACCAAGGAGTAGAAGTCAAGTTTGCCCCCAACTCCTCTTCCGCTCAAGCCGCTAAAGTCAACTGTCTGTCTGAAGTTGGGCTAGATCAAGTACCGGTGGTATGTGAGTATCCTGATGTCTTTCCGGATGAACAACCGGGAATGCCCCCTGACCGTGACATTGAGTTCATCATCGAGTTCGTGCCCGGAGCGGGACCCATCTATAAGAAGCCTTATAGAATGGGGACGGAAGAACTAGCCGAGTTGAAGAAGCAGCTAGAAGAGGAGCTAAGGAAGGGATTTATCCACCCGAGTGCCTCCCCTTGGGGATCTCCTGTTCTGTTTGTGGCAAAGAGGTACGGTACCATCCGCTTATGCATTGATTATCGTTCCCTCAATGAAGTTACAATCAAGAACAAGTACCCACTTCCCAAGATCGAAGATCTGTTTGATCAACTCAGCGGAGCCAAGGTATTCTCCAAGATCGACCTCAGATCTGGGTATTACCAGCTGAAGATCAGACCCCAAGATATTCCGAAGACAGCATTCGTAACCAGATATGGCCTGTACGAGTGCACGGTCATGTCTTTCGGGTTAACCAATGCCCCAGCTTACTTCATGTATCTCATGAATAAAATCTTCATGGAGTATTTGGACAAGTTCGTTGTTGTCTTCATTGATGACATCCTTGTGTTCTCGAAGTCGGAGGAAGAGCATGAGCAGCATCTGAGGATGGTCCTAGACAAGCTTCGTGAGCACCAACTGTATGCCAAATTCAGCAAGTGTGAGTTTTGGCTGCACAAAGTTGGATTCTTAGGTCATGTCTTGACCGAGGAAGGATTATCTGTTGATCCTGCAAAAATCGAAGCTGTGACCCAATGGCAATCTCCAACGACCGACAAGGAAGTCAGAAGCTTCCTCGGATTGGCGGGCTATTACCGCAAGTTCGTGGAAGGATTCTCTAGCATTGCACGACCAATGACTCAGCTCCTCAAGAAGGACAAGAAGTTCGAGTGGACGCCAAAATGCGAAGAGAGCTTCCAAGAGCTCAAGAAGAGATTGACCACCGCCCCAGTTCTGGCAACACCTGATATTCACAAGGAGTTCGTGATATATTGTGATGCCTCTCGAACCGGATTGGGAAGCGTTCTGATGCAAAAAGGCCGCGTCATAGCATACCTCTCCAGGCAGTTACGACCCCATGAGGAGAACTACGCTACTCACGATCTTGAGCTAGCGGCAGTAGTTCATGCCTTGAAGACATGGCGGCATTACCTCCTAGGGAAACGGTGTGAGATTTACACAGACCACAAAAATCTGAAGTATATTTTCACCCAAAAAGAGTTGAACATGAGGCAGCGGAGATGGTTGGAACTCATCAAAGATTATGACCTCAGTGTTCAGTATCACCCTGGGAAGGCCAACGTGGTGGCCGATGCCTTAAGCAGGAAGGCTTGCTCTTTGAATGTCAATATTCAGGAAAGGCAGCCAGCCTTGTTTAAGGAGATCGAACAATTCAGTTTGGAATTGGTCACCCCCGGATTTCTGGATCATTTGGAAGTCAGACCGACCCTGCTGGACGACGTCAAGAAGGCTCAAGATTGACACGCAAGCATTGAAGGTATCAAGAGGAAGATGAAGATGGACAAGGCCCCAGGATTCTCCGAAGACGAGCACGGGATTGTTTGGTGCAAAGGTCGTCTCTGCGTACCAAACAACACCGAGTTGAAGACGCTGATTCTGCAAGAAGCCCACGACACCCCGTATTCCATCCACCCCGGAGGAACCAAGATGTACCAAGACTTGAAGGCACGATTTTGGTGGCACGGTATGAAGAGAGAGATTGCAACCTATGTTGCAAAGTGTGATGTGTGCCAAAAAGTCAAGGCTGAATATCAGCGACCCGCTGGATTGCTCCAACCACTCAAGGTTCCTGAGTGGAAGTGGGATAAAGTCGGAATGGACTTCATCACTGGATTACCAAGGTCGAATAGAGGACATGACTCTATCTGGGTCATAGTCGATCATTTGACCAAGGTGGCTCATTTCATTCCTGTCAAGACTACCTACTCGGGCAACCAGTTGGCAACTCTCTATATCAACCGAATCGTAAGTCTTCACGGTGTTCCCAAGGAGATTGTGTCAGATCGAGGCACCCAGTTCACTTCAAGGTTCTGGAAGAGATTCCAAGAAGCCTTGGGGACCAAGTTGTCTTTCAGCACAACTTTCCACCCACAGACCGGAGGCCAAACTGAGCGAGTCAATCAGATTCTCGAAGACATGCTCCGAGCCTGTGTCCTGGCATATGGAGCCAAGTGGGAAGACTGTCTCCCTTTTGCCGAGTTCTCCTATAACAACAGTTACCAGTCAAGCCTTCAGATGGCACCATTTGAGGTGTTGTACGGACGCAGATGTCGCACACCCCTCAACTGGTCAGAGACTGGAGAAGGACTAGTCTTTGGACCGGATATTCTCCGCGCAGCAGAAGACCAAGTCCAACTAGTCAGAGAGCGACTAAAGGCAGCCAAGTCAAGGTAGAAGAGTTATGCTGACACTCGACGCCGAGACATGAGTTTCCGTGTCGGAGATCATGTGTACCTGCGGGTAACTCCTCTGAAGGGAACCAAGCGTTTCCACGTCAAGGGGAAGCTCGCACCAAGGTTCATTGGCCCTTTCAGGATCACCGACCGACGAGGAGAAGTGGCTTATCAGTTGGAACTACCACCTGAGCTATCCGATGTGCACGATGTGTTCCATGTGTCACAACTCCGGAAATGTCTCCAGGTTCCAGACAAGCCCAGTCTCTACAAGGATGTGGATCACCAAGCCATTGATCTGCAGCCTGACTTGACCTACCGCGAGAAGCCCATTCGTATTCTGGACGAAGCAGAACGACGTACGCGGAGCCGTACCATCAAGTACTTCAAGGTCCAGTGGAGCAACCACACCGAAGCAGAAGCAACCTGGGAACGAGAAGACTATCTTAGATCCGAGTTTCCCGATCTCTTTTAAGCCCTAGTTTAGGAATCTCGGGGACGAGATTCTTTTAAGGGGGGTAGGTCTGTCACACCCTGCATTTTGTAACATGTTGTTTGTAACTTTGAAGCATGAAAGTTTGGACCAGCAAAATATTTTTTTAGCATCATTTGGCTTTTATTTGGAATTGAGTTTTCTTCATTTGCTTTTTCATGTGCTCATTAAAGTCAACTATGACCTCTTATAGATTTCATCTCCTTATCCAAAACTTCTGCCCAATGATCATGCCAAGTGTTATATGGCAGTATAGTATGTTCTTACAAAATTAATTTGGCCAAAAAGTATTTTATAAATTTAGTTTTCCAAAAACCCCTGAATTGAGATTTGCACTGCAAGTACTTGATTAAGGGTGTGAAAAATTATTTCAAAAGGTTTATTTGAGACCTAGTAGTCATAGGACTCCCAGAAACCACAAAGGTATAATTTTAAAAGTTATTTTCCTATTTTATTTAAAGGCTTTTTCTTAAGGCCAGAAATGGTCTTTAATAGGGGAAAATTATTTAACTGTTTCAAAAATATTTGCCAAAATTCAGAGAGACTCATAGGACATATATTGTCCATATATAAGAGTTTCAACACTTGGTCATGTTCAAAATAATGGGCTAAACCCTCTAAAACCCTTTCTGGATATTTCAAGCTTTTGAAATATTTACAAAGGAATTTTTCTCCAAAAATTCCAGGGAAATTCTATCATGTCATATATGACATATTTGATGATCTTGCCAAGTCCCATGCCTTGGGAAGCAAGAAAACCTCCTCAAACCCCTTCATAACCATTCTGTCCATATTTGAAGTTTGAGCAACTCTACATTGCCAAACTTGTCCAAATGCTCTCAAACTTGGTGCACATGCTAGAATGGCCTAATAAGGCACCTAGACCAAATGGCACAAGATTTGGAATAGAGCAACTTGATCAGATCACCTCAAAACCCTTTCTGTTCAAATGCAAATTTGAACAACTTTACATTACCAACTTTTTATCTGGAGCCTCAAACTTTGTGGGCATGATCAATACCCCCAAATGATGATGCTACACCAAGTGGTGCATCAAGGGGAGATGATTAGCTTGACTCAATCAAGATGAAACTGTTTTTGTTGAATTCTAGGGTTCACCAAAGTTACATTGGCTAGTTTCTTCAAATGAGCCCAAATTTGGTGAAGCACCCTATTTTCTCATGTCTTTCAACCCTGTCAAGTGCCATGTCAAGTGGACCTCATTTACTTGATCAAACACAGATCAAACACCTTCTGCAGAAATTCTAAAACCTCCAACTTGACCACTTTCACCTTTCTCCATAGCCTCAACTTTTTACCACAGGCCCATTGAGTTACTAGCAACCCCCAGTAACTCCCCCAGCACCTCATCTCCATGATTGGGGGTGAAACCTCAGCTTTACCTTGCTGTACAGCCAACTTTCATCTTGTTACCAGCCCTCCCCTTCTCTCTCTGCAACCCCAGAGCATCCAAGGCCTTAGGGCAATTCTTTACTCCCTCCTCTACGCCCCAGACACTGTTGGACACGCTGGGACGGGCCAAACCGGCGAGAGCACGCTGATGCCGGTCATACGCACGCTCCAGAGCGCGTGAACAGTGCGCCTCACACGCTGGCTCGGACCAATCGTCGACCCCCGACAGCCTCGGGCCTCCCCCTCGCACCAGTCGAGGCGCCTCGACGTCCGCAACCTCCCCGGCGCTGTCCCCCCTCCTCCTGCGCCCTCCAGTAGCCGCCGTCGCACGCGCGCTGGCCGCCCGCGGTAGCCACTCCTCTGCCTCACACGCGCGCGCCTCCCTGTTGCTCCCCCGCTCCTCCTCTTACCTCAGCTGGACGTGGAGCTCGTCCAGGAGCTCCACAGACCCATTCCCCAAGCCTCCTGTGCGCTGTAGCCTCGCCGATGAGCTCGCCGGCGCACTGGACCACGGGTCCCCGTCGGGCCCCTATAAATAGACCCCCCCCGAGCTTCTCCAACACCACCACCAGCCTCACAACTCTCCACTGATCCCTCCTGCACCCACAGTTCGACCCCGGAGCGCCCCAGTGCTCGGGATCGACCGGAGCTCCGCCGCATCGGGCCGCCGGCGATCTCGAGGTACATGCCTCCCCGGCCTCTCCTTCCGCTCGTTTTGGAACCGCCGCACTCCACTGACCCTTTCCCCTGTCTTTCCCCCTCCATTTGCAGTCGGAAACAACCCCGACCACCGTCCTCCGACGAGCCTCCGCCGTCGCACCTCGTCGCCGGCGAACCAGGGCTCCCCGCCGTGCCGCGCTACCACCACTACAACCGCAACACGCCACTGAGTCCGTCCCCGGCCTCCGTTGCCGTCGCCGTGGCCGGTATCGTCGCCGGTGAGCTCGCCGCCGCCATGACCGAGGGGTTAGAGATGACAGGCGGGCCCCGCCTGTCATCCCCCCACCTCTCTCCCCTCCTCTGTGCCGCTGACCCACGGGCCCCGCCCGTCAGGTTTGAAACCTGACGTGCGTGCGCGCTGGCACCGTGCGGCTGGGCCAGCCCGTTTGGGCCGTGCACTGTGGCCTCTTCTGGCCCAGTGCACAGGACCCTTTTTCTCTTTTTCTTTTCTGTTGATGTTTTAAACATTTATGCAGAAAAGAATATTGATCCAAATTAAATATTTCCAACTCCTAAAATCTTGTAATATTCCAACCTATTTAATGGTACTACTTTCATTCAAATCCATGAAACTTTTCTGTACTGTTCAAATTTAAATTCAAATTTGAGCAGTATAACTCCTGTTCAAAAATCAATATATCCTATTCTGTAACTCCAAAACTCCAACTAAGATTTTTCCCCATCTTAGAAAACCCTCTAGTATTTTACAAAAATGAGTTGACATTTTTCTGAGCACTTTGGTTTTTTCTGTTTTATTTGTATTCTTATTTTTCCGTGGTTATTATGCGACGTATAGATCCCGTATTTGACGAAGTTGCTGTGGAAGAAGAAGGAGAAGGACTTGAAGACTTTGAAGACCAAGCCAATCCAGGCAAGCAGCCCTTTGACCATGATACACTTGTTCTTCGGAACCCGTTGGTTTCCGATGCATGATGATTAGGGTTACGATGGTAACCTAGAAGAACCACCATATGATGCATGCTTTATTGTTAATCTTGCTATATGCTAGATGACATGCAATAGGTGTTCATGATGCTTATAGGATACGTGACATGATCTTGATCTTGCTATGAGCTAGATGACCTGCATATGGTTAGTAGTTATGGAAAGTGATGCATGTGTGTCATGAACCTCCATGGTTGGAGTCTTTGCATAAAACCCCGTCGGGTGCCATTTATGCCCGAGGGAGATGATGATAATGAGATTGGGTGACCACTTGATGACGAAGTGGTGTGCCAAGGCAAGTGTGTGTGTTTTTCAAACGGATTGGTTGAAGTTGCGACCGTTATTCCAACCATAGATGTGCAACCACACTACCCCTTATGGGACGGGGCTTTATTGATTACTTAGGTCGATACTAGCATGGTGCCCGCATTACTAGTGACGGGAAGACTTGAGGTCTTTCCCGGGACGGGGTCGTGCTTGGATAGGCGACCATGACTGTTTTCACAGGGCACCGGACACACCGTTGGTCCCTTCGGGTACGCGTGAACATTGAATTAGGGCAAGTCCCGTGATCTATTGTTTGTACCCGAGGGCCGTGTGCCAACGAGTGGACTCTATGTTAGTGTCGTCTAAGGAAAGGTAATGACCGGGTGCTTACCCCGGGTACTTGATGTACCGCGGGTCGTGGATGACACGGAAGTTCCCCGGATCTTGTGGGTAAAGTGCGCAACCTCTGCAGAGTGTCAAACTATTCGAATAGCCGTGTCCACGGTCATGGACAGTTGGGTAACCGCTCTTGGGCTACGTCCAATGTTTGTGAAACCATGCGTGTGTATGTGAGTCAAGGTGGTGACTTGACTCGATGAGATGAATCATATTCATGTCGATGTTGGTAACCTGTTCTCGAGGTTACGCGAGGTTATTGATGCATAAACCTGATGATAGCATATTGTTCTAGCCTCCTGCTAGGTTGTTCATTATTATTCAATTGCATTGTTACTTGAACCACATCATGGGTTGCTTGCGAGTACATTCAAAGTACTCATTGGCTTGCCACTGGTTATTTAATTAGCCAGGCATGGAAGAACAAGATTATGAGGAAGAGTTCTTTGGAGACGACCATGCGAACTAGGACGCTATCCCAGTCAGAATGCCTGTAGGGTTAAGGCAGATGGCATGGGTTCTACCCATTTTATCGAAGACTTCCGCTACTTGAGTTATTTGCTATTCAGCCCGTGAGGCTCTATCTATGTAAGACTTGGCCATAATGGCCTTAATTTGTGTAAGACTATTTGTATGGATGTAAGACTCTTGTTATTTCAGCTTCTGTGTGTTCAGTGAGAATTGATCTCTGGGATCACTGTACACGTGCATTCGGTGATCTCGACTTATAAGTCGGGGTCCCCACACCACCCCATGTGATAATTTGACGCATGTAAAGTCGTTCACTTCATTGATGGTAAATTAATACAGTGCATGCAAATAGAGTGGACGTGAGGGAGGAAGTAGTTGAGAATAACTACTCCAGTGCGTGCATGCGAGTAGTTAAATCATGGGTTGGTACTTGAATTGGTACCCTTCACATTTTGTGCCAATTTTCGACCATAATTTGAAGGAATACAATATTTATGCATGTCATAAAAATTAACGTAATCGACAACTATGTTCAAATGTGATTCCAATGATATAATTTTTGGTGACATGCATTAACATTTTCTTAGTTAGATTTTTGGTCAAAATTTGGCATAAAATAAAAGGGGGCCAATAAACCAGGACGCATGCAGCATGATCAATTTTCAACTAGATTACAGTGGATGGCATTTGTATTGAAATATTTACGGAGTGGGGTACTATTCTTTATCTTAGCCTCATAGGGCTCTCCCAGCGCCTACGCTCGCCTTCTTGCCTCGCCCATTGGATCCCGCCATGGAGGATCCCGCCATGGATAATCCCTTAGATCCTAGGATCCCGCAAGCTCCCCTCTCGCTGTGGCCCGCAACACTACCGCCTTTGAGCGAAACCCTCATGTGTTTCAGAGGGGATCCATTGCTTAGGAATCACAAATCGGTGGTGCAGGAGGACATGCCAGGGCTGCGTTTCAGGTGCTGGGCAGCAAGGGCATATCAGATCGAGGAAGCGCCGCATCGATCTGCGCCTAGCGAAGCACAAGGCGGAGGCACACGTCGATCTCAGGGGAGAGATGATGAGGGATGTAAGCATCTGGCAGCGTCGCGTTGATTTCGAGATGGGGCTATTGGAAGAGATCATATTCACGGAGTCGACTGCATAGGAAAGAACGTGCATGCCTACGAGATGGGATGAGCAGCTGGTGCAATTGTTCAATTGGGCGGTAGGAGAAGCCAATTCGCGAAGCCAACCGCGGCGGCAGTGCTGGGATGCATCGTAGGCGCGGTGAGTTTCCCTCCTTCCCCGCCAGCGATGCAGTGACCTACTCGGTTGCTGCTATAGTGAACTTGCGGCGCCATGGTGGTTTGCAACTGTGACAATCACTCCATCTATATGTATTGTATTCTTGTGAAAATATTTGATCGTTTGGAAAAGGATGGTAATTGATTTATCACTAGTTTTCGACTGCTTGGTCATGACAATCTCCCGAAGCCACAACCAGAAGTCTCCATCGCGTAATTCTTACGGCTGGTCGCACCAACAGTCGGTCGGTCGGACCCGTGACACGCATCGGCTTGGTCTGACATGTATGACTAGTTGCATCACTGACTTGTGTGAGCTCATTTGAGCAGTAGTACTTGAATTTTGTGTTCCAAGAAACTCATCGGGAGCCGTTTCGGACCTCGACCATTAATTAATCTTTAGCTTGTTCCCATGCATCACATTCCAAAGTAGTAGTAGTAGTAGTACCATGCTATAATTAAGTGCAAACCTGCTCAAACCTAGTACTTATCAAACTTGATCGTGTTCCCACTATGCAGGTGTGCAGTACTAGGCTATAAAAAGGGGAACTATACCTAGCCGAAAATCACACTACCTTCCTCCTCATAAGTCTTTCTTGTTTGTACGTCCTTGCCATGGCTGGTGTGTAGAGTTCTAGGTCGAGAACTACTCATAGAAACGGAGTGGCAACCAAGGCTGCAGAACAAAAAGAGAGGGCTCTCCGCCTTGCAGGGACCTCTAAAGATCACCCATGGGCAGGCGAGGGCTCCCAGGAGCGCCCTAGCTGTGGAGGCGAACATGCCGAGCTGGTGGTGCTGGAGTCGTTATCCCTCGACAACATGCCCGATCAGCTCAATAAGCAGAAGGAGTTCATCGATGGCTTGGTGGAGCTACTGAAGGAGAGCCTTGATGACTTGCCCGCTAAGCTCTATTAGTGGGAGAAGTTGACCACCGGCTTGATGATGCAGTTGAAGGAGATCATTCCCTCGGGTAAGAAGGCGACCGACAAAATCCTGCAACTTCAGGAGGACAATGTGAAGCTCTGCCACGAGCTCGACTTTCTAAAGGAGGAGAACGCCGGCTGGAAGGAGCTGCATGAGAAGAGTAGTTCCTCCATGAAGATGTTGTATGCCCTCGCCGTGGAATAGAAGGAGGAGTTGGTGAAGCTCCGCATCAAGGACCCAGCTGCTGTCAATGTACGTAATGCGGTCGTGGATAAGTTGATGAATGCTCACTTCGAGAAATCCCGTGTGATGGACAGAATGAAGAAGATGGCGGAGGAGACGATCGAGGAGATGAAGGTCATGGAGGCGATGAAGAAGTAGTTAGGACTCCTTGTCAACTCTTCATGAAGTAGAGAGCAGCGCCCCTGGCTTGTGTCTGCGTCTTCCTTCTTTTTTTTGGGGGGGGGGGGAGGAGGGCAATCTTCCCTCTTCTTTTGCTCCTCTGTTTCTTCTTTTGCTTCGGGTGTTTCGCCGCATGTGTCACGTTCTATGCGAAGCACGAAGAGAACAATGCTATTCCCTCTGTTTTAGTTTACAATTCTTGCATGTATACCTAGGTTGCCAATTTTATCTCCATAATATAAACTATATAACACAAAAATTATACTGTTTGAAAATAGAATATCTGAAGTTTACAAAGGTATGTTTTTTTTCAATATACGACTTCTATTAGGTTGGTCAAAATGACGACTTAGGGGAACACAAACGCCTTGTAAACTGAGAGAGAGAGAGAGGGAGTAACGATGAGGAGCGCCGTGGGATCACCATTGCGCACTAGGCTACCGTGTTCTGTGCTCCTCCGTCGTACGAGTCCTAGTCAAGTGGAGTAGTAGTATACCACCGCACGGTTCTTGGCTCCTCCTCAGGTCGTCGGCAACATTTATACGAGCAGTAAAATCACAAGGCCCCACCTTCTAGCAGCAATGAGCCATCAAATCACAAAGGCCTCGCCTCTCGTGAAACCAACCAAGTGAGACTGCCCCAACCTCTAGCCTTTTAAAAATACTTTTGTACGGTAGCAGTATCGATGGATTGCGTCATGGAGAAAAACTAACAAGATGAAAATAATAATAAATGCGGTACACATAGAGAGCGCTCGTCACCAAATTATGCATATACTACTATTAAAAAAGCTAGTACGTGCTTAGATGGGGTGCATACTAAAGAGTTAAAGTAACGAGAAGGAGCATAAAATAGTTCTGCTCGGGCTCAGCACAACACACCCCTCAAATAAAACTAAGCACCCTGAAATTAAACTAAGAAACTAATCCGGTAGACACTGTATTAGAGCCACCACGAGCAACAACACTACCATCTTACTCGGACTCCTCGTCCTCGTGCTTGGCTTCGTCCTTGTCCCTCGTCCTCTTGGCCGATACTTTTCTTGAAACCGCACACTTGGCTTCCGCTCTTCGTCAAACCCTTGTAGATATTGAAACAAAGGTAGGCATCCATTTCATCATAGTCGATGTGGTCTATATATAGTACATTCCACTCCCATCCAAGATGAAAGGTGAACGAATGTTTCTTCAGTGTATGGTACAAAGGATGAACCATGGCTCCTGCTAAGGTCAGCATTAAAGGATGATTGGAGGACACCAGCCAATTCCTCTGGAGGTTGGTGGGCTAGGCTACAATGAGGCCTATCCGATCGAGGACTCTTTTGTCGTTCGTAAAGTCTACAATAACGAATTTGACTTTGCGGTCCGTGAGGAAGGTCTTATATTCCTCGCACTCATCGTCGGCATGGCATATGTGGTAGACCAAGCACAAGTTATGCACGCAAACCTGGATCACGGCGGGCTTCTTCTTCTCTTCCTCCTTTAGATCCTTCTTTCTTCCCATGACTGTGGTGTACTCAACATCAAGCCCAGCGACCCACTCATCACCAGTTGACATTTCGAACATGCTTCTGAAGCGAGCAAGGCATCTTTCCACCATCGCAGAAGAACGGGTGTAGATACGTCGAACTCATCTCCGGTGATGCTTCTAACCTTGTACTCACCAAAGATCATGGAGATTTGGGATGCCATGGATTCGGGAGGAGGGTTAGGATTAATGGAACTGATGTATTATGAAAGGACGGGACGAGTAGGAGCGAACTGCTAGCGGTTTTCTGATTGTAAAAATGATGAGTGGGGAGTGCGAACGGCAGGGTAGTGGCTTGCCCGGTGGATAAATGGATTCATGCACACTACTATGGGAGCCCAATTAGATGTCATGTGTACTAGAAGCCCAATTAAATGGATTCATGCATCTCCGTCTTCGCACGTCAAGCGCCTAGAACTTTACAGGTGATACAGAGCTTTCCATGCTCCCATGATACAGGCTTTCGAGAGCCCTTGGATCTGAGATCGAACGGTTGCATGGCGTGATTCTAGACATATGGGTTATTCTCCAAATTTTCAGCAACTTAGCATGCGACTGTTCGATCTCAGATCCAAGGGCTGTCAGCAGCCCGTATCATGGTCGCGCCTACCAGACCCGTCGCCTCGCTCGCGCGTCGCGGCCTTGGAGATTTCAGACGGCTATAAATGAGCAATTTTTTGCCTCCTTCGCATGCATGAAACTACTTCCTCCGTCCAGGTACATTAGGTTATCTGATGTTGTCATGTCATACATAGTCATCACTGTCGCGGGATATCCGCGACCACCTATGGGACCGGGTGGCCCCTTACTGGTTCGGTAGGGGGGCGGTGCATTGCACAAAGAGCAAAACGGTGCACGACAGCACAACAAAGAGCACACACGAAATTTACCTAGGTTCGGGCCACCGCAATGCGTAACACCCTACTCCTACTTTGGTGGATTCATGGTGGAATGAATGTGGTGCTGCGTAGTACACCCGCCTAGCAAGATGTGCCTCAAGGCCGCAGAGACTAAGCGCGTATGGTCGCTTGGGTTCTTCCATTTTCCAACCCCTCCTATGGGTGCCATGGGCCTCCTTTTATAGATTAAGGGATCACCATAGTGGCAAAATGGTCATTATCAACTGATATGATAGAGAACAGTGCTATCGTACCTAACTCTGCGGGATGACAGAGTGCATTAAATGCACCGCTTAGTGTCACATCACTGGTCGCCCGGCAAGGAAGGCCGAGCTGTCTTGCCAGCTCCGCATCTGCTTCCTTGACAGGTTGCAGGACGAGTGTGCTTTGTGGGTTTCTTCCGTAGGAAATGACCGCCATGTAGCGAATGGCTGCCACTTAATCACTTCGCGACTTGACACCACACTTATTGACGATGTGGGTCGTGCTTGAGTGGTTGGCGGGATGGTTTTACCCCCCGCGACCCCCGGCTGGCTCTGTCGAGGAGTCTCTGATAGAATGTTTCTGGTGTTGGCCTCGTCCCTTGCCGGGCTCGCCTGCCCGGCAAGGAAGGCTCTTCTCTTGTTGATATCTGGTTCTTCTGGCTTGACCTTGGTCCCTCTGGCTGCGTGTTGGTTCTTCGAATTTCTTGGTTCTTCAATCTTGGGCTTGAGCTAGTGCTTCAACCTTGGTCTTGTGCCTGTGCACAGCTGGGCAACAGATCAAGGGTATGTTGCACCAACAGAAGCCCCCGGGCCTGCCCCGAACGCGCTGCTGAACGTCATCGGGGTAGGGCCTAATAAGTGCATAGGAAGGATTGCTGAAGGGATTCACCCCTTGATATTTCCATCGTTGCTTCATTTCTCTTGATTTTGTGATGGTTTCCTATTTCCCCACGCGTGGTGCGCGGCGTCATGGGAGAACTTGGACCGTGGCCTATGGATTCTCCTTGCCCCACGATCATGGGGCGAAACTACCGCCCCACTCGTCCCATGTTTCGCACGCACCTTGCCACATGCTCTGCATGCATTGGGCGTGGTAGGTGGTGGATGGACGGCACGGAGAGGGGCGTCGTGGTTTGAAACCCAAGTGCCGAAGGTTGGCGCAGAGGGGCGCTCTCAGCCCCCAGAGTCATGGTGAGTGCAGAAAGGCCTTGTTGAAGGAAAGGGGTGGTCGTTTCCCTTAGTAGGAGACAGCCCCCTGCCCCGTTTTCCCTATAAAAATGTGCCGGGGCAGTGTTGTTCTGCACACACTTCTCCCCGTCTTTCGTGATTCTTCTCTTTTAGTCATGGCGCGAGGGCGAGGGCATGGTGGCGCCCCGGTGGTGGTGACGAGGGCTTCTTCTCGACAATGCGCCCCTCCTCCCCCGGACCCTAAGGTAGTGGAACCACCCGCAAGGAGAGGAGGAAGGGGACGTGGTCGTGGTCGCCGAGGCGCTCGAGGAGGATGAGGCGGGGCGGTGCCTTGGCGACACCTCCGCCGGCGGCTCCGCCCTGGCGGAAGGCCACGTTGGCGATCAACCCCGGGAGTTCATCATCAGGTTGTACAAGCCCGTGTGTGGTGACCTTCGTCTCACTACTCCCTTTGCACGGGAGATGGAGATTGAGGAGCCACGTGCTCTGCGACTACACATGAGGTGTTAAGGGAATGGAGGCGTGAGGTTTGATGTCGACTTCCCTGCCCCCTCATGTGATGTATCTTCCTCGCGGCTGGAACACCTTTGCCCGCGCCCACGACTTCTCGGAGGGGCACGTTCACCAGTTCAAATTAATGGAGAACGGCTTGCTCTCCTTCAATATCTTCGGGCGCTCGGGTGTTCGTTTAGGGTGCTGTGCAGAGAGCTCGACTGACGACGAATTCTCCTCCTCGAGCGAAAGCGACGGGGAGGACAGTGACGACAATGATGAAGGCAGTGGGTGGAGGAGCGACGACTCCGACTCCGGCTAACGTTTGCCCGCACCATCTTCATTAGGCGGCAGCACCGTCATCTGCGCCTACATCCATTCCCCGGCAATGTGATTTGCCGGGTAGTTGGGTGCAGAGGTGCGGATGGTGCCTCCAGGCTCCTCTAACAGCCTTCCAGCTGGACTCCGGTAGGCTTCCTCTCGGGTTGCAGCTCCGTTAGCCCTGCCGAGTGCTGCTGGCCCTGGTGACGGTAGTTGACAGGGACGCCTTCTGCCTTACTCTCCATCGAGGCGTTCCCTCGCGCTCCCATCCCCTCCGGGCTACCCCTCCTAGAGTCCGACTTGAGCGGGCCGGGTCTCTGCCCAGGTGCTCCTTTTGCCCTCCTCGCCTTCGACAGCTGTGCCTAAGAGGAGAGGGACAAGAAAGGGGGTGCTTATCCTTTTACAATCTTAAATTCGCAGGCAAATGCCAAATTTTAATTCAAATAATGTAACCTCTCGAGTCCATTTTTGTGTTCTGTAATGCTTGTACTTGTATCAGCACATGAATGAAAATGATGAAACTTATCGGGGACCCGTGCATGTGTACGTCCATGCAGAGGTGGAATGCCTCTTTAATGAAAATAAATGAGTTTTCCCCGGCAAGATATCCCGCTGGCACCCTCTTCGTCTGCCGGAGAGCCACATCTCCTGGGAAACAGACTGAGGGACCAGCCCCTCGCCAACTCCTTTTTATCAAAGGCTACTGCGACCATCTAGACCAAAGCAACGTTCGAGTCATGGATGGGAGCACCTAAGTTTCAAAAGAGAGAGAGGCGAGGTTTTCCCATGCAAAGTTATAGCTTTACAGAACACTAATGGACATGAGGTAATCTTATCTGTCTGGCTTGCCGGGTATCGCTGTGCCGTGCAATCTTCTCGTCCTTTGTCGAAGCCAAGTTCGCTGCAGGAACTTGCAACTCCATGTAAATGAGAATGAATGCATGATGCAATCCTATCTATATGCATAAGCTAATGCTCATGGAATGCTAATGCAGTGACCTTTGTGTGCTTATGCATGCATGCAATCTTAGGTGGGGCCCCCAGTAGCGCTTCTTGATTTTATCTTGCATGGGGTCATTAACCCGGCTTTGTACGAGGGGTTACATGCAGTTGAGGCAAGGCTTGTACAAAAGGGTGGCTACCGGGCGGTGCCCTGCAGACTCGCACCTTACGGGTAGTACTTACGGAGATGCTCAATATTCCATGAGTTTTGCAACTGAGTGCCATCTCCGGTCCCCAGACGGACTACGCCGAGTCTGGTGACTCGTATGACCCGGAAAGGGCATTCCCACTTTGGTGGCAACTTGTTTGTACCCTCGGCGGACTGAACACACCTAAGGACAAGGTCACCTTCCTCAAAACACCAGGCATGAACCCTGCAGCTGTGATAGAGACGCAGGGCTTGCTGATAGCGTGCAGCACGTGTAGCAGCCTGGAGACGGTTCTCTTCGAGTAGCACAACGTCGTCACGCCGGTGCTGATCTTGCGCTACTTCATCGTAGGCAAGCACTCTTGGAGACCCGTAAATGAGTTCCATGGGGATAACTGCTTCTGCCCCATAGACCAAGAAGAAGGGAGTCTGCCCAGTAGCTCTGTTAAGTGTCATTCTGAGGGACCAGAGAACTACCGGGAGCTCCTCAATCCACTGCCAGGTGTGCTTCTGCAGCGTATCAACATTTCTTGTCTTGAGTCCAGGAAGCACTTCAGCGTTCACCCTCTCATCTTGTCCATTACTCCAGGGGTGTGCCACGGAAGCGAATGAGATCTTGCATCAGAGGGCATGAACATATTGCATGAAGGTGTGGCTCGTGAACTGGGTGCCGTTGTGAGTGATGATCCTTGCTGGAACTTTGAAATGACACACCAATTCTTTCATGAACTTGATAGCTAACTGGGCAGTCACCTTTCTCACGGTAGTCACTTCCGGCCACTTTGTAAACTTGTCGATGGCAACGAACAAGTATTCAAAGCCCCTGATTGCTCGGGGGAAGGGGCCAAGAATATCGAGCCCCCGAACCAAAAATGGCCATGAGAGAAGGATTGTCTGAAGGGTTTGGGCAGGCAGGTGTGTTCTCTTGGAATGGAACTGACATGCTTCACATGTCGTGACCACCTTGATAGCATCTTGGAGGGCTGTGGGCCAATAGAATCCTTGTCGGAATGCTTTCCCAACTAACGCCCTTGATCCAAGGTGTGAGCCGCACATTTGTTTGTGAATCTCAGCCAACAGTTCCTTTCCATCCTCCCGGCAAACACACTTCAATTTCACACAGTTGGGTCTCCTTTTTCTATAGAGTGTCATCGACAAACTGATACATACTAGCCCTGTGGGCTACTTTATCAGCTTCATCTTGGTTTCCAGGGAGTTCTTCAGTTTGGAGGAAGTGGACAATGTTCCTTGCCCAAGTTGGAGCCTGAGGCTCAGCAACAAGGACTAACGGCACCTCCTCTGCTGCGGGAGCACTAGCCTCACGTGCGGGGCCCTTGGGCCCAGCAAGAGGGGGTGGTCCCGCAGGCTGTGAGGAGTTGTTTCCTACAGGGTCTCTACCGGGAGCAAATCACTTTGCCGGGAGAGGCTTACCGTAGTCCAACTTTCTCCTTTTCCGGGCCATTGTGGCTGGTGATACGGAGGGCTGAGAGAGACGGAGAACAAAAGTTCCTAGTTCCACGGGAAGCTTCTGCACAACACACTTTGACAGGTGATCAGCTGTGCTGTTTTCCGCACGGGGTACATGCTCTGTTTGCAACCCATCAAAGTGCTCCTCCAATATCCTCACTTCCTCGACGTTTGCTTCCATCGATGGGCTCAGATAATCTTTGTTGACTTGTCTCACCACATGCTGTGAATATCCTCGTCTGATCAGCTTCTTAATTCCCAATTCTGCTTCAATCCTTAGCCCGTCAAGGATCCCTTCATACTTAGCTATATTGTTGGTGGCTTCTTCCTGGGCAAAGTGCATTTGGACGACGTACTTCAAGTGCTCCCGGAGGGTGCGACGAGAAGCACGCCAGCCCTTGCGCCTTGTAGGAAAAAAGCACCATCAAAATACATAATCCATTCTTGGGGCAATTCCTTGCCGGGAGAGCTGTTTCTTTTACTTCCTCGTTAGGGGTTGGCGTCCATTCTGCAATAAACTCTGCCAATGCCCTGCTCTGAATGGTTGAAGTGCTCTCAAACTTCAAACCAAAGCTGGATAACTCCAAATCCCGCTCCACTATTCTACTAGTAGCCTCAGGGTTTTGGAGTATCCTTTGAAACGGGAAATAAGTGACAACTGTGATCTCATGGGCTTGGAAGTAGTGGCGCAGTTTCCTTGAGGCCTTGATAAGGCCAAAGATCAACTTTTGCATGCCAGAGTACCTCGATCGAGCTCCTTGTAACAAGGGGCTGACGAAATACAATGGGTGCTGCACCACTTTCTTCCTTGTCGTGTCCTTGGGGTTGCTCCCATTGCCGTGCTTATTGTTGTCCTTATCCTTTCCTGATTCTGTCGTGATCTGGCCACTTTCTGCTTCATCTACTTCTCGCTGTGCTATCAAGGCCGCACTGACCACTTGGTTGGTTGCCGCCAAGTAAAGCAACAACGGCTCTTGGGGTTTGGGAGCAACCAAGGTAGGAACATACGATAGGTAGGCCTTCAACTCCTGCAGTGCTACATCTGCTTCCGGGGTCCACTTCATTGGCCCTGCCTTCTTCAGAATTTCAAAGAACAACAAGGCGCGCTTGACAGACATGGAGATGAATCTCCTTAGCGCGGCAACGCATCCCATCAAGTGCCTTACATCCTTGACTGTCCTTGGCACCTGGATCTGTTCAATGGCTTTGATCGTATTGTGGTTGGCTTCAATCCCCCGATGGGATATGAAGAATCCAAGCAGCTTGCCAGAGGGAACAACAAACACACACTTCTCTGGATTAAGCTTCAAGTTGATCTTGCGCAGATTAGCAAACGTCTCCTCCAAATCCTGGATAAGGGTGGCCTTATCCTTGGTTTTGACCACAATGTCATCCATATAAGTTTCTATATTCCTGTGTAGCTATGGCTCAAAACCAATCTAGACTGCTCTTGCAAAAGTGGACCCGACACTCTTCAATCCGAAAGGCATGCAGAGAAAGCAGTACGTGCCACACGGAGTAATGAATGATGGCTTTTCCTCATCTTCTTTGGACATGAATATTTGGTGGTACCCGAAGTATGCATCCAAAAAGGAGAGCATATTACAACCTGATGTGGAATCCACGATCTGGTAGATACACGGCAAAGAGAACGGTTCCTTTGGGCAAGCCTTGTTGAGATCTATGAAATCAATGCAAAGCCTCCATTTCCCATTAGCCTTCGGAACTACCATTGGATTTGCTAACCATGTAGGGTGCAGTACTCCTCTAACCAAACCAGTTGCCTCTAGTTTCTTGATTTCCTTGGCAATGAACTGCTACCGCTCCAAGGCCTACTTCTGGACTCTCTGCTTGACAGGTTGGGCATGTGGGCATATAGCAAGGTGGTGCTCGATTACCTTCCTTGGAACACTGGGGATATCAGATGGTTTCCAGGCAAACACATCGATATTCGCCCGCACGAAGGCAACGAGCGCGCTTTCCTATTTGTCATCAAGGGTGGCATTGATAGTGAAAGTACCATCAACGCCAGCCAGCCCTGCCGGGACCTTCTTCACTTGGGGTGCAGCAACTTTGGGTCTCTTGCTGTTGGACCACTCCGGCACGTCGTCAATGGGTGACGTGCACTCGAAGGGGCATGCTTCCCGGACTCCTTGCCGGAAGGACCAACAATCCCTCTTTTTTCCTTTACTTTCCATGGCGGGGCTTGCCTCTGCTGCAGCCTCTGCTGCGACTGCATCCCGGTACATCTTGTCCACACAGATAATGGCGTCCTTCCTGTCTGATGGGATAGTGATGACTCCCAATGACCCAGGCATCTTCAAAGTGTTATAAGAATAATGGGATGCTTCCAATTTAGCCAGGGCTGGGCGTCCCAGAATCCCATTGTATGGCAGGGGGAGGTCAACCACATCAAACACAATCTTCTCAGTCCGGTAGTTCAGCTCTCCCCCAAACGTCACCGACAACGTAATCTTTCCCTTAGGATGGCTCCTACCGGGATTGACTCCTGGAAAGGTAGCGGTAACCTCTAGCTCTTCTTCTCCTATGTGAAGCTTCTTGAAGAGACCAACAATGTCAAACACCCTACCGTTGTGACGCGGCCAGGGTGGTCCTCCTCATCAAAAATGATGGCGTGCGAGATCATTTGAGCGGCTTCCGGGCCTCTGGCGCTGGCTCCACAACATTGATCTCCCTTGCCCATCGCTTGAGTTGGCGATGGGATGTGTGCAAAGATGCACCTCCATCAATGCATAGGGTGTCAGTGGCCCTCTAAAAAATCATGCTCACTGGTTTCCTCTTCATTCCTCCATCACTCACATCGCCACAGATTTCCTTCTCTTGGGCCCTGGCGGGTCTTCCTTGGTTCCGAAAGGGTTTGCCGGGGCAATTTGCTCCATTGCCTTTGCCCTTACCACCTGCAGCATTCTGACCTCTTTCCTTATCTCGCTTATCATACTCTACCCTCTGTCTCTTGGCAAGCTGCTCAACCTGATAACACTCCTGAAGGTCATGGCCCCTAGTCCGGTGGATCTTGCAGTATGGACCATCAGCTTTCCCGCCTTTCTCGGCATGAGAGGATTCCCGGCAAGCCGTGCAAGCAGCAACTTCCTTGCCGGGGGCATCAACCTTGGCCTTCTTGCCGGTACTAGGCGTTGCTGAACCTTCCAGAGTCATCACCACCTTATCTCTTGGTTTCTTGTTGCACTTCTTGCCCTTCTTCTAACTGGTTGACTCATCTTCATCCTTTGAATCAACATTGATGCAATCTTCCTCTCCGGGCAACTTCCTTCCTTCCTCCATCCGAGCACACTTATCCACCAGTGTGTATAGTTCCTTCATAGTCTTGGGCAATGACACTTTCATTTTGGAACGAATGCGGCGGTTGTGCACATTGGACTGGAAAGCTGTTATAACGGTTGTCGGATGGATATTCGGAACATTTCTATGAACTTTACTGAATCTCTGTAAATACTTACTGAGGGTTTCTCGTTCCTTCTGTTGAAGGAGTTGTAGGTCTCTGGGCCTGCCGGGTTTTGGTGCCCACCGTTGAAGGCACTGATGAACTCCAGGCACAGATCAACCCATGATGAAATGGAGTTCTCCGGCTGGTGCATTAGCCAAGACCTCACATTGGACTTGAGGGCCAAAGGGAAGTAATTGGCGAACAACTTCTCGTCTCTTCCCCCCGCAGCCTGAACAGCGATGGTGTAGATGCTCAGGAACTCTGCCGGGTTCAGCCACCTGTTATACTTCTCAGGTATCTCTGGCTTGACCGTGCGTACCGATGGCCAACAGACTTGCCGCAGCTCTCGTGTAAAGGTAGGGAAATCGACTTCAAAGGGTAGGCACCCGCCAACACCTAGCGTAGGCTCGTCAGTGTTGAGGCTGTCACACCCGTCAGTTGGGCGGGGGTTGTCGGGGCATTGATCTGCGACTGCGTGTGCATCTCCCCGTCGCCTATCCCTTGGGGTCCGATGTCGTCCTGGACGTGCCCATCGAGACATCGTCGGGGGTCTTGATTTGGCTGAGCCTGCGCCAACTGCCGTGGTGGGGACTGCACGGTGGGGATGGCCCCCTCTGTTCGGCCAGCCATGCAGATGGTTGCTGTCGCTTGGGGAGGCTGTGGTGGGCAGGATCCTCGCGAGCCCCCAGCATCGGCAAAACCGAGCAGGCTTTAGATGGTGGCACACCATTCATCCATCTGCTCGGCCGCTGGCGGGAACCTTAGTAGCAGCTGAGCTCGCGCAATGGCTTCCATGTCTGTGCTTGGCATGGATGTCGAGGACGTCAACCGCACTATCTCCTGGCTCCTGATGGTGCCAACGGCGGCGGCGTCACGCTCGCGTTGCTGTGGGATGACCACCTTGGCAGCTGTATTGCGCAATGGTAGTGTTCGAAGATCAACAACTCCATTTGGCTCAACGGTTTGGTTGGCTCGTCCGGGAGGAGTTGCACGGGCCGCAGTCGCTCCCCGAGTGGGGCGACTGGAGGGCGGTGGTTTGCTCCGAACCGAGCGCCATTACCGCGGCTATGCTCATCAGCGAGAGAAAAAGGGTGAGGATGGAGTGACCCTCTCAATCGCACCTTGCTGAGCATAATCGATGAGACGCTGATGTTGATTTTCTCCTCTGACGCCTTCAGCCACCGTGTCGGCCATAGGGGGAGTGGCAATGGCACTACCTGCTCCAACCACGCCCCCAGTGGAGCTCACGTCCTCGCCTATCTCCGCATCCCTCGCAGCATTAGAGGCGGCGGTGCCTTCAAGGTAGATGGATGGGCCAAAGGGCCGGATTTCTTCTTCTTGAGCGCCAATGTTGATGGCATCGTAGAAGATGAAGATGGCGATGAAGATGAAAAGTTGCATATGCTTTCAGGTTCACGCAAGCGCGCCCCCTTCCTGGCGCGGCAAAGATGTCGCGGGATATCCACGGCCACCTATGGGACCGGGAGGCCCCTTGGTGGTACGGCGGGGGGACGGCGTGTTGCACAAAGAGCAGAATGGCGCACGGCAGCACGACGGAGAGCACACAAGCAATTTACCCAGGTTCGGGCCGCCGCGATGCGTAAGACCCTACTCCTGCTTTGGTGGATTCATGGTGGAATGAACGTGGTGGTGCGTAGTACACCCACCCGGCAAGATGTGCCTCAGGGCCGCAGCGACTATGTGCGTATGGTGGCTTGGGTTCCTCCATTTTGCAACCCCTCCTATGGGTGCCATGGGCCTCCTTTTATAGATTAAGGGGTCACCACAGTGGCAAAATGGTCATTATCCACTGATATGATTGCGAACAATGCTATCATACCTAACTCTGTGGGCTTACAGGGTGCAAATGCGCCGCTTAGAGTCACATCACTGGTCGCCCAACAAGGCACGTCGGGTTGTCTTGCTAGCTCCGCATCTTCTTCCTTGACACGTCGCGGGACGGGTGTCCTTTGTGGGTTTCTTCCGTAGGAAATGACTGCCATGTGGTGAATGGCTGCCACTTAATCACTTCGCGGCTTGATACAACACTGATTGACGACGTGGGTCCTGCTTGAGTGGTTGGAAGATGGTTTTACCCCCCACGACCCCCGACAGGCTCTGCCGGGGAGTCTTTGATAGCCTGTTTCTGGTGGTGGCCTCGCCCCTTGCCGGGCTCACCTGCCCGGCAAGGGAGGCTCTTCTCTTGTCGATATCTCGTTCTTCTGGCTTGATCTGGGTCTCTCTGGCTGTGTATTGGTTCTTCGAATTTCTTGGTTCTTAAATCTTGGGCTTGAGCTGGTGCTTCAACCTTGGTCTTGTGCCTGTGCACAGTTGGGCAATAGACCCAGGGTTTTTTGCACCGACAATCACTTAGTCACTCATACAACAAGGTTAGCTATAAGGTTGGCTATAAGAGTATTTTCTTTTAATTCTCCCTATCTCTTTCTTCGTAGTATTTATTGCATTTGCCAAGTAGTAAGGAGTATAGTACTTGGCACCTGTATACTCCCTCCGTTTCAATATACAAGTCCTACGCGTAAAGCCAGGGTGCCAATTTTATCACCATAATATAAATTATATAACACAAACAATATATCATTTGAAAATAGAATATCTAAAATTTACAATGGTATGCTTTTTGTAATATATAACTTCTATTAGGTTGGTCAAATATACGACTTAGGGGTACCCTTGCGCCTTGTAAACTGAGAGGGAGGGAGTACCATGGAGGTGGTCAGGAAACGGGCGACCCACGCCAGTTGTAGCGCGACAATAATAATGATAATGGCAAGTCAAATCACAGGGGACCACCTGTCCAGCATTAACGAGCAGTCAAATTAGACAGCCCTACATTTGCAGCATCCTACTCCCTCATCCTCTCGCCTCTTTGTCGAACCGACTAGGTGGAACTGCCCCGCCTACCGCACGGGAAAAGACCCTCCCTTAACTTTCAAATATAATTCTGTATCAATGGATCGCGCCATGGATCAAATCCTCAATAAAACGGCGGTACACATGTATGCAGCACGCCCGTCGCATTCACGTTGCACCCCAGACGGTCGGTGGGTCAGTCAGGCACGCCGCTCTCTGAATGGAACACGCGTCATATTGCGTTTGCACACACATGTGGGACCGTGATTGAGAACCGACCATAGGTATACCCCCCGTCCCCGCAAGTCGGCTGAGTTAATTGAAGAGAGAGACGAGCGATAGTACTGGAGCAGTGTTGTAAACACGTCGGTGCCTGGACGATCCCTGGACGACACGGGGAGATCAGTTCTCCATGCGGCAAACTCTAGGAGTTGGCTGGATTGGCTATCGTCTAAATATCGTGTAGGCTGTGTTGTACAGGGATGTAGTTTTGATGATAAATCTAAAAAAGGTTACTTGTCATCTCGCAATATTAAGTGTGATGTGTGCTTCGGATCATGACGAGAGTTAAACATCAACAAATGCATTCCTCCAATGCGCTGGTCATTGGGGGCACATGCACAAAGACTACTCATTTGCCATCGAGGTAGGTAGCGCCGGCTATGTTAATTAGGACATCTATCGATTGACCCCTTTTCTATGAGTTTGTCTTTAATTTGAGCTTTGATGCTCGTCTAGTTTGTCCATCGGGATTCATGTTGTCTCCTTGGGGCAGTGAGGTTATGGTTTCTTGTCATGTAGCATTTTTTCATCTAGATTTAGTCAGGTCTGCTTCATATCAAAATGACAACAACCTCACTTCTGGGCACGTGCATGAAGACTTCTCGACGGTCATTGACGAGGTCAAGCCGGCTCCAATAGATAAAAGAAAACTATTCTAGTATATAGGCAGGAGCCTCCGCGCATGCTTGCTAGTGTTGCTCTCTTCACACTCTCTCGTCCTCTTCAGATCTCAACACGGCATCGGTGGCCACACACTCTCTCTGCTTGCCGCTGGTCACAGATCCGGCTCGATCCCCTCCACCGGGGAAGTTGAGAAGGTGCAACATTCACGCGGTCATCCTCGGCGCCGGCTCTTACCCACTGTCGGCGTGTCCCGATCAGGGTGCCTTGCTATTCTCTTCCACGCAGCGCTGTCCAGGGAGGGCCTCCGACCCCTTCTACCTCGCTGCCGTAGTGTGGGAAGATTCGGCCTCCCACCGCCCACCTAGCGACATCCTGGCAACCCTCAAGTATAACTTCCTTCGAAACCGGCCTTGCTCTCCTGCCCTACCTCCTCACGTTGTTGCATCTATATATTTTACTATTTCTCAGGCCCCTCGTAGATAGGATCGATCGGCTGTTTGAAAGCACCTAAATATTTACTGTTTAGAGGTAATACTACTTCATGCAGTCGAATCTTGTACTACTTGGTTCAAACATGGAAGAAATGGGGTGGGGCTGGGGGAAGCGTTGTTACCTGAATCTAGGACTTGGTCGAAAGAGGAAATAATGGGGGCAAAAAGTAGCAAAGACTGGCTATCCAACTGGTATCTTGGTCTAATAAGGAAATAAAGGGAAACACTGTACATACTCAATATAAATCGATCTATTGGTTGAAAAAGGAAAGAAAGTGGGGACTGGGGGACAAGTCAACAGAGTATATCCAAGACTAGATTTGCTAGACTCACACAGTGTAAGGTGGCTAAAAAATGGGAACAACCCAGATATCCTATTTGGATGTTTGTTGCCCCGAGATCCTCTGATGTAATGCCATTGGTAAAATGTAGCAGTCCCACTGTTAAAGTAAGGACACGTTAAACCAATGTTGTTTCAATTTAATGCCTCCAGTAATATGAATCAATGGCACTGTTTTTCATGTCCTGCTAAATTTCCCATTAAGATAAGTTGCTTCTTTTTGTTAGAAATGCAACTATCCTGGTCGGCCTACTCTCACGTGCGCAAATACCAACTCTTTAACAGCTGTTAATGTAATGTTGCTGGTAAAATGAAGCAATGGCACCATTAAAGTAATGTCATATTTAACGGTTGTCATAGTTAATCCTAATGATGACACTAATATCTAGCAATGCTTCTGCTTTAGAAATTGCTACTATCCTTGTAGGATCACCATTCTGATAAGGAACATGCTTCTTTTCATTTGATGTATGTTCCAACACTTATTAGTCACCCTCCTTTCCACCTTCTTGGCAAACGGAGATATACATTTCATGCTTGATCTTAATTGAACTGCACAAACTGATATCCAAATTAGTTGAACATTCCAGCAGCTTCACGACCAACCTTGATGTTGCTCACTTTATTGCAACTAATGAAGAAGAAGCTGCTAGCTCATGGGACCAAGTACTTGCTAACTGCATGATGCAAACATTGCCTCATTTTAGGTGAACTGCATAAAAAAGGTCCCATGAATTGAATCATCCATGTTGGTGACTGGTTTCATCCCTTCTACGATGGCGTTGACTGCAGATATGGTTCCCATCACGAGGTATGTTCCTTTTTGGTCCGACCGTTTGCCAAAGATCCTGCATGTTGACTTTGCTCTTGTGCTACTGTTTTGGCACTGCCATGATAAAGCATTAATGTTATTATTTTGCACCTTAATCTAGTGGCACTATTAATTCAAGGCAATGTTTTGGCACTGCAAGTGCCACTGATTTTTTTATATCAAAAGAGGGGTTTCCTCCTATTTCATTAAAGATACCCAACCATAGAGAACCATTATCCGATAAAATCTCAGTGTAAATGGGCAGTTAGGAAACTGCTACTAGAACGGACTGAGTACTAGTAGGAGACAAGTTCGCCACATAATCTCGGAAGATAGTGGGACGCAGCACCAGCTCGACCAAGTTTGAATTACAACCCAAATGCTACCACAGAAACATCAGGGGGGAGATAGGGACTGAAAGAGTCAGCTTCAGCATCCCAGTCTAAGCACCCTGGTCCTCCATCCTTGCGACTCATAGTACACCTCACTTCCCACCTGCTCGACCCTAGTGCCACTGATAAAATGAAGTAATAATACAGTTAAAATAGAGAGAGTGCCCTCTCTGTCATTTCATTACCAATGTAGATAAAGAAAGTGCTTCTCCTTGTTTGTATATGTTTCGTCAACTAGTCCCATAGTTAATGTTTAAGAGTGTCTACAAACAGGGCTGCTTAATTTTAGTTGATCGACACAAAAATAGAGATTGGAATGTCTCAAGGCCCCTCCTTTGCACTACCGTTGTGCACTGGTGTTCATCACTTGCAGAAGGTATATCGGGGAGAATCGGGTCGATTTCCAGTATGCGGCCTACCGTATGAGGCGTCGTAGGTACCATCTCGCCCTTGCACCATGGCATACTGTGATACTATCACAATATTTTCCCATTAAGTAAATGGCGTTTCCTCTATTTGTTAGTGTATGTTTCACCAACCATTGCCGATGTAATGTAATCACGCTTTTTCATTATCTGTGCAAACAGGGTTATCAGCTGCATTTTGGTGGAACTGCACAAATGTACGGATGGAACCGGCATATATGCAAAGTGCAAGGTCCAAAGTAAAAATTACCGACACCAACTATGCTCCATCTAAGCATTGGCGCTATATGTGGATGGATCTTTCTCGGTAGCAAATCCTCTAATCCAATACTAGTAGCTTATATTGGCACTTTTCTAGGGAGTACTCTTTTACGGAAGAAGAACCAATCGATTTATCTTTATTTGTACACAGTGTTTGTTTTTGGTCCAGAGCTATTTTAGGGTGATAGGCATAATACTCGGAGACTGATTGTAAGCATGATTTTCATTAGTTGTCCCACTAATTCTAAGCATGAGCAGATGGAAGATTAGGTTAGTGCGAAGCTTTCCTTAAACCCTACCACCAGTGTTGAAACGAGGTGAGCGGCGAGGGAACTGTGGAGAACGGCGGGGAAGCGACGTCGTACCATATGGCCTCCTCTTGCAGTGGGAGAACGAATACTCATGTGGCTCCGGCTGGCGCCGCACCCTCACGAACGGCACACCATACTTGATCGATTTGTTACCCTCTGGATGCTCGACCTTTGACCTGTACGCCCACCGCCTCCACCTGACTTTCCCATCGGGTGAATCTGCCTGCTCCATCGCCCAGAGGAGATCCTCGATGAACTCGAAGGACTGCGGCATGACTGCCCCCGGAGAGTACAATGCCGCCCTCATCGCGCCCATCTCGCTCTTTCGCATACATTTCCACATGGCCCTCACCGTCATCAAAATCACCCACTCCTTGTTAAACCAAGTAAGGATCTCCTTCAACCTAGATAACATCACCTAGTCGCCGTAGTCAATCTGACCGAATCGCAGCTACATCCTCTCCATAGATGTCCTTCAGAGAGGTCTGGTGCTAGCTTATGAACATGGGAGGAGAGACAGTGGTCTTGCAATGGAGAAGAGGGAGAGGCGAGACAGTGGTTTTGCAATGGAGAAGACGGAGAGGAGTGGGGTGGTTTTGCAATGGACAAGAGGGAGAGGCAAGACGGTGGTTTTGGAATGGAGATGATGGAGAGGAGAGGGAGTGGTTATGTAGGGTTAGGATCCTCTGCAGTGGGGCACCATGCAATACAGTCACTGTCGTGTGGACACGGCCCCACATGTCATCCGCACTACCGCACCATGTAGTACTGCAGATGATCTCAACCCTGCTATAGAGAAGAGTGAGAGGAGTGTGCGGCAGCGATTTAGGATTGGATGAGTGGGCCGGCGTGCTCTGACTGGATCAACGTCAAAATCAATTTATCCTTCAATTAAGAAAGTGACCCCACATTAACTAGCCTCTACTACTTCTCGAGCTTGCATTGTATTCCCTCGAAGAGGAAAGGGTGATGCAGCACAGTAGCGTAAGTATTTCCCTCGGTTTTTGAGAACCAAGGTACCAATCCAGTAGGAGACCACACACGAGTCCCTCGCACCTGCACAAACAAATAAGAACTTTGCAGCCAACGCGATAACGGGTTGTCAATCCCTTCACGGTCACTTACGAAAGTGACATCTGATAGATATGATAGTTTGATATTTTTGGTATTTTTTGGATATAAGAACAGAAAGTAAAAACGGAAAAGTAAAGTAGATTGTAGATTGATATGTTGAGAATAGACCCGGGGGCCATAGGTTTCTCTAGTCGCTTCTCTCATGATAGCATAATTCTACGGTGGGTAAACAAATTACTGTCGAGCAATTGATAGAAAAGCGGATAATTATGAGAATATCTAGGCATGATCATTATATATAGGCATCACGTCCGAGACAAGTAGACCAAAACGATTCTGCATCTACTACTATTACTCCACACATCGACCGCTATCCAGCATGCATCTAGATTATTAAGTTCATAAGAACAGAGTAACGCCTTAAGCAAGATGACATGATGTAGAGGGATAAACTCAAATAACATGATATAAACCCCATATTTTTATCCTCGATGGCAACAATACAATACCTGCCTTGCTGTCCCTACCGTCACTGGGAAAGGACACCGCAAGATTGAACTCAAAGCCAAGCACTTCTCCCATTGCAAAAACTATAGATCTAGTAGGCCAAACCAAACCAATAATTCGAAGAGACTTGCAAAGATATTATAATCATACATAAAAGAGTACAGAAAAGAACCAAATATTTCTCATAGATAATCTTGATCATAAACCCGCAATTCATCGGATCTCGACAAACACACCGCAAAAAGATATTACATCGAATAGATGTCCTCGAAGACCGAGGAGAACTTGGTATTGAGATCCAAAGAGAGAGAAGAAGTCATCTAGATACTAACTATGGACCCGAAGGTCTGTGGTAAACTACTCACAACTCATGGTGAGGCGACGCTGATGATGCAGAAGCACTCCATGATAGACCCCCCCTCCGGCGGAGCTCCGGAACAGGCCCCAAGATGGGATCTCACGGGTACAAAAGGTTGCGGCGGTGGAACTAGGGTTTTCTCTCCTCTTCTGATGTTTTCGAGGTACGTAGGTATATATAGAAGGAAGGAGGGCACCGGGGGCCAGACATGGGGCCCACGAGGCAGGGGGGCGCGCCCTTAGGGGGGGGGGGGCGCCCCCACCCTCGTGGACACCACGTCATCCCTATTACGTGGTTCTCAAGTCTCCCGTGCATATTTTGCTCCAAAAATATCTCTCCCGAAGTTTCATTCCATTTGGACTCCGTTTGATATTCCTTTTCTGTAAAACCCTGAAATAGGAAAAAAAACAGCAATCTGGACTGGGCCTTTGGGTTAATAGGTTAGTCCTAGAAATAATATAGAAGTGTATAACAAAGCCCATTAAACATCCAAAACATCATAAATAATAGCATGGAACAATAAAAAATTATAGATACGTTGGAGACGTATCAAGCATCCCCAAGCTTAACTCCTGCTCGTCCTCGAGTAGGCAAATGATAAAAATAGAATTTTTGATGTGGAATGCTAACCAACATAATTTTTAATGTAGTTCTCTTTATTGTGGCATGAATGTTCATATCTGAAAGATTCAAGGCAAAGGTCTATATTTACGTAAGAAATAATAATACTTCAAGCATACTAACAAAGCAATCATGTCTTCTCAAAATACTGTGGCTAATGAAAGTTATCCCTACAAAATCATATAGTCTGGCTATGCTCCCTCTTCATCACACAAAATATTCATATCATGCACAACCCCAGTTTCAGCCAAGCACTTGTTTTCATACTCAATTCTGTCAAGCCTTTCAACTTTCACGCAATAAATGAGCGTGAGCCATGGATATAGCACTATGTGGAATAGAATGGTGGTTGTGGAGAAGACAAAAAGGAGGGAGATAGTCTCACATCGACTAGGCGTATCAACGGGCTATGGAGATGCCCATCAGTAGATATCAATGTGAGTGAGTAGGGATTGCCATGCAACGGATGCACTAGAGCAAAATATGTATGAAAGATCAACAAAAGAAACTAGTGGATGTGCATCCATCTTGCTTGCTCATGAAGACCTAGGGCATTGGAGGAAGCCCATCGTTGGAATATACAAGCCAAGTTCTATTATGAAAATTCCCACTAGTATATGGAAGTGATTAAGCATGAGACTATCTGTCATGAAGAACATGGTGCTACTTTGAAGCACAAGTGTGGAAAAAGATAGTAGCAATTGTCCCTTTTTTCTCTTTTTTTCTTTTTCTTTATTTTTTTGGAGGGGCCTTTTCTTTTGTTTGGCCTTTTCTCACATGGGACAATGCTCTAATAATGATGATCATCACACTTATATTGATTTACAACTCGATATTACAACTCGATACTCGAACAAAGTATGACTCTATATGAATGCTTCCGGCGGTGTACGGGATGTGCAATGAATCAAGAGTGACATGTATGAAAAATTATGCATGGTGGCTTTGCCACAAATACGATGTCCACTACATGATCATGAATGGCAATATGACAATATGAAGCGTGTCATATGAACGGAACGGTGGAAAGTTGCATGGCAACATATCTCGGAATGGTTATGGAAATACCATGATAGGTAGGTATGGTGGCTGTTTTGAGGAAGATATATGGTGGCTGTTTTGAGGAAGGTATATAGTGGGTGTATGACACCGGCGAAAGTTGCACGGTACAATAGAGGCTAGCAATGGTGGAAGGGTGAGAGTGCGTATAATCCATGGACTCAACATTAGTCATAAGAACTCATATACTTATTGCAAAAAATTATGAGTCATCAAAACAAAGCAATCAACGCATGCTCCTAGGGTGGAGGTTGGTAGGAGTTAACCATCGCGCGCCCCCGACCTCCACACAAAGGATGACACTCTACAAATACCTCATGCTCTAACTTCGTCACATAGCGGTTCACGATACATGCATGCTACGGGAATCACTAACTTTAGCACAAGTATTTCTCTATTTCATAATAACTCCACTAGCATGACTCTAATATCACTATCCACATATCTCAAAACAATTATCAAGCATCCAATTTTTGATCATATTCAATGCACTTAGTATGAAAGTTTTTACTACATTCATCTTGGATGCCTATCATGAAGGCTAGTTTTATAGCCAAAGCACATTACCATGCTGTTTTAATAGACTCTCAAAAGGATCTAAGTGAAGCATGAAAGATCAACAATTTCTACAAAATAAAATTACCACCGTGCTCTAAAAGATATTAGTGAAGCACTAGAGCAAACTATTTAACTCAAAAGATATAAGTGAAGCACTAGAGCAAACTATTTAACTCAAAAGATATAAGTGAAGCACATAGAGTGTTCTTACAATTCCTAGGCCATATTTATCTCTCTCAAATAGGTGTGTCCAGCAAGGATCATTGCGGCAAACTAACAAGCAAAGACTCGAATAATACATGACGCTCCAAGTAAAACACATATCATCTAGTGAATAAAAATATAGTCCCGAGTATAGTTACCGATAGATGAAGACGAAAGAGGGGATGCCTTCCCGAGGCATCCCCAAGCTTAGGCTTTTGGTTGTCCTTGAATTTTACCTTGGGGTGCCTCAAGCATCGCCAAGCATAGGCCCTTGCCACTCTTTGTTCCATAGTCCATCAAAGCAATACTCAAAACTTGAAAACTTCACAACACAAAACTTAGACAAAAATCTCATGAGCTCCGTTAGTATAAGAAAACAAACCACCACTCAAAGGTACTCTAATGAACTAATTCTTTGTTTATATTGAAGTTAAACCTACTGTATTCCAACTTCTCTATGATTCATACTCCCCAATACTACTCATAGATTCATCAAAACATGCAAACAACACACAAAAAACAGAATTTGTCAAAAACAGAACAGTCTGTAGTAATCTGTAAGTTTCAAATACTTCTGTAACTCCAAATAAATTAAAATAAATTGGTAAACGTGAGGAATTTGTCTATTAATCATCGGAAAAAGGAATCAACTAAATAGCACACTCCAGTAAAATCTGGTGACTATTCTAGTGAGCGTTAATGATTCTGTTTTTCACACCAAGATCATATAAACTTCACACAAGTCTTCCCAAAGGTTCTACTTGGCACAGACACTAATTAAAACACAAAACCACATCTAAACAGAAGCTACTCCCTCCGTCCCATAATGTAAGACGTTTATTGACACTAGTGTAGTGTCATAAAACGTCTTACATTATGAGACAAAGGGAGTAGATGCAATATTTATTCCTAAACAGAAGCAAAAACAAAGAAAATAAAATTGGGTTGCCTCCCAACAAGCTCTTACTTTATATCCATTAAGATCGGCTTGGGATTTCAATGATGTTCACATGAAAGATAAGAATTGAAGCACAAAGAGAGCATCATATAGCACGTGGCAAACACATCTAAGTCTAACATACTTCCTATGCATAGGAATTTTATAGGAAAACAAATTAGCAAGACAAGCAAGATCTAGCATATGCAAGGAAGAAGAAAGAAACAATAGCAATCTCAACATAACGAGAGGTAATTTAGTAACATGAAAATCTCTACCACCATATTTTCCTCTCTCATAATAATTGCATGTAGGATCGTAAGCAAATTCAACAATATAGCTGTCACATAACATATTCTCAACACGATCCACATGCATCCAAAGTTTACACTCTTCCAAAATAGTGGGATTATCATTAACTAAAGTCCCGACCTCTCCAATCCCGCTTTTATCAAAAAATTCATAAGATTGAACATTCTCCAAATATGTGGGGTATAAAGTTGACACTCTTCCAAACCCACTTTCAGTATTATTGAAAACATTATTATCAATCTCATATTCATCATGGGGCTTAAATAGATTTTCAAGATCATAAGAAGAATCACCCCAATCATGATCGTTGCAACAAATAGTAGTCATAGCAAAAGTAGCATCCCCAAGCTTGAGGTTTTGCATATCATTAACACAATTGGCATTAAGAGAATTTATAATAACATCACTTCAATCATGCTTTTCATCAAAGGAACCATCAAGTATGGGTGCTATAGCAACGATCTCATGTTTAGCATAAGGAACTATAGCAAATTCTTCTTCATAAATATTGGCATCAAGGCTACAAGAATAGCAAGTGTCATGTTCATCAAGGGATATTTCAATCAAATCATCGGAATCATAATTATCTATAGATTCACGCATATCTTTATTTTCTTACAAATCAGCAGTCATTCTTTCAATAAATTCTTTGACATAGACATTATGAGCATAGTTTTCAAAGTAACATTTAAGTATGTCAAAATTTCAGATTCATAGATAGTAATATCATACTTTTCAATCAAAGAAGCAACTTCATAAGCACCCTTAAAAGCAACAAATTCTTCAATTTGTTCGATACCATAGTAACTATAAACACCCTTTGCATAAGAAGATAAGAATTCATTATCATTAAACTCACATAGGTAGGGGAGGTGTTTTTTAGGGTTCTTAGAGCAACAAGTAAAATCACAAATTTCACAAAGATTCCAAGCATAACAGAGCAATTTGTTTATTTGATCCCATAAGAGTATCCCTTTTTCAGACAAACGGTGACGCACAAAATGAGCATGCGCAACTAAAGATTTCCCATCAACTAGGCTAGTTGGGGTTTCAGCACGAGCACAAAAGGATCGAAGATGATCCAAGTAGAACACTTTAAGTGGATCCATATCAATAGATTTCTAACAAGCAAAAATGCAAGAAAATAGAAGGCACATGGCAACACAAGCAAACAAAAAGGCAAACAGAAAAAGGGCGGAGAAAACAACAAAGGTGAAGTGGGGGAGAGGAAAACGAGAGGCAAATAAATGTAATGCGAAGGATAAGGGTTTGTGATAGGTACTTGGTATATGACTTTTGCGTAAGCCTCCCCGGCAATGGTGCCAGAAATTCTTCTTGCTACATCTCGAGCTTGCGTTGTATTCCCTCGAAGTGGAAAGGGTGATGCAGCACAATAGCGTAAGTATTTCCCTCAGTTTTTGAGAACCAACATATCAATCTAGTAGGAGACCACGCGTGAGTCCCTCGCACCTGCACAAACAAATAAGAACTTCGCAGCCAATGCGATAAGGGGTTGTCAATCCCTTTACGGTCACCTACGAATGTGAGATCTGATAGATATGATAGTTTGATATTTTTGGTATTTTTTGGATATAAGAACAGAAAGTAAAAATGGAAAAGTAAAGTAGATTGTAGATTGATATGTTGAGAATAGACCCGGGGGCCGTAGGTTTCTCTAGTGGCTTCTCTCATGATAGCAGAATTCTACGGTGGGTAACCGAATTACTATCGAGCAATTGATAGAAAAGCGGATAATTATGAGAATATATAGGCATCACATCCGAGACAAGTAGACCGAAACGATTCTGCATCTACTACTATTACTCCACACATCGACCGCTATCCAGCATGCATCGAGAGTATGAAATTCATAAGAACAGAGTAACGCCTTAAGCAAGATGACATGATGTAGAGGGATAAACTCAAATAACATGATATAAACCCCATATTTTTATCCTCGATGGCAACAATACAATACGTGGCTTGCTGCCCCTACTGTCACTTGGAAAGGACACCGCAAGATCGAACCCAAAGCCAAGCACTTCTCCCATTGAAAGAACTATAGATCTAGTAGGCCAAACCAAACCAATAATTCAAAGAGACTTGAAAGGATATTATAATCATACATAAAAGAGTTTAGAAAGAACCAAATATTTCTCATAGATAATCTTGATCATAAACCCACAATTCATCGGATCTCGACAAACACACTGCAAAAAGAGATTACATCGAAAAGATCTCCTCGAAGACCGAGGAGAACTTGGTATTGAGATCCAAAGAGCGAGAAGAAGCCATCTAGATACTAACTATGGACCCGAAGGTCAGTGGTAAACTACTCACAACTCATGGTGAGGCGATGATGATGATGCAGAAGCACTCCGTGGTAGACCCCCCCTCCGGCGGAGCTCCGGAAAAGGCCCCAAGATGGGATCTCATTGGTAAAGAAGGTTGTGGCGGTGGAACTAGGGTTTTCTCTCCTCTTCTGATGTTTTCCCAGTACGTAGCTATATATAGGAGGAAGGAGGGCACTGGGGGCAGACGTGGGGCCAACGAGGCAGGGGGCGCGCCCTGTAGGGGGGGGCACCCTCGTGGACGCCACGTCAGCCCTATTCCATGGTTCTCAAGTCTCCCGTGTGTATTTTGCTCCAAAAATATCTCTCCCGAAGTTTCATCCCGTTTGGACTCCGTTTGATACTCCTTTTCTGTAAAACCCTGAAATAGGCAAAAAACAGCAATCTGGACTGGGCTTTTGGGTTAATAGGTTAGTCCCAAAAATAATATAGAAGTGTATAAAAAGCCCATTAAACATCCAAAACATCATAAATAATTGCATGGAACAATAAAAAATTATAGATACGTTGGAGACGTATCAGAGACCTCCTCCTCTTGCGGAGAGCTTCGAAGTTCGACTGGAGCCGGCCGAAGTCCCAGAATCGATCAGCGATATCAGGAACAACCGGGGCGTCTCCGGATGAAGCGCCCCCAGAGGTGCGAGGTGGGGTGGCGCCCCCTACCTCCGCCTCAGGACGATGCGAAGAAGCCATGGGGGCTTCGACCTCGTGAGCATCAGGCGGAGCTTGCACCTCAGCCGCCCCTTTTGGGCGATTCGTTTGAGCTCCGAAGGGTGGCACCTCAGGAACCTCAGGAGGTGTCAACGCGGAAGTAGAGGCGTCACCAGCACCTAGTAGCGCCCGTCCCCCTGCGCTCACTTCTGGGACGACCACCTCAATAGAAGCAGGCAAGGGAGCCACACAGACAGGGTTCTCGCGATACCCAACAAGGCCGAGCGGGCGAAGCCCCCATTCATCAAAGGAGGGCATCTGCCTCACAAACTCCACCCAATTTGAGCAGCAGTACATGAGGCAACCCTCCTCCGGCAGGCGGGCTGGCGTTGGATCTCCCGTCAAGACCTCGAGCACCGTGCACCGCACCTCATGAGGGAAGATAGACACTTGGAGTCTCATGCGGTCTCCCGGGCCCGAGAGGGCCCACATCGGCCGGGAGTGGCACTGAAGCGGGGCGATGCGGTGCTGGATGAATTCCCTCACGACCATAGGCGCCGTCACTCCAAGTCTCTGTAGCCTGGAGAACCGGAGCCAAATGGGAGCCAGCTTTCGGTCCACGAGCCTTGCGTGGCCCCAGCCAGTGCTCGGAGCGACCGCAATCCATGGTGGAAGAAGCAGGGGGCTGCGCACCCTGACAGCGACGAACACCCGTCGCTTCCTTAAGCCGCGAACAATCGTCGCCAGGTCAAACTCGATGCCCGAGCAAGTCGTCGCCGCGATTTTCTGGAAGGACACACATCCGGAGCACTGGAGCGCATCCTTCAGATGCAACGAGAAGAAGTGGCGAAGCAAGGCCAAGGAGGGAGCAACGCCCACCATGGCTTCGCAGACAAAGGCAAAAACAGCAATGAGGACGATGGATTGAGGATCAAGATGTAGCGCGCTGATCTGGTAATGCGAAAGCACTGTATTGAAGAAATCAGAGAAGGGAGGGATCAGGACAGCCCAAAGGGCGTTAAGATGGAGGGGGACCTTGGTGGCCGACCTGTCAATCTCGGCGTGGGAAGAGGGCCAGGCCACCATCACCCCCACTCGTTGGAATCCGAGGAAGTGGCAGGCACACCTTATCCATCATGTCTTCGTTGATCACCACCGACCGCTCGGTGGCGGGCCTGAAGACTGGCAGCGAGGGAGCCGAGGCGCAAGGCTCTGCCCCCTCTTCCCTCTCTCGCCATGATGGTGGAGGAAGTTGGTAATGAAGCAAGTCGGGAAAGGAGGTTCAGAAGATGAAGGAACCGCTCGGCACGTCACTGCCAGAGCAGGTAATAGTGGCCGTTAGGTCGGGCGAAAATCGAGGCTACATGGGGAAGTGGAGACGCCCACGTCCGGTCAGTCGCCACGCGTCAGTCAAGGCTGCGGGCTTTTGGGGCCCACGTCCGGTCAGTCGCCACAAAGCCAAGCCCGAGCGCACCTTGGGCCCGGGGGCTACTGTCAGCGTTCTGGGAATGGGGGTTACGAGACTTGCCTACCTGCGGCCTAGGGCGTGGCTCACCAGGCGGCCTGGTTCGGGCCATCATCTTCAGTGACTACTCAAGATCCTCACGAGGCGGACGACACAAGGCATCCCCTGGGCCGGCCTCACTAGGCCGGCTCGTGAGGATCAGAGATATCGAGGCGAGGGACACCTCGCAAGGTCCTCGTGACGTGAGCAGTGACAACCAAGGCCAGGCGGGCGCCAGCGGGCACAGAGTGCCAGTTTCCTCTTTGGTGCTAAAGGAGTTGGTGCAGGCGAAGAGTCCGGAGGCATCAGGAAAAGGTTTCCATATCGGTGCAACAAGACCGAGACCAGCAGGATAGCAGAACAGAGGTCATCGCGGAGCCCACGACGGCGTCAACACTAGAGCCTTTGGCAGGCGAAGACCACCTTTTTTCAGGATAGCTTGTACTAGCTGCCCCCTTCAAAGTTGGCCATTGTAGGATCCCTTCCTTCTCAATATTTGGTAAGAGGACCCGGGCCACTATAAATAGGACTAGCCACCACCATTGGGATCATCTCATCCATAGCTGATCAGATAGAAGGCCACACACCACAAGGCTACCCGAGCACAAGAACCCCTCTCCTCAGGAGGCAGTTCATCCATGTATTAGTTCTTCACCAGCCTACAAGGCAATCCACCACACCACACTGGATTAGGGTATTACACCACAACGGTGGCCCGAACCAGTATAAACTTTGTGTCCCTTGTTCCTCGGATCTGACGAGTTAGGCCTAGGGTTGTTGAGTAGACGAGCTAAGGCGGAAGGAGAGATCTTCATACGCACCCCAGAGTTTGAACATTAAGGGTTTTGCCAGAACCCGAGATCCGACAATGAGGGCTCTTACTTCTTGCCTTTATTGGCGGGCGCCTTGTATGGCACCACCGCCAACATCTTCTCTAGCTGCTACAATCGGGGCTCCTCTGGCAGCGGCGCTGGGCCACTGATCTTCTTGGCCTTGGTGAGCCAGCCCTATAAAATCCACGCAACAAGGTTAGATCGAATCTCACATACTATGAATATTCGGACAATATTCGGAGAAACATGCCACTCACATTCAATTGAGGATTCATGATATCAAGACCAATTTCCTTGCCCTCGGCAAGCCACTCCTCCTGGGGTTGAAATAGTTAACCCAGTATCTTGTCAGGAATCATGTCGGATTTAGGATTCCGCAGACCCAAGAAAGGTTCGAACTCTGGGGCGTGTGCGAAGAACTCAACCTCTCCATCCTACCAACTCATCGCACTCATGGCGTAGCTCGATGAACAGGAAAGGAAAGAGACTCAGCAGTTTACATAGGTTCGGGCCACCTTGCGGTGTAAGACCCTACTCCTACTTTTGCGATGGCTTAGCCTCGCCGGGGGCTGAGGATGATCTACTATAGACGAAGAACAGCCTAACGAGGTCTGTTCTTGTGTGGGTATCAACTTAGGGTTTGATTTGTCCCCTTGCTGTGGTGGTGGCTAGCCTATATATGGCGGCGTGGGTCCTCTTCCTCTGAAATGAAGGCGGGAAGGGATCCCAAAACGACCAGTTTGAAAGGTGACAAGAAGTACATCTTATCCTGATGAAAGGTGGTCTTCGCCTGCAAAGCTTCTGCTCATGATGCCATGGCGGGCTCGGTGATGACATCCGTCCTGCCGTCCTGGCGGTCTTGGTCTTGTTGCACAGGACTAGGAACCTTTGGATGATTCCTCTAGACTCCGCGACTACGCTTGCCTCCTTAGCACCAAAGAAGAAACCTGCCGCTCTCCCCCCGCTTGCACCCACCTGGCCATGGTCATCATGGCTTGTGTCACCTGATTCTCATGAGATGGCTGCTTGAATAAGAATCTGCACTCCTCTGGAGGCCGCCTCAGGAGGCCGCTCCCTTCGGAGGTCTTGGCTTCGTCCGCCTTGCGAGGCTTGGCCCCTCGCGAGGGTCTTGCCTTGTTGATGCTGAAGATGGGTCATACCAAGCCGTTGATGGAGCCATACCGTGGGCCGCATGCAGGCAAGTTTGGTACCCTGGTGCCCAGAACGCTGACAGTAGCCCCCGGACCCAAGGCACGCTTGGACTTGGCTTCGAGGAAAAGCCAGGAGGCAAGGTTGAAGCGCCGCGGGCCCCAATCTCCATGGCGCTGGTGAGGAGGTTTTCCGCCGCGGAAAAGGGGAAGGCGCCCAAGGAGGGGCCAATTTCACCACTGCCCAAGAGAGGCCACGGACACCCCCGCAAGCAGGCTGCGACTCCGGTGGTGGTCCCGCAGTGGGGCGGGCGCACCCTGATACGTCTCAGACGTATCTACTTTTCCAAACACTTTTGATATTGTTTTGACCTCATTCTTGCATGATTTGGACTAAACTAACCCGGACTGACGCTGTTTTCAGCAGAGCTGCCTGTATGGTTTATTTGTGTGCAGGAAAACGGATTTTTAAGCATCTCAGAAAAATCCACGAAAAATCACGAAAAATCCACGCACCCGAAGAAACAAAATGCCAGAAGTGGGGCCAGAGGGGGCCAGGGGGTGCCCAGGCGCCCTGTGGGCGCGCCCCCCTGGGCCGCGCCGGGGGGCGCCTGGGTGGGCCCCACACCCCCTGGTGCCCTACTTTAGCCCGTATTTTTCCTCCCGACGAAAAAATCCCAGATCGGAAGTCCTTTCGCTGTTTTTCATCGCGGAGCCGCCGCCACCCTCTGTTCTTCTTCGGGAGGGCTAATCTGGAGGCTGATTTGGCCTCCGGAGAGGGGAGATCGTCGCCATCGTCATCATCATCACCACTCCATCATCCCTCCATGACTTCCCCCTTCATGTGTGAGTAATTCCCTTGCTGTAGGCGAAGGGGATGGTAGGGATTGGATGAGTTAGATCATGTAATAGTTCGTCAGATTGTTGGGGGCATGTTGCCTATCATCTAGTATGGTGTTTATCATCTTTGCTACAACTTGTTATTCTTAATGCTTGACACTTAGGGCCCGAGTTCCAGGATTTCAGATCTGAACCATATGTGTTTGCATGAATATATTTGTGTTCTTGATCCTATCTATGAGTTGTATGCACCTGTTACGGTTCGGAACCGGCGATCGCAAAAGTGACAGCTTGGGACACCAAAGGGGATGGTCCGTAGTTTGAGGATCACATGTATCCATTGAGTTCATTGCTTTGTTCCGGTGCTCTTTGACAGGAGCACCTTAATATCCATTAGTTCCTTTTGGCCCCGTTCGTAGCGGGATGGTAGGACAAAAGATGTTGTGCAAGTTCTTATTGCAAGCACGTACCACTATATACGGGATACATGCCTAATGTTTGATATTTGCCTAGATGATCATTACTTTTCCGTGTGCCGTTCCCCAAGTTAGAATCTATCTCATCCATGCAGCACCCAACCATCCATCTCCCTAGCCTACAGCATTTTAAACCTTGCTTGTCACTAGTTGCTACTTTTGCCATTTACTACTGCTATTTACTTTTGCTGTTTACTTTTACTATTACTATCATCACTATCATATCACTGTTACCACTTATCTTTTGTTCCAAGTTAGTATATTTCTGGTGCGGTTGAATTGACAACTCAACTGTTAAAGCTTATAAATACTCTTTGGCTCCCCGTGTGTCGAATCAATAAATTGGGTTATTCTTACCCGCGAAGACTATCTCGATCCCTTACGGTTGAGGGTTATCAAGTACCGTTTTCTGGCGCCGTTGCCGGGGAGCATAGCAATATTTACAAGTCTACTTGAGGTATCCTACCTGCTGCACTTTATTCACCATGGGTAAGAAAGGAGACCCCAAGGTTCCGATCTTACGATCCACTACAAGAAGATGTACTGCTCTGAGCACTAGTGCTACGCTTGATTCACCTTCTGTTATGAGTAAGTTTGCCTCACCACCACCACATGATGCTCCTACTGAATCTGTTACTATGTCTGATACTCTTGATGATGCTTCTACTACTTTTGACGATGATATTAGATCGCTTGGTTATGCTCTTGAGAAACAAATTACTGTTGCTGCTGAAAAATATGGAATTGAACTTCCTGTTACTCGCTACCCTATTGGTGAAACTTATGATTTTCCTGAATTGAGTAAACTTCAGGAGAGGCTCCTTGATGATGATTATTATATACTTGATGAAGATTTATGCAGGGAACTGACAGAGTTTGCCGGCTCTGACCCTGAAACTATTAAGAAAATATTTGAAAAACACTCTTTGAAAAACAAAACCGTTCCTAATCCTGAGTTTGCTACATCTCCTATATGCATTGATGATCCTGATTTTGATTTCTCTGTTGACCTTTCACTTATACCTTTGGTTGAAGCTGACCCCTTTTATGGCAGAGAAAATGATGATGCTATTGCACACCTAACTAAACTTGGTGAACTAGGTATCCTGTTTACCACAGATGAGAAGATACGCTACTTTTAAGTGACCAAGCTTCTTCCTTTCTCCTTGAAGGAAGGTGCTAAAGCATGGTATGATTCACTCCCATGCGGTTCTATTAAGAGTCCTCAGGACTTAGCTCACTCTTTTGTTGATAAGTACTTTCCTGCTCATATGCAACATGCTGCTTTACAAAGAATTTACAACTTTAAACAGTTGCAGGATGAGTCCCTCCCTAAAGCTTGGGGGAGGTACTGCGGTTTGATTCAGGCTAGACCAGGACATGGAGTTCCTAAGAATGAATTAATTGATATATTCTATGCTGGTCTAACTGATGAAACTAGGTCCTATCTGGACAGTTGTGCTGGTTGTGTTTTCAGGAAAAGAACACCGGACGACGCGGAAGATTTAATGGGCAGGATTGCCAAAAACCATGAAGATTGGTCCGTCCCTGAACCACCTCCACCAACAAAGAAGAGGGGCATGTTTGTTCTAAGCCCCGAGGATATGCGAGAAGCAAAGAAGTCTATTAAAGAGAAAGGTATTAAAGCTGAAGACGTGAAGAATCTACCCCCTATTGAGTAGCTGTGTGAGCCTACCACTCACCCTCCTATGGTAGAGGTACACTCTCTTTTAGATTTCAACGCAAGTGACATCCCTTATGGTAAGCCTCCTGATCAATGTTTAGATGAGTTTGATAATTTTATTATGAAACAGAATCATTTTAATGAGAGGATAGAAAGTCAGTTGCATGATAATTCCCTTGCTATCAAAAAGTTGCTCGGTGTTTTAGATAGAACAGTTAATGATGTCCAATGTCTTGTGAAGCATTTTCATATGGTTCAAACTCAGCTTGATCAAATTTCTAATGTGCAAAGAGATTTGCTTGCTAACAATGCCAAACAAGATAAACTGCAGGCTTTTGGGATTAAGACCCGAGGAGGAACTAGTACTCAAGATCCTCTTTATCCAGAGGGACATCCGAAGAGAATCGAGCAAGATTCTCAAATGCAGGAAGAAGAAATTGTTGTCTCTCCAAATAAGAAAAAGAAACATAAAGAGACTGACAATTCTAATGATCCTATTGCAGATGAAGAGCCAGCTATTGATCCCAACAGTGTATCTATTTCCGATGCTGAGACTGAAGACGGTGCTGAACCTGAAGGTAATGATAATGAGAAAAACGATCCGCCTGAAGTTCGAGAAGAAGAAGCACCTGACAAACGTAAGAGGTACACTAGAGAAGACTTCATCGCAAGAAAACATGGGAAGGAGAAAGAACCATGGGTACAGAAACCCATGCCCTTTCTAGGTAAGTCCATCAAATCTAAAGAAGAAGAGCATTACAATAAGTTTTGTGAATGGATTAAACCTCTTTTTCTTCAAATTCCTTTGACTGATGCTATTAAGTTACTTCCTTATTCAAAATATATGAAAGATATTGTCACTAACAAAAGAAAAATTCCTAATGATGCAATATCTACTATGCTTGCTAACTATTCTTTCAGTGGAAAGATTCCTGAGAAGCTCGGTGATCCAGGTATACCCACCATTCCTTGCTCCATAAAGAATAATTATGTCAAAACTGCTTTATGTGATCTTGGAGCGGGAGTGAGTGTTATGCCTCTCTCTCTTTACGAGAGGCTCTGTTTAGAGAAACTAATTCCTACAGATATCTCCCTTCAGATGGCTAACAAGTCAACCGCTGTTCCGATAGGTATTTGTGAGGATGTTCCAGTTGAAGTTGCTAATTGTTTAATTCTTACTGATTTTGTTGTGCTTGACATGCCTGAGGATGGGAGCATGTCCATTATTCTTGGTAGACCTTTTCTTAACACCGCAGGTGCTGTTATTGATTGCAACAAAGGGAAGGTTACCTTTCATGTGAATGATAAAGAACACACGGTATATTTTCCGAAGAAGACCGACAGGAGGCATGCCCTCAACTCTATAGAGAATATCGAGACCGTGAAAATTGGAGAATGGGACTGTCCACTACATGTGCCTCACAAATACAAAACTATCATGGTAGGGACAATGTCCATCAAGGTAAAAGTTCAGTGATTACTTCGTAGGAGGTGAGACTTTTTGTTCTATATACCGCTTGTTTGTTGGTAAGACTTGATCAACCTTACTAGTGAACGTGTTTTATATGGATAAAAAGTTGAGCTTTCTATGTTTTTATTTGTTTTTAGTGTTGTCATACTTGCTGTACCAAGTATCTATGTTTTTGAAGCTTCACAATACTACTAACTGCTTCAAGTTTTCAGAGAGTTTCGCAGCTTTTTGAACTTCGAAATTGTTTCAAAAGTGAAGTTTTCAGAAAAATTTCAGAAAAATTATATAAAAAATTTCCACAACGGGAGAGACCTGGAAAGTCCTGGGGCCAGCCAGGGGGGCCACCAGTGGCCTAGGCGGCCAGCTGGCGCGGCCCAGCCCCTGGCCGCGCCCACAGGGCGCCTGGGGCCCACGGGACCCCCCTCCAGGTACTTCTTCTTCCCTCCTCTCTCTCTTTTTCCAGAAACCCGAGTTCTGGTCTTGTTCTTGCTGTTCTTGCTGTTCTTGGGGGCGATTCTTCGATGTCTCTCTACAGCCCATCATCTGAGCTGAAATTTTGAGCAAATACTCCCTGGTATGTGACTCCTCCACCCCTCCAATTAGATTTTTGATTGGTGGCCTCATTTGTGAGTATTTAGTAGTTCTTGGTGCTGTAGAGATGAGCTTGCATGCATGTGTAGAAAGTTGTTTTCCAAGTTTTGATGCAAGTTTATGCCTTGGGCAAGTGAGTTGAGTAGTCTGCCTTAGCTCACTTTGTTTTAATCCTCGTTTTTGTAAATTATAAAAAATTTCAGAAATGAGTTTGTTAGGAAGGGCAAAAGGATGGCTTGAGAAGAGGAGGCCCGCACACTCCGATCAAGTCAATAGAGCCGCAGCTTCACAATCGACTATTAGGGTGAGCTATAATGAAGATCATGTGCCCCTGGAGTTGTTGGAGGACACAAGTCCAGCACGTGCGATGACATTTCCATGTGATGAATTCATGGAAGCTGCGGGAATCAAGGATGAGTTTTATAATCTTTGTGCTAATGCAGGTTTGACACGACTCGTCACGAGCCGTGTTACTCAGTATCAGAAACTCACCTCCGGTTTCATTAACAGTTTTAAATATAATCCTGATTCAGGTGCTATTGAGTTTAAAATTTATAATGATCTTATCACCATGACTCTGGGAAATTTTTGTGAAGTAATAGGTGTGCTGAACGTTGGGAGGACGGCAAGGATGGCCACATAGCCCTCCGAGCTGAAAACTGTCATCAACTCTCTCTGCAGCATGGGTACGAGGGATATTCATCAGTCGAAGATCTCCAGCATCTTGTTTCCTCACCTCAGGTATTTTGCATATTATATTGCTAGAGGGGTGTTAGCTCGCGACAACACGAGCAACATTTCTGCTCCGGATATTGCTATCCTGGCAGCAGCCCTCTCAGGGAGGTCTGATTATAATATTGGTACCTTAATTGCTCGACGCCTTGCTATGAACGGTAACAAGGGGGACTTATATGGTGGCATTTATGCCACGCTTATCTTAGAGCATCTTGGAGGCACCCCACACCTTGATGATACTCCTTTTACTTATTTAAGCTTTGATCTTGCTGCTATGAAGAGGCATAAGTTTGTTACCATGGGTTCTGAACTTGATAACCTTGTTTATATCTTGCGTTTCGGAACTACCGCGGAACGCGAGATCCGTCTACCTACACCTCTTTTGTTTGATTTTTCTCGCAGGAAAGGATGGTCCTTTGATATTGTCCAGTTCGATGAGTTCATGGTCCAGCATCAGTTCCATAACCCCATGGAGGGGGTTGTGCCCGACGAGGAGAGGCACGGTGAGATACCACATTTTCAGGATGAGACCGCCACCGAGTTTGGTGAATGGTCTTCCTCTGTTTGGCGCTCGGAACCTTCCTCGTGGGAGACTCCGAGGAGTTCGGTGTACGCGCCATCATCCTTCTACGACCCTTGGTCTCACCACCATACCCCTGGAGCAGGAGGCTCCTGGGGGCAGTAGCTGCTACCAACTTAGGTCAAAAGCCTAAGCTTGGGGGAGTACGTGCACTTCTCACTTTTTCATTGTATTATCCGTTTGATTCACTTTGATCTTTTTGAAGTTTTTGCCCGTTCTTCTTTATTTCTCTCTTTGCAAAAACAACAAAAAGATTTTCTTTTTCTTTTGCTTTTTATTCAACTTTTGAAAACCCAAAAAGATTTCCTTTCTCTCTTTGGTTTGCTTTGTTTTCAGAGATCAGCTCGCGTCCGTGGTGGCATTTGATTATATTTCCTACGTTCGATCGTGCAAGTGACAAGCAGTAATGACGAAGATCGACTGAAAGGAAGCAACAAGGAAGACCGGTATGAACTCTTATTGTTTCTACTTTTGTACATATGCCTGTACTTATGATCTAGAGACCAGCTTGTAGCGACATAGTGCTATGTTTACAATGCTCTTCCAGTGGTTCATGCTTTCCTTGTGGCTAGTCTCCAATAACTAGAGTATATAATGTGTTATTGAAATGATCTACATGCATCGCACTGTTCATAGTCTGGCATACTAAGGTGGCATTTCCCTTTGGATTGACTTGGCACATACTTACACATGTTTAAGACTAAAAAGTCTACTTTGCCTTGATGATCTTTGAATTTTAGAATAATTATATCACTTTCATGCCCGATTCAATGTTGCTTTGTCGCTCTGCATGATTATGACCGTTATTGCTCTCTAGTTGGTCGCTTCCCAGTCTTTTGCTAAACCTCCACCCGTACTAAGCGGAATGACTGCTTGTGCATCCAAAACCTTTAAACCTGTTATGCCATATGAATCCACTATACCTTCCTATATATGGTATTTACCTGCCATTCCTAACGAAGACTTTCATGTACCATCTCGAAACTAATCAAAAGCATTTCTCTTTTTGTGCCTATGTTTTAGCTCATGAGGAAGTAGGAGTTAATTCATGATCTCTTTAAGTTGGACAAGTTTCACCCCTGGATTGCATGTATAATGTGCAAACCCCTAATATGAAAAGGAACTGGCATTGAGTGCGCCTGGCTCAAAAAGATAATATAACAAACAAACCCTCCTTCACGCTTTGTTCATGAGAAATCAGAAAACTTTGGTAGTGATAAACGAAGGAGATTAAGAGGATGTGATCGTCCTCATGCGGGAGCCGTTCCTCGAGACTTGTCTAGCTTAAAAAGTAATTGAGTTATCTGCTAGCATTCGTTGACGAAATATGCACCTCTCAAAAACATATTTACTTCTGTTTTTTTTAAACCAAGAGCTCTGGTACATGTTTAGTTTTTGTTTCCGATCACGGGTTTTCAACCTTGCCAATAAAAGCCACGGTTCGAGAGTCTCATCTTCTTTCTTCAAAGCACTGACTAGGAGAGCATAATTGTCATTCTGAGTGTAATGTGCATTGTCTCAAAGTATTACATTGTCTTCTGCATACTTGTGATATGATTTATTCTGAAATTCTTAGTTCTAGTCTCCTTTAAAACTCTGGAGGAGTCTCTGCATTTATGTTTTGCTTCACTCATGGAGGCTAGCGAGATACCACCTTAATATGCTCAAGCTATGTGCAATGTGATCTTGTCTTGATTTTCGGTAATATATTGTTTACTCCTGATTATTTGTGACTGGTCACTTGAAAGAAGGATTGATCCTTGCATTGTTCTCATAAGTACTGTTTTAATACTTGCTGAACTCTTTTCGTAGTACATGCTTATATACATCTAATGAAGCAAAAGAGTTTGTCAAAGTTTTCTTTGTCGCGTCCAGTTCGTTGAACTGAATTGCTTGAGGACAAGCAATATGCTAAGCTTGGGGGAGTTGATACGTCTCAAACGTATCTACTTTTCCAAACACTTTTGATATTGTTTTGACCTCATTCTTGCATGATTTGGACTAAACTAACCCGGACTGACGCTATTTTCAGCAGAGCTGCCTGTATGGTTTATTTGTGTGCAGGAAAACGGATTTTTAAGCATCTCAGACAAATCCACGAAAAATCACGAAAAATCCACGCACCCGAAGAAACAAAATGCCAGAAGTGGGGCCAGAGGGGGGCCAGGGGGTGCCCAGGCGCCCCCCTGGGCCGCACCGGGGGGGGCGCCTGGGTGGGCCCCACACCCCCTGGTGCCCTACTTTAGCCCGTATTTTTCCTCCCGACGAAAAAATCCTAGATCGGAAGTCCTTTCGCTGTTTTTCGTCGCGGAGCCGCCGCCACCCTCTGTTCTTCTTCGGGAGGGCTAAACTGGAGGCTGATTTGGCCTCCGGAGAGGGGAGATCGTCGCCATCGTCATCATCATCACCACTCCATCATCCCTCCATGACTTCCCCCTTCATGTGTGAGTAATTCCCTTGCTGTAGGCGAAGGGGATGGTAGGGATTGGATGAGTTAGATCATGTAATAGTTCGTCAGATTGTTGGGGGCATGTTGCCTATCATCTAGTATGGTTTTTATCATCTTTGCTACAACTTGTTATTCTTAATGCTTGACACTTAGGGCCCGAGTGCCATGATTTCAGATCTGAACCATATGTGTTTGCATGAATATATTTGTGTTCTTGATCCTATCTATGAGTTGTATGCACCTGTTACGGTTCGGAACCGGCGATCCCAAAAGTGACAGCTTGGGACACCAAAGGGGATGGTCCGTAGTTTGAGGATCACATGTATCCATTGAGTTCATTGCTTTGTTCCGGTGCTCTTTGACAGGAGCACCTTAATATCCATTAGTTCCTTTTGGCCCCGTTCGTAGCGGGATGGTAGGACAAAAGATGTTGTGCAAGTTCTTATTGCAAGCACGTACAACTATATACGGGATACATGCCTAATGTTTGATATTTGCCTAGATGATCATTACTTTTCCGTGTGCCGTGCCCCAAGTTAGAATCTATCTCATCCATGCAGCACCCAACCATCCATCTCCCTAGCCTACAGTATTTTAAACCTTGCTTGTCACTAGTTGCTACTTTTGCCATTTACTACTGCTATTTACTTTTGCTGTTTACTTTTACTATTACTAGCATCACTATCATATCACTGTTACCACTTATCTTTTGTTGCAAGTTAGTATATTTCAGGTGCGGTTGAATTGATAACTCAACTGTTAAAGCTTATAAATACTCTTTGGCTCCCCGTGTGTCGAATCAATAAATTGGGTTATTCTTACCCGCGAAGACTATCTCGATCCCTTACGGTTGAGGGTTATCACACCCCTTCGAAGGCCGGCGTCGTGTCAGGCAGCCGCGGTGGTGCTTCCTCCCGCAGTGGGAGCAGCCGTGGACGGGGCGGCTTTGGCGACGGGGAAAGGCGCACGGTAGTCGTTCGGCCACCTCGGCCGCGCTCAGAATCAGCCGACGCGTCCCCAGAGGTCGTTGTGTGGTCGGAGAGGCCTACGGGCATCTTGTTCCGACTCTCGTGTTTCTTCGCGGGCACGCCGCCGGCCTAGGGGCCTGACGGCCTTTGGCTACAGGCCAACGGCTACTGCAGCAAGGCCTCATGGGTGTAGGTTGAAGTCACTGCCACGGGTGACGTGTTCCTGAACTGCGAGTGGGAGCCGTTTACCCACGCTAGGGGCCTGCACGGCAGGTGCACCCTCCACTTCAGGTACGACGGTGTTGCGACTCTCTATGTGAGGGTGTTCAGGGAAGACGGTGGGTGTGCGGGGTGCTGCCCGGAAAGCGGCAACGATGACAACAACGGGGACGATGACTATGGCCGGTGGGGTGGCACCATCGCTAGTGGTGAGGTTTCCCTTGGCGACGGCCGTGCCGCCTCCAACAGTGGCGACTCGTCCTCCGAGGAGACCGCCAGCGACGGCGACTATGACAAGCCGCTGCATCGGCGGGCTCAGACTGGGGAGGAAGGTGAACCACGTCGCCGCCACGCCCCGATGAAGCAGGAGGATGACTTCGACTGAGCCCAAGTGTTGCTTGAGCCGGGCCTCGAGAGCCGCTGTAGTCACGCGGCTTGCTTTTGTTTCTTTACCCCTGCATTGGAAAAAAGGTAGAAGGCCATGTTGGGGGAATGTAATGAACCATGGCACTTACACCATTATGTTATTGTTTCCATGTTGCATTGTGACACCCGCGTCACTGATCATGGTTGGGCGACTTAGCTTGCCATTCTTGTGTGTACTCCCCTGCCACGAGGAGATTCAGAAGTCGCTAAGCCTTAGGAGGCACCCTGCAGCTGTAGGATCAGGAACCCTCCGTAGGCGTCATGCCCGTGAGCTCGTTTGAGAGCGTCACGCGAGGACGAAGACGACAAAGGGCTAGGGTACTGAGGCTTTGGCGAGGTGTGTTTACGGGCAAGCCCGAGCGCACACACTTGCCTAGCCCCCATACGCAGGCGCGCGAGGAGGACCGACGGGAAATTGCCACCCCTCCTAAGGTACAACCTGGAAGAGAAAAACGGTGCAAGGAGAAGAAATTGCCCAGCCCTTAAATGAAATGCGAAAAAATTCAAATTCCACTCAAGAAAACGCAAACCAGCTATAGAAAGCAAGCAAAAGAACAACCACGTCTGGCACCTATACTAGTCTTCTTGTCTTCCCACCAGCACAGAGCATGGGGCATCCACTAGGACGTGGGTGGGAGCCCCCGTGAGGCCCAGGGGCGGCACTCAGGAGACTCCGGGGCGTGTATAGCCCCAACTCATTATTATATTAGAGTGTCACGATCAGAGATCTTCATGGGTGCATGGCCTTGGTCATGGGTAGAATTTTAGGAGGTGCTGGATGTTCCAGGCATTCTGGATGGGGACCCCATCCTGCATCTCTAAGCGCGCGGAGCCAGGCCTGGAGACGCGGGCGATCCTGAACGGGCCCTCCCACATGGGCGAGAGCTTGTGAAGCCCCTCCCCAGAGAGCACCCGCCTCAGGACGAGGTCACCCCCCTCTAGGGTCCTAGTGCGGACGCTACGATAGTGATACCGCCGCAGCGCCTGTTGGTACCTCGCTGCACAGAGCGAGGCTTGGCGGTCGCGCTCCTCCCCCAGCACGAGGTCCATCCCTCGAGAAGCGTCCTGGCGTGCCTCATCAAACACCAAGACCCATGAGGAGGAAGAACGGAGTCTCGCCTATGGGCTAGGTGGCGGTGGTGCGGATGGACCACCACACATATTGGAGCTCATCGAGATAGCCCCTGCTACACGCCTCGAGTTACTTCTTGAAGCTCCTCACCTTGAGGACCCTCAGGACCTTCACGTTGGCTCGTTCGGCCTGGCCATTGCTCCGTGGGTGTTGCAACGAAGTGTAGCATACATGCGTTCCAAGGTTAGCGCAATATGTTTTGAAAAGGTTTCTCCTGAACTAAGAGGCATTGTCGGTGATGATGCGGTTGGGGATCCCGAAATGACTCACGAGGCCCATGATGAACTTGACGGCTGAGCCAGTTGGGATGTTACGAACGGCCTCCACCTCCGCCCACCTAGTGAACTTGTCGATGGTGAGGTAGAGGTAGCGGTAGCCCCCGGGCACTCTAGGGAACATGCCCAGGATGTCTAACCCTCAGACTACGAAAGGCCACGAGAGTGGGATGGTCTGGAGGCCCTGAGCGGGCTGGTGGATCTGCTTAGTATGGAATTGACAAGACACACAAGATCTTACCAATTTAGTGGCATTGTTGAGCATCGTGGGCCTGTAGAATCCGATGTAGAATGCTTTTCCCACGAGGGTGCACGATGAGGAGTGGTGCCCGTAGTCTCCGCCATGTATGTTGGCCAGCAGCTCGCACCCCTGCTCCCTAGAGATGCATCATAGAGAAACATCGTGCGGGTGCTTTCGGTAGAGCTCACTGTCCTAGATGTAGTATGCGGTGGCCTGGCGGGCCAAATGCTCTGCGTCTTCCTCCTTCTCCAACAAGGCGCCCCTGAGCAGGTACGAATTGAACATCTCGGACCACCACCCCTCCTGAGGCTCAAACACGAGAAGCAGACGGGCTCCCGAGGTCAGGCCATAGGCTGGGGCGCCCGAGGTCAGGCCGCAGGCTGGGGCGCCCGGGGGGGGGGGGGCTCCGGGGTAGCTCCTCTAGAGGCGACGCCGGTCCTATAGTGGGGGGAACCGTTGACGGCTTGAAGAGCCGGTCCTCAAAGACGCCAGGCTCCTGAGGTTTTCGCCGGGACGCCCTCTTGGCAATTTCATCCGCCTCCTTGTTCGTGCCGCGTGGCAGGTGCTGAAATTCCAAGCCTAAGAGTCGTTTCTCAATTTTGTGTAGCTCCTCGAGGTATGCCTCCATGTGCTCGTCCTTTGGCTTGTATGCCTTGTCGGAGAAGTTGACGAGGAGCTGGGAATCACCCCTGATGGTGAGGCGCCTAACCCCTAGAGCCGCCGCAGCCCTGAGGCCGGTGATCAGGCCCTCATACTCAGTGATGTTGTTGGAGACCTTCTCCCCATGCTGGAAGCACAGTTGCACAGCGTAGTACAGCTTGTCCTGGGTGGGCGATATGAGCACTGCTCCGGCCCCCGCGCCTTGGCGCACGAACGCACCGTTGAAGTACATGACCCAAGCATCTGGTGCCTCGTCCCCGAGTACAAGAGAATGATCCTCACTCACTTCGAGGCCAGGGGCATCAATCGATTCCGCCACAAAGTAAGCAAGGGCCGCACCCCTTGATGACTCTGGTGGCGCTGAACTCCAGCTGGAATGTCTGCAACTCGATGTTCCATTCGGCGACCCTTCCCACGGCGTTGGGGCTTTAGAGCACCCTCTCCAAGGGGTAGGCTGAGACACCTTGATGGTGTGGCCTAGGAAGTAGTGACGCAGTTTCCTGGAGGCGACAAGGAGTGCGAGCAGGAGCTTCTACAGCATGGGGTAACGCACATGTGTGTCATGCAACACCATGTTGATGAAGTACACGGGGTGCTCTACTAGGGAGGAGGCGGCGATGGGGTCCTGTGTCTCCTGAGGTAGGGAAGCCTTAGGAGCTTGGTCGTCTGGCGGGATGGCCGTGACCTCACGAGTGATATCCTCGTGAGTGTCGTCGTTTCGTGAGGTGCATGAGGCCTCGAGGGCACCGTCCTGAGGCGGCGGCGCCTTGGTCGGGCGTGGGGTGCTGCGCGCCGCGCCCTGAACCGAATGCCCTGCACGGACCGCCATGAGTGTCGCGCTCGCTGAGTGAGGCGTGGCGGCCAGGTAGATCACCAGGGTTTCAAGAGGGCGACGCGCGACCATCATCGGCGGGGCGGTGAGGTACCTCTTGAGGTCTTCGAAGGCCGCATCGGCCTCCGGGGTCCACTTGAACGGGCCCTTCTTTTCCATCAGCTAGAAGAACGGGAGGGCCCGCTCGCCTAGATTGGAAATAAAGCGCCCCAGCGAGGTTACGCGGCCCTCCAACTTCTACATCTCTATGAGGGTTTGCGGTGGGATCCTCCTCTCTATCACCTTGATTTTCTCCGGGTTAGCCTCGATCCCTCTATACGACAATAGGAAACCCATCAGCTTGTCGGACGGGACACCAAACACACACTTTTGCGGGTTCAGCCGCAAGTTTACTTTGCGCAGGCTGGCAAACGTCTCTGTGACAGCCCTGATTTTGCCATTTTCCTTTTCTTTTAATTTCTTGATTTTATTTGCTTTTCAGTGGCTATGTGGTTCTGAAACTTGGGAAGATCATGTCTTCCTACGTTATATAGTGGCTTGCCATCCTCCTAATCATCCCCAGACCCTGCTATTTCCATCCTTGACCAAATCCAAAATTCTTTTTCTAGGGAATGTTCCTTTTCTATTAAAGGAATAATTCTTTTTGCCCTAGGTTGTGAAGCAACCTATATCTCTGTCATTCTAAAAATTCCCAAATAATTCTCATAAATTGTTTGGGTCATATCTTGATCAAATATGGCAAAACATTTCATTGCCATGTTCAAAAATAATCCTCCAATAATCATTTTCCTATTCTGCCCTAAATGGCATTTTATGAAACAAGTGCTATTTATGTTTGCCCAATTGCCTCCAAACTTTTTGGACATCTTTTCCTGTCCATATCATTGCCCTGTGCCAAATTTCATACTCATTTGCCTAGTAAATATTTTTCAGTGATTTTCCAAAGTTTCTTTCCAGAAAGGAACGTTGTGAAGGAGGTATATTCTAGGCATGTCCAAATGAGGTGAAACTTGGTAAAATCTTTCATCTGATCAAATCATACATCTTCAAAAAATTTGAGCTCATGGAGATCATCTATGTGAGCTCAGCTCCAAATCTTGGTTTCTGGTCACATTTTCACTTTGTGAAGCAACCCTATTTTATCTTGCTTCATTTGAGCTGAAAATTTACCTGGACATTCTTACATCTATACCTACTCCCTCCACCAAGTTTTGGCCCAATCCACTTAGCCATTTACCCTCAGTAAATTCTCCTAGTTTCTAGTCAGAATGGAGCTCTATGAAGCTAGTACCACTTTGGTAATTCCAAATGGCATGATTTTTTTACAACAGCTCCATATGGTAAAACAATCCCTCTCCACCAAATTTCAGCTCATGACACTTAAGTATGTGAGCTCAATGTCATAGTGCCCTAATCTGGCCAATTTTGCACTTTCTACAGCAACCCTCATCTAAACTCCTCCTCTTAGTATGATTTTTGGTGATCTACATAACCTTAGTGTAAGATCATCACCAGAAATAGCAGGGTGTCCCCACAGCACAGCACAAACACCTTCCTGTTGATTTACATTGTAGCTAAGTGCCAATCTCGTCTTTGCCCCTGGACCGATTTATTTCCTCATTTAGACTCAGGGCACTAAGGTCATCCTACGGGACATGGTTGGCCATGCCAAAGAGCGCCGCTCGCGCCAGTGCCGGTGGTGATCACGCTTGTGTCATGCACAGTGTGCGCTCTGGCTCGTTCTGGCCACTATGCTCATCCTCTCCCTCCTCATCTCGACCTCAAATGTTGTCCAAGAGCTCGCTCGTGCTCGACTGCGTCGCCCTGAATCGGTTGCTCGTCGTGGTTCGCCATCAATGCGCCGCCAGAACAGTGCCCGTGCTGTGCACTGCCTCTGTTCCTCCATTAAAGCTTGGTCGGGAGTTCATCCGTGAGCTCCAGAGCCTGCCCTCGGCTATATAAGGAATGCCCGAGTCGTTCCGCACCTCACCAGATCCTCCCTCGCCTCATTTGCTCACCAGAGCCCTCGGCCCCCTCTTTTTTTCGCCTCTGTCCGCTATGGCCGCCTCGGCCTCGGCTTGAGTCCGGCCAACACAGCCTTCCTCTCATCCTCCCACCACGTCCACCGTGTTCCTCTCGTCCCACTGAGCCGCCCCGCCTACTTGCCCCTTGCTAGAGACGGCCGCAGCACCGAGAACCCCAGCCGCCCGAAGCTCTCTGCCCTCCTCATGGCGCCACCCCTCCCCTCCATCTTGCTCCTCCCCAGCGTTGTCCAACCCTCTGAATGGATGCGGCGCCCTTCCCTGAGTCCGCCGGTCTGCTTCCCTCGGCGGGAGACGGCCGAAGCTGGTCGGGCCCCTCGCCGCAGCTCGCCTCTGTCCTCCTCGGATCGCCGCTCGCCACCACCGTCCCAAACCTCCTCGGTGGTCGCCTCTTCCCTGGACGAGTGCGCCGCGCCGTCCCGCACCCGCCGGTGGCCTCGCCTTGGCTGGGGGTGGCCGGAGCCGGCTGGCTCCTTTGGTTCTTCCCTCCCGTGCTGCTGCTCTGCTTCACGCGAGGCACAGAGGCGGGAGGAAGAAGACGACCGAGCGCCTGACCCCCCTGTCCCCCGGGCTCGCGCATTTTAAGTGGAGGCGTATATTGGGTAAGTACGTATTCAGTTCTGTGAAAGCGTATTCTCGGTCCTCTTCAGTTGAAACTACGTTTTCCAGTCCTGAAAGCGTATTTTCTTATATGCGCCTCTGCCTTATCCACTTAGGGACCTGTTTGCTGAAGAAATATTCACATATAGGTCCCTCATCTTCCACACCTCATAACTCCGCAACCGTAGCTCCGAATCAGGTGAAACCAACGCTCACATCTTTGTCTCGTCGAGCTCTTTCTGTTGGTACATTGTGAAAATGAACATTTTGCCCTTGTCTCAAATCATCCCCCTCCGAGAGAGAACCGTTTGTTGAATCGTTCCGCGGCTTCACCGCACTTCTACCCGGAGTCTCCCTCACCCCAGGCAAGCCACAATAGCCACTTGCATGATAGCCATGCAGTAGCCATGGTTTTCAACCTTAATATTTAATAAAAGTTTGATGTTATCTATCTGCGTGATTGCTACTACTATCATTGTTTCGGTTATGCTCGTGATGTCATGCTCTCTTTCATTCTATGTTCCAATGCTTCTTGTTATCTCGTACTACTTGTTAGTATCATGTTTTCATGTTATGCTTGGTAGTAGAAGTACATGCTAGTAGTAGTAATGATCATCTGTTGCATGCTTGCTGTCTGTCAAGTACCATGGATATGCATATTCTGTTACAACTAGCTATTTACATGATTACTTGGTAGTGTTCTTGCCATGTTCTTGTATATTATTTATTTATGATACTATTAGTCATGTATGCCATGAGTAGCATTATACTTGTGATATTTATGCTAGTCAGTATGCCATGCTCATTTGGATATATGCTTCATTGTGGTTATGCTCGATGATTATGTTGCACCTCCATGCTCATGTTGATATCATGCTCATGCATTGTAGTTGCATCATGTTATTTTATTATGGCTCAGCATCATTTGCATTCAAGTTTAACCGGACTTAAAATGAACTTAAACAACTGTTAGCTGAGTCATGGTGCCATCAAATCGAGGTAACCAGTGTAACCACACTTGCCTTTGTGGGAACGCCTTAACTGGGTCTGTTGTCAAGCCTCTTGCTGGTGCCTCCAACGAGGGAAGGTTATGGGCGTGCGCTACCCTGATCAGGTAGGCGGACATAACCTTGTGTGCCAGTTGTTTTTGTTTTGATCTCGGGTCCCCGTTTGGGACCGTTTGGCCACGACGGTGGTCATTGTGTCTTTGGTAGACACGAGGCCACCCAGGACTAGCCCAGTGGGGAGTGAGTCGGAGTGGCCGGGAGAGTGTCCTGGCAGTAGGACGGTTTTGTCGGAGTGTCGTTGGTCCACCCGAATGGGAGTGCGAGGCCCTGGTTCCGTGGTGTGGGTAAAGTGCGCTACCTCTACAGCAAGTGGGTGTCTTAATCTATCGACAACCATGCCCGCGGATAAGGGCCTAGTTCATGTCGGTCACACTGTGAGTCAACAGTAATAATAATAATAATGTGCTTAATTACAACCCCAGTTCGATGATGAGAAAGATGTTGGATGTGATCGTGAGATGATCACGGTGGTATCGATGATACCGAGTTGTTGGATGTGATCGTGAGATGATCACGGTGCTATCGAGTTGTTGGATGTTTCTGATGTTATGTGAGTGTCAATGGTAAAGGTCAAGCTCCTTGTGGTCATTTAATGATTACTACGGTATTGTTTATACCAAGCTTGATTTGATCCTGAGATGATCGTGTGATGGTAAGTTTTTGCATGTGAGGGTTACGAGGTAACCCGAGCAGAGTAAGTTGGTGCATGTTATTATCATCATGTTGCCTGTAGTATCATCATGTTCGTACGTTCATGCTATGCTTGTTCTAGTTGTATCATGTTCAGTTGTGCATGCCATGTTGTTCTATTAGTATCATGTTCATGATTGAATTAACCTGCTAATGCCATGCTGTTGTTTGTCATGATTTCCTTTGGTTTATTGTTAGCTTGCAAGTACATTCAATGTACTGACCTGGCGTGACATGCCAGTTTGCAGGTCGTGCATGTAATGCTTGCTTATTTTGGTGTGGTTCCTGTGTTCGCGAGCCAGGATAAATGTTCTAGCCAGAGTCCCTCCGGATTGGAGTCCATCATCGTCGTTCGTTGTTCCGCTGCCAGTAGAGGTTCCGCTGCCTCGAGTTGTTATGCTGCTTGCATAGATCAACCGTGGTTGGCGTAGCGTCGCTGTGCTGGTGTTATTCATTGTAATATCGGAGACCTTGTATCCATATTCGTGTTGTAATAGAAAGCTGGTTTGTTCTATGCTAAGCAGTTCCGTATTCCAGAAGACTTCACCTCGATCTCTGGGCTGGAATACGGGGCGTTCCGGTTTCTCTGAGCCGGGGTGCCACAGGCTTGGTATCAGAGCAGGTCTGGCTGCTGAGCGTCCTGGTCTGTTGGAACGTTAGAAAACGGTAGTATAGGGTCTGATTGTTACCCTTGCTTGCTGCATTTGGTTGTTGCATTTGTTTGCTGCATATAGTCTTATTCGGTTACGTCTAACCCCTATTTAGTGCGTAGATGGCGGTCAATTTCCATGATGACAGTGCCCTCCCTAGAGATCCCAATGCTATTCCTATTGAGTTCAGTCCCACTCCTGCACCTCTCAGCTTTTCCACCCTCCTCGGGGACATGTGGCGTAGCATTTATCCCCTCGGAGATCCACCCAAGTACCAAGTATTCCAGTTTTATGTCGAAAGAAGAATCCTGGAATATATTGCTCATATCCATCTGTCAGCCTCGATTCCTGTCGGTAAGCGAACCTACAGTTTCCACGGTGGATACGGCGCTACTCCCAAGCGTGCCATTCAGCTTGCCGCAATGGCCGGAATCACCGGTCTTAGTCATCAAGAGAGCATGGTGCAAGAGAACCGTGCTTATCAATATTACCCCACCATCATCGAGAACCCTAGGCGAATCTAGTTTCCCTCTGTTAACCCTCAAGATGACCCGGCTATCCTTGCCATGTCTCGATACATGACGGCCGAGTGTCTTCTTATTTCCGAGTTAGTCCAAGACGCCATTTGAGCCAGGAGATTGCTTGGTGCTACTCCACCTCAGTCTCCCCCAGTTTCTCAAACCCCTCCACCTCGTCCATCCGGAGTTTCGGAGTCAGCCGTCCGCCTAGCTAGTTCGTCAGATCCCGAGCATTTTCTCAAGCGTAGGGTGTAGTCATTCACGTAGTGCATGTGCATTTGCTATAGTATTATGCTTGTGTGTGCTTGGGTGTGCCTGTGTGAAATAGTTTTGTAGCTTGTTTGTTGTGTGCTTTATTTAGCTTGTTTGCTGTGTGGTTTGTGTAATCGCTCGTTTTCTCGTGCTTCTTTGTTTTGAATCTTCTCTGTTACCCCCTTGTGGAAATTGCTCATCAACACACCGGATAAGAAGAAGCAGTGAGAAGTAAAAATATACACCAAGGCACCCAGCTAAAAGCAATGAGATTCTCAGCCTACAGCAGTGTATTGCAGACATACGGTCTGGATACAAATTATATTCTGCTCAGACTTTCAGTAACAAGTACCCGTCAGAGATCCACCATTATTACCGCAGGAGAACAAAATGGGATCCAAGTCAAACCATGCATTTGAAGTCAGAGGTATGGTCAGTACACAATGATTAATTCTTCTATGAGTCAGTTTTAAAACATGCGACACCCAGAAGTCAGTCCAAATATGCAATGAGTTCAGCAAGGACAATCAGACTATTCTTGTCATACAAATAATTAGCAGTCGGAATGGCAAGAATATATATATGTTATTTGGTTCCCAAAGAAAATTAGTCTAGTCCGTCTTCACAAATTATCAGCGAAGCGTACAATGCAAGATTCCCCCAGTCTACATCAGTAAGTTATGAATAATTTTCCGTGCAAGATATTCAATCTTCTTGAATAAGATTCTGTACGAGCTTCTGGCATAAGATACCGAGTCTTCCCTAGTAAGTTTATAAGGGGGGAAGCTTTTGAGGTACGGTACCCAGTCTTCCTCAGCAAGCTATCCGTCGAAAGCTTTGCGCACAAGCGATCCAGTCGTCCTCAGTAAGCTATCTGCCGAAAGCTTCAAGTACAAGCCATCCAGTCTTCCTCAGCAAGATATCCCGGTGGTTTCCAGTGCAAGCTACCCAGTCTTCTTCGGTACGACCCTCGTACAAGGGATTAAACTATAAATTGTCAGCATACGGTAGTTTATTTCAAGTGTCAGGTCTGCAACGGTTAAGTCAGAAATGAGAATTAGTCGGAACAAAGGTATGATGGCAGAATATTGCATGTGACAACAATAAGGGTCACAAAAATAATCAAGGATATATAATGCCTAGTCTTTCAGTTTAAAATCCAGACACAAAAAATAATAATGACGGATCAAGACCGACAATACAGTAAGAATCTCGCATCAGGACAACTTGCTCAGTCCACAATTTGCCCATAACTGACAAGCATTGAATACCCGATGTCTATCATGTCCGACCTCAGGATAGCTCAATATATTTACCTCAGCGAAGCATCGCACGGACAGTCATCCCCATGGATATACAGACAGAATAAAGAATTAGTGAGCTGGTGCAATTGTCTATTTAGACACGCCAAGCAACAGTCAAACCTCTGGATACTCGAGACTGTGAAGCCAATCAATATAAGTCAGAAACTCCTGCCAGCCGTCAGAATCCATCAAAAGAAAAGGTATGGTTCACATCACAGTTTTGAAACCAGAAGGTATGCATATATATTCGAGTGACACGATGCCTGGATAAAAGAGAATTCTTTGTTCCACGGAAAGGTATTCCCAACTCCGTGGAATATTCTCGATACTCAATACAGACTAACATCTCTCTCAGCGATCGATATCGAGAAGGACACGTATGTCAGAATGATAATCTTTCGGACCTCAGCTAAGTCAGCAGTATGAAATACAAATTTGAGACAGTATGAACAGGAGCATATCAGGCAAGCCCGGTCAAAATTTCAGGTACGGTAAAGCAAACCACCCCAGATCAAGGCAGTCAGTCAGATCAAAATTAGTGGAAATATTATATGGGAACATAATGTGAGAGTGAATACAAGAAAACCGAGTTGGAAACGGTTTCTTCAAGTCAGAATATTTACTTGTTCCCTAGGCACAGAAATCTTGAGGATGAGATTTCCTTAAGGGGGGAAGGTTTGTGACAGCCTGGATTTTCCCCTTTTCTTTTTCATTTAATTTCTTGATTTTATTTGCTTTTCAATGGCTATGTGGTTCTGAAACATGGGAAGATCATGTCTTCCTAGGTTTTATAGTGGGTTGCCATCCTCCTAATCATCCCAAGACCCTGCCATTTTCCATCCTTGACCTAATCCAAAATTATTTTTCTAGGGAATGTTCATTTTCCATTAAAGGAATAATTCTTTTTGCCCTAGGTTGTGAAGCAACCTATGTCTCTGTCATTCTAAAAGTTCCCAAATAATTCTCATAAATTTTTTGGGTCATATCTTGATCAAATATGGCAAAAAAATCATTGCCATGTTCAAAAATAATCCTCCAATAATCATTTTCCTATTCTGCCCTACATGGCACTTTGTGAAGCAAGTGCTATTTATCTTTGCCCAATTGCCTCCAAACTTTTTGGACATCTTTTCCTGTCCATATCATTGCCCTGTGCCAAATTTCATACTCATTTGCCTAGTAAATATGTTTTAGTGATTTTCCAAAGTTTCTGTCCAGAAAGGAATTTTGTGAACGAGGTATATTCTAGGCATGTCCAAATGAGGTGAAACTTGGTCACATACTTTATTTGATCAAATGATGCATCTCCACCAAATTTGAGCTCATGGAGATTATCTATGTGAGCTCAGCTCCAAATCTTGCTTTCTGGTCAGATTTTCCCTTTGTGAAGCAACCCTATTTTATCTTGCTTCATTTGAGCTGAAATTTTACAAGGACAGTCTTACATCTATACCTACTCCCTCCACCAAGTTTTGGCCCAATCCACTTAGCCAGTTACCGTCAGTAAATTCTCCTAGTTTCTGGTCAGAATGGAGCTCTATGAAGCAAGTACCACTTTGGTAATTCCAAATGGCATGAAATTTTTACAGCAGCTCCATATGGTCAAATAATCCCTCTCCACCAAATTTCAGCTCATGAAACTTAAGTATGTGAGTGCAACATCATAGTGCCCTAATCTGGCCAGTTTTGCACTTTCTACAGCAACCCTCATCTAAACTCCTCCTCTTAGTCTGATTTTTGGTGATCTACATAACATTATTGTGAGATCATCACCAGACACATCAGTTACTGTGTTACCAAGATGGTGTCCCCATAGCACAACACAAAAAACTTCCTGATGATTTACTTTGAAGCTAAGTGCAAATCTCTTCTTTGCCCCTGGACCGATTTATTTCCTCATTTAGACTCAGGGCACTAAGGTCATCCTACTGGACATGGTTGGCCACGCCAAAGAGCGCTGCTCGCGCCAGTGCCGGTGGTGATCAAGCTTGCGTCATGCATAGTTTGCGCTCTAGCTCGTTGCGGCCACTATGCTCGTCCTCTTCCTCCTCGTCTCGACCTTAAATGTTGTCCAAGAGCTCGCTCGTGCTCGACTGCGTCGCCCTGAATCGGTTGCTCGTCGTGGTTCGCCATCAATGCGCCGCCAGAACAGTGCACGTGATGTGCACTGCCTCTGTTCCTCCATGAAAGCTTGGTCAGGAGCTCATCCGTGAGCTCCAGAGCCTCCCCTCGGCTATATAAGGAATGCCCGAGTCCTTCCGCACATCACCAGCTCCTCCCTCGCCTCATTTTCTCACCAGAGCCCTCGGCCCCCTAACTAGAGTCCGGCCAACACAACCTTCCTCTTATCCTCCCACGACGTCCATCGTGTTCCTCTCGTCCCACTGAGCCGTCCTGCCTACTTGCCCCTCACTGGAGACGGCCGCAGTGCCGAGAACCCCCGCCTCCTGAAGCTCTCTGTCCTTCTCATGGCGCCACCCCTCCCCTCCATCCTCGCTGGAGACGGCCGGAGCTGGCCGGCCCCCTCGCCGCAGCTCGCCTCTGTCCTCCTCCGGTTGCCGCTCGCCACCATTGTTCCAAGCCTCCTTGGTGGTCACCTCTTCCCTGGATGGGCGCATCGCGCCATCCCGCACCCGTCGATGACCTCGCCCTGGCTGGGGGTGGCTGGAGCCGGCTGGCCCCTTTGCCTCTTCCCTCCCCTGCCGCTGCTCTGCTTCAGGCGAGGCACAGAGCCGAGAGGAAGAAGACGACCGAGCGCTTAACCCCCCTCTCCCCCGGGCCCGTGCATTTTAAGTGGAGGCGTATATTGGGTAAGTACGTATTGAGTTCTGTTAAAGCGTATTCCCGGTCCTCTTCAGTTGAAACTACGCTTTCCAGTCCTGAAAGCGTATTTTCTTATAGGCGCCTCTACTTTATCCACTCAGGGACCTGTTTGCTGAATAAATATTCACACATAGGTCCCTGATCTTCCACACTTCATAACTTCGCAACCGTAGCTCCGAATCAGGTGAAACCAACGCTCATGTCTTTGTCTCATCGAGCTCTTTCTATTGGTACCATTTTCACCATGTGTTAACACTATGAAAATTACCATTTTCCCCTTGCCTCAAATCAGCCCCCTTTGTGAGAGAATTGTCCGGCGAATCATTCTGCGGCATCACCGCACTTCTTCCCGGAGTCTCCCTCACCCCAGGCAAGCCATAATAGCCACTTGCATGATAGCCATGCGGTAGCCATGGTTTTCAACTTGAATATATAATAAAAGTTTGTTGTTATATGTCTGCGTGATTGCTACTGCTATCGTTGTTTCGGTTATGCTCGTGGTTTCATGCTCTCTTTCATGCTATGTTCCAATGCTTCTTGTTATCTCGTACTACTTGTTAGTATCATGTTTGCATGTTATGATTGGTAGTAGAAGTACATGCTAGTAGCAGTAATGATCATCTGTTGCATGCTTGCTGTCTGTCAAGTACCGTGGATATGCATGTTCCGTTACAACTAGTTATTTACATGATTACTTGGTAGTGTTCTTGCTATGTTCTTGCATGGTATTTATTTATGATACTAGTAGTCATGTATGCCATGAGTAGCGTTATACATGTGATATTTATGCTAGTCAGTATGCCATGCTTATTTGGATATATGCTTCATTGTGGTTATGCTCGATGATTATGTTGCACCTCCATGCTCATGTTGATATCATGCTCATGCATTTTAGTTGCATCATGTTATTTTATTATGGCTCAGCATCACTTGCATACAAGTTTAATCTTACTTAAAATGAACTTGAACAACTGTTGGCTGAGTCATGGTGCCATCAAGTCGAGCTAACCAGTGCAGCCACACTTGCCTTTGTGGGAAGGCCCTAACGGGGTCTATTGTCATGCCTCTCGCCGGTGCCTCCAACGAGGGAAGGTTATGGGCGCGCGCTACCCTGATTAGGTAGGCGGACATAACCTTGTGTGCCCGTTGTTGTTCTTTTGAGCTCGGGTCCCCGTTTGGGACCGTTTGGCCATGACGGTGGTTGTTGTGTATTTGGTAGACACGGGGCCTCACAGGACTAGCCTAGTGGGGAGTGATTCAGAGTTGCCAGGAGAGTGTCATTGCCGTAGGATGGTTTTGTCGGAACGCCGTTGGTCCACCCGAATGGGAGTGCGAGGCCATGGGTTCCGTGGTGTGGGTAAAGTGCGCTACCTCTGCAGACAGTGTGTGTCTTAATCTATCGATAGTTGTGCATGCGGATAAGGGCCCAATTCGTGTCGATCACACTGTGAGTCAATAGTAATAATAATAATAATGTGCTTAATAACAACCCCGGTTCGATGATGAGAAAGATGTTGGATGTGATCGTGAGATGATCACGGTGGTATCGATGATACCGAGTTGTTGGATGTGATCTTGAGATGACCACGGCTGTATCGAGATGTTGGATATTTGTGATGTTATGCAAGAGTCAATGGTAAAGGTCAAGCTCCCTATGGTCATTTAATGATTACTACGATATTGTTTATACCAAGCTTGATTTGATCCTGAGATGATCGTGTGATGTCTGTGGTGGTAAGTTTGTGCATGTGAGGGTTACAAGGTAACCCGAGCAGAGTAAGTTGGTGCATGTTAGTATCATCATGTTGCATATAGTATCATCATGTTCGTATGTTCATGCTATGCTTGTTCTAGTTGTATCATGTTCAGTTGTGCATACCATGTTGTTCTGTTAGTATCATGTTCATGATTGAATTAACCTGCTAATGCCATGTTGTTGTTTATCTTGATTGCTTTTGGTTTATTGTGAGCTTGCAAGTACATTCAATGTACTGACCTGGCGTGTCATGCCAGTTTGCAGGTCGTGCCTAGATTGCTTGCTTATTTTGGTGTGGTTCCTGTGTTCACGAGCTAAGATAAATGTTCCAGCCAGAGTCCCTGCGGATTGGAGTCCATCATCGTCGTTCGTTGTTTCACTACCAGTAGAGGTTCCGCTGCCTCGAGTTGTTATGCTGCTTCCATAGAGAAACCGTGGTTGGTGTAGCGTCGCCGTGCCGGTGTTATTCATTGTAATATCGGAGACCTTGTATCCATATTCGTGTTGTAATAGAAAGCTGCTTTGTTCTATTCTAAGCAGTTCCGTATTGCAGAAGACTTTACCTTGATCTCTGGGCTGGAATACGGGGCATTCAGGTTTCTCTGAGCCAGGGTGCCACAGCCTCCTCCTGAACTTCGACAAGAGTTCTCGCGTCCCGAGATTTTACCACTATGTCGTCGACGTATGCCTTAGTGTTCCTCCCGAGCTGCTGACCCAAAGCGATGTCCATCAGCCGCTGGAAGGTCGCTCCAACATTGCGCAGCCCGAACGGCATGCAGGTGTAGCAGTACAAGCCGCACGGGGTTAGGAAGGCCGTCTTCTCGCCATCCTGCACCGCCATCTTGATTTGGTGATAGTCTGAGAAGGCGTCCAGGAAGGACAACAAATCACACTCGGCGGTGGAGTTGACAATCTGGTCGATGCATGGAAGAGGGAAAGTGTCTTGGGGACAAGCCTTGTTGAGGCTCGTAAAATCAACGCACATGCGCTCCTTCCCACCCATCTTGGGAATGATATCCGGGTTTCCGAGCCAATCGGGATGCCGCACCTCCCAAATAGGCTTCTTGCAGCATTCGGGTCTCCTAGACAATGAACGACTACCTCTCCGGGGGTTGCCGCCGCGCCTTCTGCTTCATTGGGTGCGCGTTGGGGCACACCATCAGGTGGTGCTCAATCATCCCACACGGAACGCCGACCAGGTCCGTCGCCTCCCAAGAATACACATCCTTATTCAAGCGGAGGAAGCTAACCAGTGCCTCTTCCTGGTCCGGGGGAAGGCTAGCACCTATGGTGAAGGTAGGGCCCGATCCCCCGCCTTCGTCGACCAACACCTACTTCGTCTTTGCCCTGTCCTAAGAAAACAGTTGCTTCTTCTTTGTTGGGGCAGCCCCTGGGCCCTCCGGAGTGCCGTGTGTGCTTGGCAGCGCAGCAGCCACAGCCTTGAAAGTGAGCTCGAGGGCCGCGAGTGCATCCCTTGTGTCCCCTGCCATGGTGAGGACACCACTGCTTCCTGGAATCTTCATGATGTTGTAGCCGGGGTGTGTCGCCGCCATGAACTTAGCGAGGGCAGGGTACCCGAGGATGGGGTTGTACGAGAGCCCAATGCGGGCGACGTCAAAGTCAATGAGTTCGGTACGGTAGTTGTCGTGCGTCACGATGGTGACGGAGAGGCAGATTTCCCCCAGAGGATAGGTGGAACCGTCGACGACCCCAGAGAATGGCTTGGTGGGGACGAGCCGGCCGTGAGGCACATGGAGCAGGTTCAATGCCTCCACGGAGAGGACGTTGATGCTGGCACCTCCATCGATGAGGGTCCTGGTGACTGCTACTTTGCATATGTGCAAAGCATAGGAAGCACGCCAATGCTGGACGTGGTCTTGGGGTGATGCCCGGAGTCGAAGGGGAGGTCGGCCTTGGCCATCACCCAGCCCAGAGGCGACTGGGCGGCCCCTACCTTGCGAAAGAACTTCTTGACGAGGCGGTCCGAGGCCGGTGCCCGTGACCCGTCAAGGATTGCTTTGACGGAATGGGGTGTCGGCGCCGCGAAGCGTGTGATGAATAGGCCACGCAGCTCTTCCCGAGAGGCCACTAAGAACTCTGACAAATTGAGAAAGAAGGCGCGCGGCACACCCACAAGGGCTTTAGGGAGCCAATGTGCCATGACCTTGTCATCTCTGTCGGCCACCGAGATGGCCTCCGTGTACACTTGGAGGAACTCTGCGGAGTCCGCCGGACCATCATACCCCGACGGCAGCTTCGGCCTGAACCTAAGTGGCCACTGCACTCATCGCAAAGCGAGAGAGAAAGCCCGGGGCCCGTGATGTCTCTGAACGAACCCGGCGGTCCGGCAAGTAGAGCGGTGCCTGCCATGGAAACCAAGCGGTGACGACGGAGTGTGGCCGATGAGGAGGCAATCCTTCGACACACCCCTACCTGGCACACCAAATGTTGGATTCAGGGCTCCGCAGACCCAAGAAAGGTTCAAACTCTAGGGCATGTGCGAAGAACTCAACCTCGCTAGCCTACCAAATCGTCGCTCTCATGGCCTAGATCAATGAACGGGAAAGGAAACAATTTACCTAGGTTCGGGCCACCTTGTGGTGTAAGACCCTACTCCTGCTTTTGGGGTGGGTTAGCCTCGCGGGGGGATGAGGATAAACTAGTATAGAGGAAGAACAGCCTCACGAGGTCTGTTCCTGTGTGGGTATCAGCTGAGGGTTCGATCCGTCCCCTTGTTGTAGTGGTGGGTAGCCTATATATAGTGGCCTAGGTCCTCTTCCTCCGAAACGAATGCGGGAAGGGATCCCTAAACGAGCAATTCGAAAGGGGACAAGAAGTACATCTTATCCTGACGAAAGGTTGTCTTCGCCTGCAAAGCTTCTGCTCGTGACGTCGTTGTGGGCTCGATGATGACATCCATCATGCCGTCCTGGCGGTCTTGGTCTCGTTGCACATGAATGGAAACCTTTGGCTGATTCCTCAGGACTCCGCGACTGCGCTTGCCTCCTTATCACCAAAGAGGAAACATGCTGCTCTGCGCCTGTTGGCACCCACGTGCCCATGGTCGTCATGGCTTGCGTCACTTGATCCTCATGAGATTGGCGCTTGCATTGGAATCTCTGCTCCTCAAGAGGCCGTCTGGGTAGGCCTCTCCCTTTGGAGGTCTTGGCATCATCCACCTCCCAAGGCTTGTCCCCTTGCGAGGGTCTTGCCTTGTTGATGCTGAAGATGGGCCGTACTAGGTCGTTAATGGAGCCACGCTGTGGGCCGCAGGCAAGCAAGCCTGGGTATGCTGGTTCTTAGAATGCCGACAAGTCGTGCTGAAGAGATGCCTCACAGTGGCCAGCTCTTCGGAATCATTCTCCCACATGGACTTGGCTCTCTCCTGGCAAGGAGGAGCCTGCGATGAAGCATGATCTGAAACACGTCGACCAGCTTTGTGTCGGTCTCTATTACACTGTCGATGAGAGTTTGCAGTTGAAAGTGCAAGTTATCGACTAGAGGGGGGTGAATAGGCGATTTTTATGAATGTCTTCAAAAACATAGGGGCTTTGAAGACAAATGATAGAAATGAACATATATGATAAGCAGCTGAAGATAAACGTATCCAGACACACAATATTCAAGCATGCATCATGAAGATAATACGAAGAACATTGATAGCTGGATAACATAGATCGAGATGGAAGATATAACTGAAGCTAAACAGTGAATAGTCTTCGGGCAATGAAGTCAAACAGATTAGACAAACAAGCAATGACTTCACGAAGACAAACTGAAATGTAAATTGAGTTGGGGATAAAACTAGTTGATTGGTGAAGACAAGTATTTGGTAGGCTAGTTCCAGTTGTTGTGTCAACTGTACATCTGGTTAGGGCGGCTAGGTATTGAAACCTGAGGACACACAATCCTCACCATATTCCCCTTGAGCTAAGAACACACAGTCATCGCCCAATCACTCGGGTATGTCTTCAAGGTAGACTTCTGAACCTTCACATACTTCGTTCACTGGCGGTCCACAATCACTCCAGGATGCCCAGAACGTGACGCCTAACCAGCTGGAGGAAGCACAGTCCTCAAGTGTAACAAGTCTTCAGGTCACACAAACAGAAAGATTTCAGTGATGCTTAACTCTCTTTAGCTTTGGGTGTTTTGGGTTTTGTCCTCACAAGGATCTTTTTCTCTCAAAGGCCTCGGAGGTGGGTTGCTCTCAAACGACAAAAGTCGTGCACTAACTCTAAGCATCCACCAATTTATGGTGTATGGGTGGGCTATTCATAGCCATGAGGCAAACCGACATGATATGTCCTAAATGACCCTTGGTCGCTCAGGAACTGACACGTGTCCAACAGTCGGATTGTGAACACATGCGGCAACTTTACTTGAGCTCCAAGTAAAGCTGACTTATCCAGCTCTGGATAAGATTTTCTCTCATTTGTCTTCTCGTGAAGACATAGGTGTTTTGGCTGAGCAACACTTCAGTCTTTCGACTATGTTTACTTGGACCCAACTTAACAGTACAGTGGTTCCTATGACTTAAGAAGGAATAAAAAGAACTACGAAAGAAACTATGTCTTCGCGTCCTATAAACTTCAATGAATCTCTTCCTAGGTCATTATCTTCACGTGAATATCTTCACGCACCACCACTGACTTCAATGTCTTCACACATTTTTAGGGGTCATCTGTGGAAGTTAATCCGAATTTGTGAGGGACTATTAAGTGTGGTATCCTGCAATTATCACAAACATGTTAGTCCCACAACCACGTTTGTCGTCAATACTCAAAAACCAACTAGGGGGCACTAGATGCACTTACAATCTCCCCCTTTTTGGTGATTGATGACAAACAGGTTAAAGTTTTCAACAAGGATAAAATATGCGACATTATGGATAATACGATCAATGGCTTCATAATGTTGAGAGGGCCCCCTGAAGATGTGCACATAGTAGTTTTGCTTTTGAATGCAAAGGCACATGGCATGTTTTGCTTTGTGGAGATCTCCTTCAATTTTATGAAGACAATCCATCATGCATACAAAGATGAAGTGAAGATAATGAGATGCATAATGGAAAATGGGCGTTTGCTGAATGACTTCATGCGCATAAGATGGATATTTAACCAAGCAGAATAAACAACAGCAAATGTAGCAGATGACCATCAAGTTTTAAGTGTTACAACTCAAGAGCGAAATGTTTCAAAACGAGAGTTGTAAGAACTTAGCAAAAATAAAGCACCCAACTCATATATGGACCCGCTTGAAGACTATCAACTCATATGCTTCTCCCCCTTTTGTTAGTAAGGACCAAAAAGGTTTGAAGACATAGAGTATCTATGTGTTCCCAGGCGTAGAAGATGCTGGTGTAGCCGAGTCGATGTCAAAGTTTGGTGGTGCAGAGGGGCCTGACGCAGAATCGTGATGCAGTGAAGCAATTGCTGGGGAAGTGGCGTCGTCTTCTTCATCGATGACACGAGAAACAACAGTTGCAGCCGAAGATGAATACTCAGAATCTTCAATAGATGGGGTTGGACGCCAAGTCGCAGCTCGTGGAGGACTGGAGTCAAACTTGAAGCGCTCAGTGAAGCCATTTGCTTGAAGGTCAGCTTCAGGGCATAGCAGGGTAAGGCTCTTCCAGGACCACCGACAGGCTTCATGTGAAACAAACGAATTCCTTGTAGCCAATTTGCGAATGCGATTCTCATTTGTGAGAAGACTTTGCATTTGGCGCTTCATCCAGTCGTGATGCCTATCCTGTTTCTGGTGAAGTGAAACAAGAAGCTCTCGGTCATTCAGGACATGATAACGCTTCTTTGGCCGTTGAGCAATGGTGCTTCGAGTGGCATATGTGTTGGCACGATGTGGGAGACGCATATGCCCAGCCAGAGGATAAGTAGGCACATTTGCATTGGGCACATACACACTGTCAACCTGTTGTGTGAAGCTTTGGTGATCAACATTGTGTAGGTGAAGTGGTTGCTTGACAGGCTCAACATAGATGGCTTCATAAGATGTATCAACCCCAGGCAAGAAGACAACATGGTTGCATGTAAAGGCTTGATAGCTGACAGTTGAATGAAGCTTAATGAGCCTCATGATCCAAGGTGCATAGAGATTGAGGCCAAACAGATCAACAGCAGAGGCAGCCAGTTTGCGAAGGAAGAAGTCATGAGTATTGAAGCGGGTGTCATTGAAAATATAAAAGACCAAAGTCTTCATGACGCCATTCAGTGTAGCCTCAGATGAGTGTCCCTTGACAGGCCAAATAGTACGCCTCAAAATATGGTATATGGTGCGAGGCAAGTACTCAAGGTCTTGGACGAAGAATTCCTTTGGTAGATCAGCATCAGGGGGCAATGGCTTCATCATGCTAAGCATTTCACTCATATTGGGTTCATCTATCTTGAAGATGCTTTGAAGCTCTTTCTGATATAGAGAACAGCCTGGTTCGTACAACTCACCAGAAGTGGGCAGGGAAGTGAGCTCAAGTAGTGTCTGAGCATTAGCTTCATGATGTATATCACCTGTCATCCACTCAAGGACCCATGTCTTCGGATCCTTGCTGTATCCTCGGATATGCAGAGTAGCATAAAATTGAAGTAGAAGCTCTTCATTCCAATGTTCCTTAGGAGTGACAAAGGGAAGCAATCCAACTTCTCTGAAGCAGTCAAGGGCTTCTTCAAGGCAGGGCAGTCCAGCAATGCCATCCCAATCAAGATGTTGATGCGGAAAAATCCGGTCCTTACTATACAGAATGCAAGAGTAGTAGCTTCGTTGCTGAAAGCTCCAGAACCTATCAGAAGAAATCTTGGGCTTCTTGTATAGGTTCTTATCAGAATCGAAGAAGGTGTGGTTTGCCCTGAAGCTATGCACACCGAATGACCCTTGTGTAGTTGAAGTGCTGGAAAGCCGAGGCAATCTGGGCTTGGGCTTCCGAGTCCGAGGCTGACGCTCTACATGATAGTCATATTGTGGGCCAGGGGCAGCAGGAAGCTTCAAAAGTGGCCATTTGACACTTACAGGCTCATGATCTTTATTGTAGGCTTGGACCATGGTGAAGGGCTTAGAAGAAGGAGCAGTCACTTCAGGAGCAATTACATCAGGCGCAATCACTTCAGGAGTAGCAGTGACTTCATTCTGATCATTGGCTTCAGTCATGACAATGTCATTTGCTTCAGTAGTCACAGATGGATTAGCCACATTTGCTTCAGGTTCAGTGGCTTCGGGCTGAGTGGCCTCATGCGCAACAGTGGGTTCTTGCATGACAGGCACCTCTTCTTGGGCATTAGTATCTTGGAGAGGGGGAGTGACTTTACGAGTGTCCTCTTTTGCATCATCGACTGATGCAGCCGGAATGTCTTCAGCCAGCTTGGCTTCAGATTCAGGAGCAGACTCTGAAGGAATGGCGTCAGGAAACACTTGACGTGCCACTGAGCTGGAATTTTGTTCTCCATCTTCAGGAATGCTTGACATGGAGGCTTGAGGCCTGAGACCTTTGCGAAGCCTGCGAAACTTGGGCGACGCAATTGGTGAAGCATTTGCATTTATCTGCTCCATGTCCTCTTCGGGTGTTGTCATTGGAGTCTCAAGTACCGGGGTGGTAGCAAGAGACTGTGGAGTGCAAGGAATAACTTCATGTAGGGGGGTGTTCGGGTGTTGCTCTTCCCAATATTCATCTTGAGTAATTGGCGTCGTGGGACCGCCAATGCTTATAAGTTCACTGCTCATCGGAGCAAGTGATTGAACAGGTTGGGGTTCAAGTTGAGGAAATACTTCTTCATCATGCACATTGTCATCATGACCAATGTCGTCAGCTGCAGGTGAGTCAGCAGCTGGAATCTCTTCAGTCTGGTGAGCCTCTGAGGGAGCAGGCTCATGGACAACCAGACGACGTTCTCGGTTGGAGGAGGCAGGTAAGGCAACAGAAATGGGTTTGACCACCAATGGCTCTGTGGAGGAAACGTGAGGCTGCTGTGAAGCCTTTGAAGCTTTGAGCTTTTGCTTCTTCTTGGAGGGAGCAGCAGAAGAGGCATCATGATGCTTGTGTTGCTTAGCTTCAGCTTCAGCCTGCCTTGTCTTCTTTTGAGCAGAAGCTGCTGATGGGACCTTTGGCTTCGTGCCAGTCATGTTGTCAGGGAAGACAATGCCAGGTCTTTCTTGCCTTGGATATTCAGTGTCTTCAGCAGTAGGCTTCTTGTTCTTCTTTGGTTTCATGGCAGCCAGCTTGGGATCAATGCCAGGACAGCCAAGAGCTTTCCTCTTTAGAGCTTCATTGTGAGCTTGGAGACACTTCTCAGCATAGTGCTTAAGACGGTCCCTTGAGCCCTTGGCAAGTTCATGGCACTTGGCAAATTCAGCCTTGAGGTCAGTCATCATGGTCTTGAAGCCTTGGACTTCTTTCGCACTGAGGCTTGACATGTGCTTCTTGAACAGAGCATTCTCATGATCAATTTTGTTCTTTTTTTCAATAACCTTCTGTGCAACAGTCAGTTCTTGAGCAATGTATCCTTGGAAGGTCACACTGATATCAATTGGAAGCTCAAGATCATCAAGTGAAAGAGATGTATCTTCAAGCCATTCATCAATGAAGTTGTTGGTGATATCAGCGTCAAACAGAGGCAAATCATTGAAGATTTCGGCCTATTGCTTGCTCTTAATCAGCATTTCCAGAGCATCATCAGCAAGATCTTCATCACTGGACAGATCTATGATGTCATCATCATTGCGCAGGATGCTTCCAGGAGTAAGTCCTTGGCCATATGGCTTCACAAGCTGCTTTGACCTCTGAGAGATGCGAGTGTGATCTTCAGACAGCACACTAGATTCAGGAGGTACAGTTTTCAGAGGCTGCACATTTAAAGCTCTTGGGGTAGCAGCAGATTTGGAAGCCTTTGATATCTTCTTGGGCTTCCCAGGCTCAGGAACAACTTCAGGTTCCTTGTCTTCAACAACATCTTCCACAGTTGCTCATTGAGTAGCAATGTGGGAAAGCAATCCATCCAGGCCATTAAAGGGGTCGACACGATTTTCATTGGCTTCATGTGAGCCATCAGACTGTGGCCGAGATGGGCCAGGATTGAAGTTAATGCCCAATTCTTTCCTCTTCTGAGTTGCCGAGTTCTTGGCAAATTTGTAGTTTTCTTCAAATAGTTCATCATCACGACATCATTGAAGACTAGATGGGTCAGCATTTGAAGGCATTGGTCCTCTGACCATGCACAAAAAGAAGCTCTTGGCAATAGCTTCAGACTCAGTCTTGGGCTGGAGCTTCTTGTAGACGATATCACCCCATGGAGGGCGAATGACATTCTTTGAAGCATACTTTGGGGTCATAAATTTGTACAGAAACCATTGCTCTGCCTATCTTCGAATCCATTGGATTCTAGACTTGCATTCTCCGTAGGTTTCTTCTGGCTCAGATTTGTATATTTTGAAAAGATCAGGAGGAAGATCTTTGGATGTGTCAGTACGTCTCTGCCTGCCACCCTTCTTGGATTGTTTCTCATAAGCCATTGGGTTCTGATAGAAAGGCTTCACAATGCAGTTTGTCTTCCGGCGACTGGTCAGACAAGAACCGGCTTCCGGTGATTCGGTGTGACGCTGTAAGAATTCTGGAAAAATGAATGTAGACTATGACAACCAAGGGATTCCCCCACAGACATGTACCTGTGACAGCATTAGAGATGCGAGGGAAGGGGAAGAGGTCATATGTATTCTGAGAAGATTTTTAAGATTAACGAGGATTGAAGAAATTCACCTCATTGTGCAAAGACATTCACTTATATGGAGTGAGTTGGTTCCAGATTTGTATGAATCCAGGAATAACTACAAGTGAGGAATCTAACTAGTAGTGTAGCATAAGAGAATATATTTGCAACATATGAGAGAAGAATAGATGAAAACAGATCTCATATGTATAGAAACCATTTGTGGTGAAGTTGTATGATTTTAACGGATCAAACAACGGTAAAAAGAGAGATCTATTAACCGCAATGAAGAACTTCGAGATGGAAAGAGTAGGATGCCGAGCAGATCGATCTTCCGTGCCCTAACTTGGCAGTGTAAGACACCTACGGCGGCGGCGGAGAGACGACGTCCACGGCCGACGTGAAGACGGCGTTGAAGAAGTCGCGACAGCTAAGCGCTTTGTCCCCGGCGTCGACTGGAGCTAGCGGAGTTGCTAGGTTGAGCGAGATGGCGAGAGGTGGGAGAAGTAAATAATGACCGCGAGGGGTGGAGTATTTATAAGGAGGGGCGACGGCGTAGTGCAATTACGCAGGTGTCCCTGGCGGTTCACATTTGAAGGACACGTGGCTGGCATGCATCTTTTGAAGAGCTGAGCCACGATCCCACGCGCACCTGATATGTCAGATGGACGTTTCGGTTCCTCCGGTTTTTGGGCAAAAAGGGATATAGCATTGAAAACGTTTTAAATGATTGTCTCTATATCTTGAGCTGACAAGGACACAGTAAAAACATTGAACAAGTGTCAATAGAATGCATATGAAAAGATAGAGAGAGTTGGAGAGATAAAGAATAGAGAGGAACAGGGTCCGATCACATCACTTAGATTAAAAAGTTTGAAGACATAGCTATAAGTGAATGTTGTAGGGGACATAATATATATATATATATATATATATATATATATATATATATATATATATATAT
>LR738709.1:189893928-189909174 GCA_902687465.1 Secale cereale
AATGACGGTCATAATCATGCAGAGCGACAAAGCAACATTGAATCAGGCATGGAAGTTATATCGCTACTCAGAAATAAAATATCATCAAGGCTTGACAGACTTTCTTTACAGTCTTAAATATGCGTGAGCATACGCCAAGTCAATCAAAATAAATTCTTGAAGGAAGATATTACTAAACCATACCACATCATAGGCAAACAAATCATGTTGGTACTCCAATAACACATTGGGAACCCCCCAGCTATTTGAGACTAACCATAAGAAAACATGAACTACTAAGCACCATTATGCACGTAGCATTTTTATCATAGACATATCAACCAATGCAACAGAAGCAAACTCTCTTAATAAGATAAGCATGATAAATAAAGAGAGTTCAAGCAACCAACTAAACAAAAGCTCTTTAGAAAGATAAGCATGAAAACTAAAAGCTAAGCATGATAGTAGCTATTGAAAGACAAAGAAGACACACAGCAAAGATAGACATGAAAATTCTATGTTATGTTCTAGGTAGAAGTGGAGCGTGTTTTTCTCCCACATATAGAAAGCTGAGTTCCGACTCGTTATGAAAAGCTAAAGAAAACAAAAAAAGGAAAACTAAAAGCAAGACGCTCCAAGCATAGCACATAACACATGAAGTGATAAAAATATAGTGGAACGAAAGACGAACTGATAATGTTGATGGAGAAGGGGATGCACGGGGGCATCCCCAAGCTTAGACGCTTGAGTCTCCTTGAATGTTTCTTGGGGGTGCACGGGGGCATCCCCAAGCTTGAGCGTTTGACACTCGTGAATCTTTTTATCATCTTCCCTCGCACACTTGAAAACTCCCTTCATACATAACTCATCATAATCTGATTAGCGAGGTTAGTACGCATAATAAAATAATTGTTCCTTGCTGGAAATAAGGATATTCTTGAATGTCTATTGTTTCTCAAGATTGCCAAAAGGTTTTTGCAAAGAAAAAGCAAGCTCTAGGTTTGCAAAATGAAGGAAAGGCAAAACATGACAGAATCTGTGAAAAATAGAACATCAGGTAGTAAATGATTTTTTCGGGGCACTTCTGCAACTCTAATCAAAAAACTTAGAACAGACGCACGAAAGACAATTATATAGAGCATGCTGTCGAAACAATTCAGACCAAAAAGATGATCTGGTGATTTTATACGAATTTTTCTATCCAAGGACAGAATCTGTTTCCTGGACAGCACGTCACAACTTTTGAACTTTCTTGCAATCAGAGGCTACACTTGGCACAAAGTTGAAAAGTAAAGATACAATGATGATGCTACTGTAGTAACAACATCAAGACACAACAAAAGCAAAATAAAATTTATTCATGTGGGCTGCCTCCCAAAAGCGCTTTCTTTTATGCCTTTAAGCTAGGCATAAGACTTTAATGATGCTCTCGTAGGAATAAGAGTTGAAGAACAAAAGAGAGCATCAAGAAGCAAATACCAAACACATTTAAGCCTAACATGCTTCCTATGCATAGGAATATTGCAATTGGATAATTCATTGAAGCACAAAGCAATAAGCATAGGAAGACAAAACAAGTGCAACTTCAAAACCTCCAACATAAAGAGAGGGAACTTGATATTATTGAAATATCTATAAGCATATGTTCCCTTCTCATAATAATTTTCAGAGGATCACGAATAAACTCAACAATATAAGCATCACATAAGGCATTGTTACCATGATCCACATGCAAAAAGGGATCATTACTCTTCATATAAGCAAAATCTTTCTTATTAGGAATATTGAGAGTAAAGCAATCATAACCATCATGGTAATCATTGTATTTAGGAGGCATATCATAATCATAATAAATTTTATCCTCAATAGTAGGTGGACTGAAAACATCATATTCATCATTGTAATCATTATATATAGGAAGCAAAGTATCATCTTCAAAAGTTGGGGGACAAAAAATATCATGTTCATCAAACGTGTCATCCCCAAGCTTAGAGCTTTCCATGTCATTAGCAATATTGATATTAAGAGAAAGCATACTAATAATATCACCACCATCATGATTGTTATGCAAATAATAAAGTTCCATAGGTTTTTTAATTTTCTCTTCAAACACATCATGTCCCAAAGCAAGGTAGAGCTTATAAAGCTCTCTCATATTTTTGTTGTTTTCCATTAAGCAAAACTTGTGAAAAGACATAAAGAAAACTGAAAGGTAAACTAACAAGACTAAAAAGCAAAGATAAAAGATAGCGTGCAACTCCCCTATCTTGAAGAGTGGAGTCCCCGGCAACGGTGCCAGAAAACTTTGCTTGATGGCTTCTCGCCCCTCGTTGGTTACCCCAAGTGGAAGGTTTGAGATGCAGTGTAGCGGAAGTTTTCCCTTGGCAAAGATACCAAGGGTCGATTTCCCCTGAGACTCCCAGTTTCAACAAGAAGGTGTCAACTGCTAACGGCGCCAGATATTAGCAATCAACGTGGACCTGCACACAGATACAAATAACTTTGCTCCCAACGAGTACAGAGAGGTTGTCAATCGCTCCGGCCTTGTCGTTTACAAAGGATCAAACGCAAGTGATAATAGTGATAGGTTTTGCTACAATAGTAAGTAAAAAGCGGAAAGTAAATAGCGGATGTGATCAGTGATGGTAATATGGACCGGGGTCCCATGATATTCACTAGTGATGTCTCTCTCCCAAAAGACGATAAAACAGCTATGTGAGGTAACCGAATTACAGCTGGGCAATTGACAGAATTATGTGCGCAAACCAATGCTAACTATGTTACAAGAAAGGTAGAGGTTCAAAGCATGGGCGGTACGCCAAGGCAAGTAGACCGAAATCCATCTACATCTACTACTAATCATCCACCTTGAGATATCTATCCAGAACATCTCGCTGGTATTAAGTTGCGAGTCCCACCCATAGTGTAAACTCAAAGCAACAGACAACTGCATTAAAAGAACTTTGCGTAAAGTAAACAATCCTTGCACCCGCGGGCACAAGCACTGTTGTTTTCCCCCTTGTGGCAACAACACATCCCCTAGACTCATGTTTCTGTCACTCCAGCTAGTCATCGAGGGGCATGAACCCACAATCAAGCATAACGTTCCCTCTTGGAGTCACTACCTACTACTTGGCCAAAGCAATAAATAACAACGAAGAACATGCAAGAATTACTTACGAACATAAATATAAAAGAGGTAGATCAAATATATTACTCAAACACAATCTGAACATAATCTCACAATCCATCGGATCCCAGCAAACTCAACATAGCAACAGCATAAGGATTACATATGTGCCTCGATCATGTAGGGCAGCTCATGAGGACTAATTAGTGAAGCACAAGAACGGGAGGAGAACATCACATAGCTACTGGTCATGGACCCATGGTCCAAGGGAGACTACTCACAACTCATCCGGGAGGCGTCCATGGTGGTGGAGAGGCTCCCGGTGGTGATCCTCCCCTCCGGCAGGGTGCCGGGAAGAGTTCTCCTGGTGGTCCCGATCTTGGAAGTGCGGCGGCGGCGGAACAGAGATGAGATTGCGAAAAAGGGTTCCCGTCTCGAGGGTTTCGGGACACGATATAAATATATGCCAAAGGGGGGCATCAGCGGAGGCCTGGGGGGCCCAGGCGCCCCCCCGGCGCGGTCAGGAGGGGGGCCGCGCCACCAGGGCGCCTGGAGCCCTGGTGGCCCCCCTCCGGCCCTACTTCGGCTGCCGGGAAGCTTCTGGAACGCTGATTTTTTATATAATTTTTCCGGGATTTTTCTGGCAGTTCTCGTAATGGGAAAACCTGAAATACGAAAACAGCAGAAAACAGAAACTGGCACTGGGGTGCACTGAGTTAATAGGTTAGTCCAAATATGATCAAAAGTGTATGGAAGTGTATAAATATCATAGCAATATCACCCAAAAGAGGCATGGAGCAAGCATAAATTATAGATACATTTTGGACGTATCAATAGTTCTCCATCATATGTCTTCGTGAAGAGTGTGGGATCCAGTGATGCAGGTTTGAACCCTTTCTTCTTCAAGAAGTCTTTGAGTGTGTCATACCACGCACAAGGAGCTTGTTTGAGTCCATACAATGCCTTTTTAGCTTGTAAACCATGTCATGACGCTTTGGGTCTTCAAAGCATGGAGGTTTTGCAACATACACTTCTTCTTCAATTTTCCCATTCAGAAAGGCACTCTTCACATCCATTTGATACAGAAATATGTTATGATGGTTGGCGTATGCTAGCAGTATGCTAATGGCTTCAAGTCTGGCAACATGAGCAAAGGTTTCATCGAAGTCAATCCCTTCTACTTGAGTATAGCCTTGAGCAACGAGACGAGCCTTGTTTCTGACAACTTGACCATTTTCATCTTGTTTATTGCAGTAGATCCATTTGGTGCCAATGATGATATGTTACCGTGGATCAGAACGCTTTACCAATTCCCAGACATTATTCAGCTCAAACTGTTGAAGCTCTTCTTGCATTGCTTGAATCCATTCAGATTCCATAAAGGATTCATCAACTTTCATGGGTTCAGATATTGAGACAAATGCGGAGTGACCATAGAAGTTGGCTAGCTGATTTGCTTTTGAGCGAATGAGTGGACCAGTTGCATTGATGCCATCAAGAATCTTTTCAATTTGGACTTCATTAGCAACCCGAGGATGTGCTAGGCAATGACTTTGCTCACTCTGTTGATTATCTTCATGTTCAGTGTTGGCTTCAGGCTGAGCATAGTCTTTAGAATTATTTTGGGTGGAGAGATGATAATTTCGTCTTCAGTTGGTTCCTCGGTGGGTATGTTTTCGTCTGTACCCATTTGTTTGATAGATTCACTTGGAGAAGCTTCATCTAGCACATTTCACAGGTGCTCTCTTTGCGAGCCGTTAGTTTCATCGAATCGCACATCTACGGTTTCAACCACTTTATAGTGAAAGAGATTGAAGACCCGATAGGTGTGCGAGTCCTTTCCGTAGCCGAGCATAAAACCTTCATGTGCTTTCGGTGTATATTTGGAAGTGTGATGTGGATCCTTGATCCAGCACTTAGCACCAAAGACTATGAAATAGCTGACGTTTGGCTTCTTACCAGTCAGTAGTTCATATGATGTTTTCTTGAAGAACTTGTGAAGATAAACTCTGTTGATGATATGACATGCAGTATCAATGGTTTCATGCCAGAATCTTCTTGGTGTTTTGTATTCATCAAGCATAGTGCATGCCATCTCAATGAGAGTTTGGTTCCTGCGCTCGACGATGTCATTCTATTGAGGTGTGTATGGAGCTGAGAACTCACGCGTAATGCCCAATGTATCAAGATAGGTGTCGAGCCCGGTGTTCTTGAATTCAGTTCCATTGTCACTTCTGATGTGCTTGATCTTGATGCCATAGTTGTTCATGGCCCTATTTGCGAAGTGTCTGAAGACATCTTGCACTTCAGTCTTAAACAGGATTATGTGCACCCAAGTGTATCTAGAGTAGTCATCAACAATCACGAAACCATATAAGCAAGTAGTAATAGTGAGAGTAGAGTAGGGAGTGGGGCCAAATAAGTCCATGTGAAGAAGATCGAAGGGACGTGATGTAGTCATGATTGTCTTCGAGGGATGCTTGGCCCTGGTCATCTTTCCAGCTTCAGAGGCACCACATAGATGATCTCTCTTGAACTTGATGCCCTCGATGCCTATGACATGCTTCTTCTTAACGAGAGTGTGTAGGTTCCTCATGCCAGCATGACCAAGTATTCGATGCCAAAGCCAGCACTCTGAAGCTTTTGCAAGAAGACATACCGCGAGTTTTGGTCCTGTAGAGAAATCTACCATAATCAGATCACCTTTTCGATGTCCTTCGAAGACTAGAGATTTGTCAGATTCCATAAGCACAAGGCAATGATATTTCCCAAATATCACAATCATATTTAGATCACATAGCATGGAGACAGACATTAAGTTGTATCCAAGTGATATAACAAGCATTACTTTGTCCATGTGTTGATCCTTTGAGATTGCAACTCTGTAAGTCCTAGTACCCTGCTTTTACCAGTGGCAGCGAATGTGATGTGACTTTTGGGATAAGGACGTAGAGTTGAGTCCATGAGAAGACGTCGATCACCAGTCATGTGGTTGGTACATCCATTGTCAATTATCCATTCAGTGGCTTCCGAAGCAGTACCCTACAGATCAGTTAGCAACATAGTCTTCACAAAAAGTAGTGTGAAGCATAAACATTTGACGAACAAGCAGGTTATGGATGTTTAGGTCGTTATTAGGAAAGATAGGAATCTTGTCAAGAAACCATGGGACGAAATACATGGTTAAACCATTTGCACATTTGATCATGAGTCCCACAAGACGTTTAAGGTCCCCGGCATTAGCGTCAGAAGATGATTTTCGGCCGAAGACCCTTCCCTGCAAAATAAGTTAATTCTTCTTAACCACCCACATCTTTAGGGGTGGCTTAGAAGCAATAAGTCTAAGAGAAGCATCTGAGAATTTTGGCTTAAGAGTCCTAGCAAATAGCCTTGCAGGAGGTGATTAATACTCATATGAATAAGCAGAAAAGTTCTTAGTTTTACGAACATAGGGGTTTGAGGAAACATCCTCATATTCATATGTCTGAGTATGATTTCCCGGCAAAACATTGGCGTTAGGGTGACTCTGTTGAGTCCACTTTCTGTATGAAGCCTTTGGACCATATGAAGCCTTTGGTCTGGGGTTATTCTTCTTCCCAGGTGGTGTCATGATGTCATTCACAGGAAGATTCTCAAGGAAACTTTTGGGCAGCCGGATCTTCTTCATAGGTGGCCCATTCCTGCAGTTAGTACCAATATACCTGGCAAACACTTCACCATTCTGATTCTTAAACAGTTTATAGTTTGCATCAAATGATTCATCAATAATAACCGGGTTAGCACAAGTGAAGCCAGATAAAGTGGATGGATCCATTGGTGGACCCTTTGCAGCAACCCATGTGGTTTTGGGATATTGCTCAGGCTTCCAGTAGGAACCATCAACGTTCATTTTCCTTTCGAACCCAACACCCTCTTTCCTAGGGTTTCGGTTCAGAATCTGTTTCTTTAGGACATCACAAAGTGTCTGATGCCCTTTAAGACTTTTGAGCATTCTTGCTTCAAGCAATGTCTTCAACCAAGCATTCTCATCAGCAATAGAAATGGTATCCTCCTTAGAGCGGTTAGTTACCACATTAGCAGTTGAAAATATTGCAACAGTAGACGCAGTAGAACATTGTGACACCCCGAGATCGGTGCGCCAGGTGTCAGCCAGTTATTCGTTGTCATTTGCTTGCGTGTTGCATCTTGCCATGTCATCATGTGTGTTGCATCAGCATGTTTTCAAAACTTGCATCCGTCCGAGTCTCCCTCGTCCTTTCCGTTTTCCGTTCTGAGCCCAGACACACTTGCACGTGCCCGCGGCGCCTCCGGATATTTATTTTATGAGTGTCCGGAAAACGTTCTCGGAATGGGGTGAAACTTGGCGGGTGGTCTTATTGTAGCTTAGGTAGACCGCCTGTCAAGTTTCGTCGCGTTCGGAGTTCGTTTCATAGCCCAACGGTTAACCGTGTTAACCGCCGGAGGCCTTTTCTCTTTTGGACGAGCACCCTTTTCACACAGCCCACCAATCCCATTCTAACCCCTCCATGCTCTTGGCCGTTCGATCACGATCGCGTGGCCGTGAACCGCTCCTCATTTGGACCCTCCTAGCTCCCTCTACCTATAAATATGTGGCTCCTCCCGAAATTTTCGCAGATGAAACCTAGCCCCGCTCCTCTAGCGCCGCCGGACAAGTCCATCCGCGCCGGACATGTCCGCCGGACACCTCACCCCAGCCAATCGTGGCCTGCCACGTCACTCCACCGCCCCGCTCAGCCAACCAGGCGCCACCACCTCACCCTCTCTCTCTCCTCCCACCGCGCGGCCCGCGGAGCCCATCGCGGGCTCGCACGGACCCATCCGCCGCCGCCGCGAGCCGCTGCTCGCCTCTGCCCGCTCCGTCCGCTGGTTCCCGACGGGATCGCCTCCGAGCCGCCGCCGGTGAGCCTCGCACCGCCGCCTTCCTCGCCCTCTAGCCGAGCCAGCTCGCCGGAGCTCCGCTCCTTCGCCGCCCGCCTCGCTCCTGGCTGGATCCGGCGAGATCCGGCCGGGGAAGCTCGCCGCGACCCCCCCTCTGACGAGTCCCGCGCCACCCTGCTCCTTGCAGCCTGCCGCCGGGACGAGCAGCCGCCGCCGCTGCTTCGTCCATGAGCGGAGACGATGCCGCGCCCGCTCGGGGCCGTAGTGCCTCCCTCCTGGGCCATTCCTCCTGAGGCCCAGCGAGCCAGGCCAACTCCAGCGCCCACGTGGGCCTCCTCGGCCACGGGCCCATCTCGGCCAAGGCCAGGGCGGCCTGCCCGAGCCGACCTCCTCGACTTGGGCCGAAGCCCAGGGTGAGCAATCCCCCTATGCCCCGCTCTATGCGCGTGTTAGTTATAAAGCGCTCAGTTTTCGGTCCAGATTATTGTCTAAGTCCTAGAAATTGCATATTTTGTTGCTATGTTCATGTGGCTGTAACTTTTTGTGTGCTTATCCAAATGATGCAAATAATATGTCAAAATGATCGTGGTGATATGCTCTACACTTTGTTACATTGTGCCATGCTTGTTTGACTTCATCTTGGTGCTCCAATCTCTGTTGCAAGAGTGCTACTTGTTATAAACTACTGTTACTTGTTATTTTGTTGCCATGTTTGAGATATGATAACTTTGAGCATGTTTATCTAAATGGAGCATATGATATGTCAAAATGTTCATTGTGAAGTGTACTACATGATGGTTGCTGTAGCATGCTTGTTTAAGTTCATATTGCCATGTTAATCTCTGTTGCAAAAGTGCATGTGGCTGTTAAGTGTTGAAACTTGTTATGAGATGCTGATTTCACTTGATCATTGCTATTGATGTATTTGTCTTCATGCCACATGTCTAGATGTTTTAGAAGCACCATTATATGGTCTTTGCTGTGGTGCAAACCTCTTTACATGATATGCCTTGTGTTGACTTAAACAAGCTTGTAAACATGCCATGTTGTTATTGATGTTTTATACTTAGTGAAAAAACTGCTAAGTCTGGAATCTGTTATAACCGGATGCCAAGTTTGCTTGATGCCCTAGTCAAATCCATGCTTGTTTTGGAGTGGCCAATGGTCATGTCTTGTTGTCCAAGTTATTTTATATCCATTCATGCCCTTACTTGCTCATATGGCCTCCTATAGCTTATTTATTTCTTGCTCTCAAGTTGCTATAAATTATACCTGTCATGATTTTATCGGCATGTTCAACTTGGTGAAGCTTGTTGTTATTGATCCATGCCTCCTATGGAGTTGCTCCAATGGAGTTGTTTTATGTATGCTATGTCTACTACATGTCCATGCTCTTTATGTTCTTATTAGAGTTGATATACTTGTTGTTTTGTGCCTCCGAAGGCAGCATCGTGATGATGTTTTTGCCTTCCCAGATTTTGGCTAAGCCTGGATAATTTTATTGCAAATTACCTTGCTTGTTTAAATGTGTTCCAGCAAGCTTTTGGGGGTGTTCTAAGTTCATGCTTGTAGAGTATCATGTATATTTCACATCAATGCTTCTTGTTACCATGTTTGAGTTTTGTAGCATATATTTCCCTTGCTCCAAAGTTGCTATGTGTCTGTTAACTTCAGCTTGTTGTTATATCTTGTTTCGTGTTTATGTGTTGAACCGTTGCTCCGTTTTGAGCGTGCCCTATATGAAACTTGTGTGATTTTGCTTGTAGAATCATATTATCATGTTGTTTTCATGTTTGGAGTGTGTTTGCTTCATGTTTGGGTGCATCTTGCACCGTTGCTTTGCTTGTCTTGTTTTGCTCATATCTTCTAGGACGTAGCTCCGAATTAAACAAACTTTATATGAAACTTGACTAGAATTTCATGTAGATCATCATGGTGCATGTTAACCTGCTGTTTAACAACTTTAACTTAAGGTTTGTTCAGATCTGGAATAATTTCAAATTATGCATATGATGACTTACCGGATTTGTTATGTGTTGATTCCGGCCTCATTTAAACTTGTTGGATTGTGTTGTTTTTGAGTGCTTCCTACCTTGCCATGATTTGCATCATATATAGACTTGTCTTGCATCATACTTGGTCGAGCATATTGTCATGTTCTTGTGTTGTGTGTTTACCATGTTGCTTGCTTCTTCTCGTTAGTGCTTGTTCCGTTGCGATCGTGAGGATTCGTTCGTCTACACATGGTTCGTCTTCGAGGCTTCTCCTTCGTCTTCTTCATGGAACCGTTCTTCTTCCTTGCGGAATCTCAGACAAGATGACCATCACCTTGGATACCTTTACTACCTTTGCCTTTGCTTAGTTGTCTCGATGCTATCGTTATATGTCGCGCTACCCATCTTATTGTTAGCCCCTCTCCTTGTTGCCAAGAAACCTCTAACCTTTGACACCTTCCTAGCAAACCATTATTTGGCTATGTTACCCGCTTGCTCAGCCCCTCTTATAGCGTTGTTAGTTGCAGGTGAAGATGAAGATCGTTCCATGTTGGAACTTGTTGTTGGATATCACAATATCTACTATTATTATTAACACAACTATATACTGGGCATGGGTGGAAGGCTTGGCCTTTTGCTCGGTGTTTTGTTCCACTCATGCCACCTTAGGAGCCGATAAACCGGCATTATGTTCCTTGATTTTGCATTCCATACACGGTTGGGTATATGGGGACCCCTTGACACTTCGTCTTTCAATAAAACACTTCCAGTAAGGGCCAACATCGGTTTTAATTTTCCTCATAATAACAACTTAATTAATTAATTAAATTGCATAGGGGGTCGCGTACCCGAGTATTCTTTCTACATAGCAGGGGGGCCAGTGTTGATGGTGTTGGTCCCAAATGGGGGTCCTGCAGGGCCACCTTGGGGAAACCCGAGGGCTGGTTTTACCTGTAGCATCACCCATCCGGACGTGGCCTGAGACGAGATACGCGCGGCTACTATCAGGGTGTCGGCACGCCGGGAGGTCTTGCTGGACTTGTTTTACCATTGTCGAAATGTCTTGTGCACCGGGATACTGAGCCTGATCGGATTGTCCCTAAGATAAGGGGTAATAATTATAATTATCTCAGCTGATCGTGAGAACTTGTGATGGACTAAGTTGGGACACCCCTGCAGGGTTATGATCTTTCGAAAGCCGTGCCCGTGGTTATGTGGCAGATTGGAATATGTTAATGTCCGGTTGTAGAAAACTTGACAGAGGATCCGAAGTAAAACACACAACTGTGTGAGTAACCGTGACTGTCTCTTTTCACTTTGAGAAGAGAACACGGTGGGGTTATGTTTGATTCATAGGTAGTTCAGGATCTTTAGCGGTCTCTACTAGTTTGCGACCGTTTGCGTAGATGCTCATCTTATTCTTGTACTCGTAAGTTAGCCACCATATATTGCTTAGCTGCTGCTGCAACATCACCACTTTACCTCTTCCTACCTATTAAGCTTTGCTAGTCTTGTTACCCATGGTTATGGGATTGCTGAGTCCTCGTGGCTCACAGATACTACAACAACAGTTGCAGGTGCAGGTTTCCGATGTCTTGACGTGAGAGCGATGTCCTTTTGTTGGAGTTCTTTCTTCTTCTTCTTTTTCAGTCTTGGGTTAGGTTCCGGCTCGGCAGCCTGGGATAGCAGATGGATGTCGTTGTGCTTTTCATGTTTGCATCCGTAGTGGGATGCCTTGTATTGATGTTGTTGTATTCATGTGACTTGTATGTATTGTTGTATCCCCCATGTATGTATGTAATGGTACGATGTAATGATATCCATCTTGCTAAGCGCCCGAAATGCGGTTGTGCCCCAATCACGTAAGTGTCACGTGATCGGGATAGAATCGCATCTTGGGCCTGACAAGTTGGTATCAGAGCCTCGACCGACCATAGGAGCCCCCTTGATTGATCGTAGTCTGGCCATTATCGAGTCTAGCAGAATTTTTTTCAGAGTCTAGTTATATCGGAGAGTAGGATTTCTTTTACTCCCCTGCCCCTTCGTCGCTCTAGTGAGGAATCTTGACGTAGGTGTTTTGAATTACTCCTCTTCCCCTTCAATTTTTTTTAGGATCACGTGGTTAGTTTTTGTTCGTTGCGTTGTTAGTTCTTTCATCTGGTGCATCTCTCATCAAGTGGATTCGACCCTCTTCTTCTTTGCAAGTTCAATCCTCGGTTCTTTCCAACCGTTGGTGTTTTCCCCGTCCGAAGTTGTCTTTCTTTTTCCCACCCGCCCACACTTTTGCTTCTCGGAGCCGGAGTCCGTAATCGAGTATCCATCCTACTCGTGTGAAGTCTTTGTATTTCTTTTATCAATCGTTTGAACTGGTGAATTCTCGTCTAGCTCGTCCTTCTTCATCTCTTTTCTTTTTCGATGGATTCAACTCAAGTATTCGGTGTTGTTCTTATTCTTTCATCGGCTCAATTGTTTCCCTTGCTCGTTTACCTCTCGTCATGTAATTACTCCGGAGTTCCGAAGACATCTCAAGAGATTCATTTGTATTCCAATTACTTCGAGGTTGTCACCTCATTCGAGTTTTCAAACGTTTCGGTGCATCGTCTCCTTTTCAATCCATTTCAACGGAGTTTCTCTTTGGTGGGCTCATAACCCACATGTTTTTCCCAGGATCTTACCTGACTCCTCTAATTTCCCGGAGTGTTCCAAATTCTTTTCAAATGTGACATAAGTATGGATCCCGTCAGTCATATGCCTTCTCCAAGATCGCTTTCAATTCTTTTCATCGTTGCTTCAACCTTTCTTCTTTTCATTATTCCGGAGTATTTCATGAATTCTTTTCTTTGTGTTCCTCCGAAGGCCATCATTTCAGAAGATTTCTTTGTTCTTTGTTTTCAACTTCATCCTCCAAATATTCTTCATTGATGCCTCTTCGTTCGTCTCACATTCTTCCGGTGCTTGTTCGAGTATTCTTTAATCAGTTGCGATCTCTTCGTTCTCTGTATCTAAATTTCCTCAAGTGCTTTATTCTTCCCGGCGATTCATTTTCTTGTATTCACTCAATTTCGATTCTTCATGGTGGTTCGTTCCATTTTCATCACTCGATTTTAATTCTTTACGGTGGTTCGCTCAACAGTTCTTTTCCGGAGTTATCATATCTATCCATTCATTTTATTCCAATCCTACCGGTGTTTCATGAAGAATTTCGCTGGTTCGCGATATATCCCTCTTTAATCATTTTCATCGAGAATAAGTAGTATGCGATTCCATTGCTTCTCATGAATTTAATCGATGGAGGATAAGCATAATGTAATTCTTATTCTTCAAGTTGATTTAATCCCTTCCTTTGGAATTTGTTCTTGATGAATAAATTCTAGTTCCAAGTGCTTTCATCTTTTCTTTCTGGAGTTCAAGTTTTTCTCGTCTATCTCGTCGGACCCTCGTCTTAAATCATCGCAAGGCTTTATTCTTATTCTTGAATCCTTCACTTCTACATCATCATCCTTTTCGTTACCGGAGTTCTTCATGGTGTTTGACTTCATCATTTAATTCATTCTTCAAATATTCATCTAATTTTTCTGGAGCAGCTCAAACATTATTCTTTTGTGTCTCAAGATGCAAATAATTCTCCGTGTTCTCTTGAAGTGGAACTTTGCATTCCTTCCTTCTTGTCATCTATTCAACCTTTTGGTTGCGGCATAATTCACCTCAAGTTTTGAGATGTTTACATAAGTCCACAGCAAGCTTATTATTTTCGTGTTGATTTTTCAACAACTCCGTTCGTTCCGTCTTCGCAAGAATGTTTTCAAATTCTTTTGTGCTAGTAGATGTTGTTCTTCTCCCTTCTTCTCATTCCATTCTTTCCATTCTTCCGGAGGCATTGTATTGTTCCTTTCGTCATGTTTTCGTTTCATCTTCTCAGGTTCATGCCCAATTCCATTCATGTCAACCAGTGTGCTATTTCTTTCAGTTTCAGCCGGAGTGCTGCCAAATTCCTTCATTTGAATTCCTTTCTCTTTCTTATTAACCGGAGTGGTTTCGAATTCATTCTTGTTCCTTCAGCTCTTGTTTCGTGCCTTCCATCCTAACTGGTTCTCGTGTGTTCCTTGTTCCTCTTTTGTAATGGAGCTTCTCTTTCTTGTTCATCTCCATTATATTCTTTCTTTCGAAGTTGTTCATCCTCTCAAGGTTCTTTGGTTTCACTCTTTTCCCTCGAAGAACTTTGTTCTTCCTTTTTCCTTCCGCCTCGTTCCTAAGATCTCGGGACGAGATCTCTTGTTAGTAGGGGAGTGTTGTGACACCCCGAGACCGGTGCGCCAGGTGTCAGCCAGATATTCGTTGTCTTTGCCATGTCATCTGCTTGCGTGTTGCATCTTTCCATGTCATCATGTGTGTTGCATCAGCATGTTTTCAAAACTTGCTCCGTCCGAGTCTCCCTTGTCCTTTCCGTTGTCCATTCTAAGCCCAGACACACTTGCACGTGCCCGCGGCGCCTCCGAATATTTATTTTATGATTGGTCGGAAAACGTTCTCGGAATGGGGTGAAACTTGGCGGGTGGTCTTATTGTAGCTTAGGTGGACCGCCTGTAAAGTTTCGTCGCGTTCGGAGTTCGTTTGATAGCCCAACGGTTAACCGTGTTAACCGCTGGAGGCCTTTTCTCTTTTGGCCCAGCACCCTTCTCATACAGCCCACCAAGCCCATTCTAACCCCTCCATGCTCTTGGCCGTTCGATCACGATCGCGTGGCCGCAAACCGCTCCTCATTTGGACACTCCTAGCTCCCTCTACCTATAAATACGTGGCTCCTCCCGAAATTTTCGCAGATGAACCCTAGCCCCGCTCCTCTAGCGCCGCCGGACATGCCCGCCGGACACCTCACCCCGGCCAATCGCGGCCGGCCACGTCACTCCGCCGCCCCGCTCAGCTAACCAGGCGCCGCCACCTCACCCTCTCTCTCTCCTCCCACCGCGCGGCCCGCGGAGCCCATCGCAGGCCCGCACGGACCCATCTGCCGCCGCCGCGAGCCGCGGCTCGCCTATGCCCGCTCCGTCCGCTGGTTCCCGACGGGATCGCCTTTGAGCCGCCGTTTGTGAGCCTCGCACCGCCGCCTTACTCGCCCTCCGGCCGAGCCAGCTCGCCAGAGCTCCGCTCCTCCGCTGCCCCGCCTCGCTCCGGGCCGGATCCGGCGAGATCCGGCCGGGGAAGCTCGCCGCGACCCCCCCCCCCCCCCCCCCCCCCCCCCCCCCC
>LR738709.1:189909317-190005894 GCA_902687465.1 Secale cereale
CGAATCCCGCGCCACCCTGCTCCTCGCTGCCTGCCGCTAGGACGAGCAGCTGCCGCCACTGCTTCGTCCATGAGCGGAGACGACGCCGCGCCCGCTCGGGGCCGCAGTGGCTCCCTCCTGGGCCGTTCCTACCGAGGCCCAGCGAGCCAGGCCATCTCCAGCGCCCACGTGGGCCTCCTCGGCCACGGGCCCAGCTCGGCCAAGGCCAGGGCGGCCTGCCCGAGCCGACCTCCTCGACTTGGGCCGAAGCCCAGGGTGAGCAATCCCCCTATGCCCCGCTCTGTGCGCGTGTTAGTTATACAACGCTCAGTTTTCGGTCCAGCTTTTTGTCCAAGTCCTAGAAATTGCATATTTTGTTGCTATGTTCATGTGGTTGTAACTTTTTGTGTGCTTATCCAAATGATGCAAATAATATGTCAAAATGATCGTGGTGATATGCTCTACACTTTGTTCCATTGTGCCATGCTTGTTTGACTTCATCTTGGTGCTCTAATCTCTGTTGCAAGAGTGCTACTTGTTATAAACTGTTGTTACTTGTTATTTTGTTGCCATGTTTGAGATATGATAACTTTGAGCATGTTTATCCAAATGGAGGATATGATATGTCAAAATGTTCATTGTGAAGTGTGTTGCTGTAGCATGCTTGTTTGAGTTCATATTGCCATGTTAATCTCTGTTGCAAAAGTGCATGTGGCTGTTAAGTGCTGAAACTTGTTATGAGATGCTGATTTCACTGGATCATTGCTATTGATGTGTTTGTCTTCATGCCACATGTCTAGATGTCTTAGAAGCACCATTATATGGTCTTTGATGTGGTGCAAACCTATTTATATGATATGCCTTGTGTTGACTTAAACAAGCTTGTAAACATGCCATGTTGTTATTGCAGTTTTATAATTAGTGAAAAAACTGCTAAGTTTGGAATCTGTTATAACCGGATGCCATGTTTGCTTCATGCCCTAGTCAAATCCATGCTTGTTTTGGAGTGGCCAATGATCATGTCTTGTTGTCCATGTTATTGTCTATCCATTAATGCCCTTACTTGCTCATATGGCCTGCTGTAGCTTATTTATTTCTTGCTCTCAAGTTACTATAAATTATACTTGTCAGGATTTTATCAGCATGTTCAATTTGGTTAAGCTTGTTGTTATTGATCCATGCCTCCTATGGAGTTGCTCCAATGGAGTTGTTTGGTGTATGCTATGTCTACTACATGTCCATGATCTTTATGTTCTTATTAGAGTTGATATGCTTGTTATTTTGTTCCTTCGAAGGCAGCATCGTGATGATGTTTTTGCCTTCCCAGATTTTGGCTAAGTCAGGATAATTTTGTTGCAACTTGCCTTGCTTGTTTAAATGTGTTCCAGCAAGCTTTTGGGGGTGTTCTAAGTTCATGCTTGTAGAGTATAATGTCTATTTCACATCAATGCTTCTTGTTACCATGTTTGAGTGATGTAGCATATATTTCCCTTGCTCCAAAGTTGCTATGTGGCTGTTAACTTCAGCTTGTTGTTATATCTTGTTTCGTGTGTATGTGTTGAACCGTTGCTCCATTTTCAGCGTGCCCTATATGAAACTTGTGTGATTTTGCATGAAGAATCATATTATCATGTTGTTTTCATGTTTGGAGTGTGTTTGCTTCATGTTTGGGTGCATCTTGCACCGTTGCTTTCCTTGTTTTGTTTTGCTCATATCTTCTGGGCCGTAGCTCCGAATTAAACAAACTTTATATGAAACTTGACTAGAATTTCATGTAGATCATCATGGTGAATGTTAACCTTCTGTTTAACAACTTTAACTTAAGGTTTGTTCAGATCTGGACTAATTTCAAATTATGCATATGAGGACTTACCAGATTTGTTATGTGTTGATTTCGGCCTCATTTAAACTTGTTGGCTTGTGTTGTTTTTGAGTGCTTCCTACCTTGCCATGTTTTGCATCATATATAGACTTGTCTTGCATCATACTTGGTTGAAAATATTGTCATGTTCTTGTGTTGTGTGTTTACCGTGTTGCTTGCTTCTTCTCGTTAGTGCTTGTTCCGTTGCGATCGTGAGGATTCGTCCGTCTACACATGGTTCGTCTTCAAGGCTTCTCCTTCATCTTCTTCATGGACTCGTTCTTCTTCCTTGCGGGATCTCAGACAAGATGACCATCACCTTCGATACCTTTACTATCTTTGCCTTTGCTTAGTTGTCTCGATGCTATCGTTATATGTCGCGCTACCCATCTTATTGTTAGCCCCTCTCCTTGTTGCCATGAAACCTCTAACCTTTGATACCTTCCTAGCAAACCATTGTTTGGCTATGTTACCCGCTTGCTCAGCCCCTCTTATAGCGTTGTTAGTTGCAGGTGAAAATGAAGATTGTTCCATGTTGGAACTTGTTGTTGGATATCACAATATCTACTATTATTATTAACACACCTATATACTGGGCATGGGTGGAAGGCTTGGCCTTTTGCTTGGTATTTTGTTCCACTCATGCCACCTTAGGGCCGCTAAACCGGCATTATGTTCCTTGATTTTGCGTTCCTTACACAGTTGGGTATATGGGGACCCCTAGACACTTTGTCTTTGAATAAAACTCCTCCAGCAAGGCCCAACATTGGTTTTAATTTGCCTCATAATAACAACTTAATTAATTAATTAAATTGCATAGGGGGTCGCGTCCCCGAGTATTCTTTCTACATAGCAGGGGGCCAATGCTGATGGTGTTGGTCCCAAATGGGGGTCCTGCGGGGCCACCTTGGGGAAACCCGAGGGCTGGTTTTACCTATAGCATCACCCATCCGGACGTGGCCTGAGACGAGATACGCGCGGCTACTATGAGGGTGTCAGCACGCCGGGAGGTCTTGCTGGACTTGTTTTATCATTGTCGAAATGTCTTGTGCACCGGGATACCGAGCCTGATCGGATTGTCCCTAAGATAAGGGGTAATAATTATAATTATCTCAGTTGATCGTGAGAGCTTGTGATGGGCTAAGTTGGGACACCCCTCCAGGGTTATGATCTTTCGAAAGCCGTGCCCGCGGTTATGTGGCAGATTGGAATTTGTTAATGTCCGGTTGTACAAAACTTGACAGAGGATCCGAAGTAAAACACACAACTGTGTGAGTAACAGTGACTGTCTCTTTGCACTTTGAGAGAAGAACACGGTGGGGTTATGTTTGAATCGTAGGTAGTTCAGGATCTTTAGCGATCACTACTAGTTTGCGACCGTTTGCGTAGATGCTCATCTTATTCTTGTACTCGTAAGTTAGCCACCATATATTGCTTAGCGGCTGCTACAACCTCACCACTTTACCTCTTCGTACCTATTAACTTTGTTAGTCTTGTTACCCATGATTATGGGATTGCTGAGTCCTCGTGCCTCACAGATACTACAACAACAGTTGCAGGTGCAGGTTTCCGATGTCTTGACGTGAGAGCGATGTCCTTTTGTTGGAGTTCTTTCTTCTTCTTCTTCTTCACTCTTGGGTTAGGTTCCGGGTCGGCAGCCTGGGATAGCAGATGGATGTCGTTGTGCTTTTCATGTTTGCATCCGTAGTCGGATACCTTGTGTTGATGTTGTTGTATTCATGTGACTTGTGTGCATTGTTGTATCCCCCATGTATGTATGTAATGGTACGATGTAATGATATCCATCTTGCTAAGCGCCCGAAATGCGGTTGGGCCTGACAAACATTCAGCAACAAAGGTAGCGTTATCACGCTGAAGACATTTTCGACATGGAGGTTCAAATACTTCCTAAGCGGGACTGATCTATTGAGCACGAAGTGACTCGTTCTCTTTTTGAAGATCTTCATGAGCCACCCTCAATTTCTGAGGTATTTATTCCTTTGAAGATAATCATAGGAAAGCTTTTAATGCGTGGTTGAGAGGGTTTCATGACGACTTTCAAGTTCCTCGTACATAACATGAAGATTTTTGATGTCTTCAATTAAGGACTGAGATCGGGTCATTTCCGCGTCCAATATATCATCACTTTTGTCTAACAGTTTTTGAATATGTTCCATATCTTTCTGTTGTTCAGTTGCAACTTTAGCAAGTGTTTTGTAGCTAGGTTTGGATTCACAATCAGAGTCATCTTCACTTGAGGTTTGAAAGTAAGCATCGCGTGAGTTTACCTTGGCACCACGTTCCATGAAGCAGAAGGTGGGAGTAGAGTCATCCTCTTCCTTGGCACTTGTGTTGGTGATGAGGCCAGGGTCTTCTATGTTGAAGATGGACTTGGTGACATATGCCGAAACCAGAGCGAGGCTTGCCACGCCTGAATCGGACTCCTCTTCGGACTCCACCTCTGCCTCCTCAGAAGCAGACTCCTCTTCTGAATCCATCTCTTTGCCAACAAAAGCATGAGCCTTGCCAGACAAGCTCTTCTTGTGTGATGAAGACTTTGACGAAGACTTGTAAGAAGACTTTGAGAACTTCTTTTTCTTCTTGTCATCAGAACCATATTCATTGCTCTTCTTCTTGTTGTTGTTTTCGTTGTCCCACAGTGGACACTCAGAGATGTAGTGACCAGGTTTCTTGCACTTGTGGCAAGTTCTCTCCTTGTAGTCACGAGAGGAAGCTTCATCATTTCTTGAGCTGGATCTTGAAGACTTTCCGAAGTTCTTCTTCCTTGAGAACCCTATGAAACTTCTTCACAAGCATCGCTAGTTCTTTTCCAATGTCTTCAGGATCGTCAGAACTACAGTCAGATTCTTCTTCAGATGAGGAAACAGCCTTTGCCTTCAAGGCGCGAGTTCGGCCATAGTTGGGTCCATAGATGTCTCTTTTATCAGATAGCTGAAACTCATGTGTGTTGAGCCTCTCAAGTATGTCCAATGTTGAGGATATCGCTTATCGTTATCGTCTCGGTCAACTGTGGATTAGAGATTAATCGGAAATCGGCCGATTAATCGATTTTATCGGTCGACTATTAATCAGTTGTTTTTTTTGCAAATCCCAGGTTCCCAGCACTAACATATGCTATATTCAACACCACAAAATGTTGGACAAAAGTGTTACCTTGATTCCTTGTCGTTGAATCCTTGTATAATGACGAACAAAATAGGACAACAATACATATTGCATAACAAGGTCCACAAAACACAAATAAACATAGTTTTTGCAAACATAGTGCTACGAATAGGCTCGATTTATCGGTAGATTCCTGATAAATCGTTTGTCATAGCGATAAATCGGTCCAAATGATAAATGGTGAAGATAAGGCATAATCTTATCGGTCACCACAAGAGTAGCGATAAATCGGACGATAAATCGCTGAATCGGAAGATTTCTTGAACAGTGAGTATGTCAGACGGATCTAGAGTCTTGTAGTCAAGACGTTCTTGAATCATCAGGGCTAGGGTGTTAAATGAGCTGTCAAGTGATCTCAGGAGTGTCTTGAAGATTTCATGCTTTGTGATCTCAATGGTGCCCAGTGCATGAAGCTCATTGGTAATATCAGTGAGGTGATCAAATGTGAGCTGAACGTTCTCATTGTCGTTTCTCTTGAAGCAATTGAAGAGGTTGCGAAGAACACTAATCCTTGAGTCTCATTGGGTTGAGATGCCTTCGTTGACCTTGGAGAGCCAGTCCCAGACTAGCTTCGATGTTTCCAGAGCACTCACACGGCCATACTGTCCTTTGGTCAGATGACCACAGATGATATTCTTGGCAGTTGAATCCAGCTGAATGAACTTCTTGACATCAGCAGGAGTGACACCTTCACCGGCCTTGGAAACGCCATTCCTGACGACATACCAGAGGTCAACGTCAATAGCTTCAAGATGCATGTGCATCTTGTTCTTCCAGTAGGGGTAATCAGTGCCATCAAAGACAGGACACGCAACGGAGAGTTTGATTATCCCTGCAGTCGAAATAGCAAAAACTCCAGATGGTTAAACCGAATCACACAGAACAAGGGAGCACCTTGCTCTGATACCAATTGAAAGTGCAAGTTATCGACTAGAGGGGGGTGAATAGGCGATTTTTATGAAAGTCTTCAAAAACACATGGGCTTTGAAGACAAACGATAGAAATGAACCTATATGATAAGGAGCGGAACATAAACATATCCATACACACAATAGTCAAGCATGCATCATGAAGATAATACGAAGACTATTGACAGCTGGATAACATAGATCGAGATGGAAGATACAACTGAAGCTAAACAGTGAACAGTCTTCACACAGTGAAGTCAAACATATTAGACAAACAAGCAATGACTTCACGAAGACAAACTGAAATGTAAATGGAGTTGGGGATAGAACTAGTTGTTTGGTGAAGACAATGATTTGGTAGACCAGTTCAAGTTGATGTGTCAAATGTACATCTGGTTAGGGCGGCTAGGTATTCAAACCTGAGGACACATAGTCCCGGACACACAGTCCTTACCGTATTCCCCATGAGCTAAGAACACAGAGTCCTCGCCCAATCACGCGGGTAAGTCTTCAAGGTAGACTTCCGAACCTTAACATACTTCATTCACTAGCGATCCACAGTCACTCTAGGACGCTCAGAACGTGACGCCTAACCGGCTGGAGGAAGCATGATCCTCAAGTGTAACAAGTCTTCAGGTCACACAGACAGAAAGACTTCAGTGATGCTTAACTCTCTTTGGCTTTGGGTGTTTTGGGTTTTTTCCTCATAAGGATCTTTTCTCTCAAAGGCTTCAGAGGTGGGTTGCTCTCAAACGACAAAAGCCGTGCACTAACTCTGAGCAGCCACCAATTTATGGTGTAAGGGTGGGCTATTTATAGCCATGAGGCAACCCGACATGATATGTCCGAAATGACCCTTGGTCACTCGGGAACTGACACGTGTCCAACAGTCGGATTGTGAACACACACGGCAACTTCAATTGAGCTCCAAGTAAAGCTGACTTATCCAGCTATGGATAAGATTTGCTCTCATTTGTCTTCGCGTGCAGACATAGGTGTTTTGGTTGAGCATCACTTCAGTCTTTCGACTATGTTCACTTGGACCCCACTTAACGGTATGGTGGTTCCTATGACTTAAGAAGGAATAAAAAGAACTACGAAAGAAACTATGTCTTCGCATCCTATAATCTTCAATGAATGTCTTCATAGGTCATTATCTTCATGTGAATATCTTCACGCACCACCACTGACTTCAATGTCTTGACATATTTTTAGGGGTCATCTCTGGAAGTTAATCTGAATCTGTGAGGGACTATTACCTGTGTTATCCTGCAATTCTCATAAACACGTTAGTCCCTCAACAAAATTTGTCGTCAATACTCCAAAACCAACCAGGGGGCACTAGATGCACTTACAGCAGTGCTTTGGTGTCGGCAGCGCGACCCCAGTTCGTACCCTTATTGGTTCAGGAGGCCAATCTGGTGGGGGTCCGAATCGGAATGCAGGGACCGCTCCCCATATGGCTTCCCTTGATTCGGTGGTGTAGAACCACTCATTCTGCTACATATGGACAGTTTCGACAAAGTGGCACTCTAGCCACTGTACCTGTGTCAGCTTGCTGACCATGGCCCCTTCGTAGTCCGTGTGCTCGCCGCTGACCACGTTGTGTTTCACGTTGAACACCTTCAGCCACAAGCCGAAGTGCGGCTGGACACGGAGGAGTGCCTCTCATACGACGATGAAGGTCGAAATATGGAGGACGGAGTTGCGGGCTAGGTCATGGAAATCCAGCCCATAATACAACATTACCCCCCACACAAAGTGGTGGAGGGGAAATCCTAGCACCCTAAGGAAATGAGAAATTAAAACTACCCTCTCGCCCGGCTCGGTAGTGGGGATGATCTGGCCCTTTTTCAGGGCTCAATGGGAAACGTTGGCCGACCAGTAGCCGGCCGCCTTCAACTTCAAGATCTCCTCATTGGTGACAGAGGAGGCCTCCCACTTCCCATTGGCATCGGCCATGGTCGAAGGAGGTGATGGAAACAGGAGGAAAGAGCATTGCAGCTCTCAAGAACTACGAATGCGGAAGGAAGGAGAAGGCGTGTGATGCAGACTATATCGTCCACCCTTTAAAGACTGTGGGAAGGCCAGGGATCCCTTCTTTTGGGCCGTTGGCCTCTCCACTTCCCGATATCTTTCCAACGTTATTATCGGTGAGGGGAATAAAAATCATTAACCATATCCCCGAAAAGAGGGACACGATCGCCACCTTGAGGGGACGTGCAGATCATGGCGTCAACCTCGAGCTGCGCTTCAAGAAATAGTGGCTACTTGGCATTATGGCAGGAAGTGACTCTTCGTTGAAGGAGAAAAAGTTGTCAGATAAAGGCACTATTGGTGCTCGAGCTATATTTTTAGTACCTTCGGTGTTAACAAAGGTAGTTGTTCAAACTCTGGACATTACTTGGTACCGGACAGAGGGGAGACTTGCTGAAGAACTCACCTCTGAAACCAAACACTGGTCGGGCAGATGAATACTGAATACAAGTCTCCGCTTTGGAGGCAAGTTTGTGGGCTAGTGAGTTAGTAATGGACTAAGGGGTCCTCGAGGTGACGAACCATTGTACACGGGCCTGACTAGTGGAGCCGTAATATGACATGGGTTCTACGAAGCCGTGGTGTTCCCTCCAAGTAAACAAGGCGCCAGATCTCTTTTATTCCTTATAGTAATCTATCTTCGGTAACCCTAACCCTATTACTGTCTATATAAACTGAAGGGTATAGTCTTTAGGGGGAGAACTATCTTCATCCCCAATAGCCTAGGGTTCAATCATACTTATCTCGAGGTAGATCTACTCTATAAACCACGATATACAATCAATACAATCAAGCAGGATGTAGGGTTTTACCTCTTCAAGAGGGCCCGAACCTGGGTAAACACTATGTTCATCGTTCCTTGTTACAATCGATCTTAGATCCATAGCTCGGGATCCCTACCCCGAGGTCTACCGGTTTTCACACCGACAAATTTGATAAATAGATAGATTGATAGATGCAAATTAAATAATAGGAAATAAAAAGTAGTGAGATATTTTTGGGTTTTTGATAATATCGATCTAAAACAAAAGAGGCAAATAAATTTGAAACACAAATAGCCCGGTGGCCGTAGGTTTCACTAGTGGCTTCCCTCAAGAAAATAGCATATGGTGGGTACACAAATTACTGTTGGAAATTGATAGAAGAGCAAATAATTATAACGATACCCAAGACAGTGATCATTGATATAGGCATCACGTCCAAGATTAATAGACCGACTCCTGCCTGCATGTACAACTATTACTCAACACGTCAACCGCTATCCAGCATGCATATAGTGTGTTAAGTTCATGGAGAAATGGAGTAATTCCTTAAGAACGACGACAATATGTAGACCAGATCTATTCATGGAGGAATAGACGCCATCATTTTGTCCTTAATAGCAATGATACATGCGTGTCATGTCTGTTTCTATCATTGAGATTGAGCACCGCAAGATCGAACCCATTACAATGCACCTCTTCCCATTGCAAGATAAATCAATCAAGTTGGACAAACAAAACCGAAATATCATAGAAGAAATATGAGGATATAATAATCATGTATGGATATGAAATAGCTCTTATCATAAACTCACAATTCATCGGATCCCTACAAACACACCACAAAAAGAATTACATCGAATAGATCTCCAAAGAGAACATTGCATTGAAGATCAAAAAGAGAGAAGAAGCCATCTAGCTACTGCATATGGATCCGTAGGTCTATGGCAAACTACTCACACATCATCGGAGGAGCACCAATGAGGATGATGAACCCCTCTGTGATCGTGTTCCCCTCCGGAGGGGTGCCGGAAAAAGGCTATAGATTGGATCTCATGGTTCTGGAACTTGCGGCGGCTGAAACAATTTTTCATCGACTACTCTAGGCTTTCTGGAATATTTGGGATTTATAGTGCTGGAGGTTGGTTGAAAAGAGTCTCGTGTGCTCCACAACCCACCAGGGCGCCCCAGGGGCCTGGGGGCACACCATGGTGTCTTGTGTTCCCCACGGGCCTCCCCTCGTGCACTTCCTTGACTCCCTTGATGTCTAGTGGTCCAACAAAAATCTCCAAAAAAATCATGGCAATTGGACTCTATTTGATATTAATTTCACGCAAAGTTAAAAACAAGAAAAAAATAGCAGCTGGCCCTGGGCACTATGTGATAGGTTAGTCCCAAAAAATGATATAAAGTTGCTGGAAAATTATTGTAAAACATCCAAGAATGATAATATAACAACATGGAACAATAAAAAAAATAGATATATCCGATGCCCCGATGGGTTGAACATATGCATTCCCTCATCTGTGTGAACTCGTAAGTCATGCGGCTGATACTCTAGTGGATTTTTGTTAGATACAATTTCAACACTTCAACTTCTTCGAAAGCAAGAACTAAATGAGAAGTTGTGCATTGGAGAAGTGGGAGTCAACCTTGAAATTTGTGTTCATGCCCATGGACACGATGTAGACCTTATCATTGAATCTTCTCATAAAAATAATTCTTGTTGTGTTTTAAGTTAATTTTGTATCTTAATGTTATCATTTACAATCATGGTTTCGACCATATTGTTCTCCATTCTTTTCATTTCTTGGACAAGTTAAAATACTTATCTTCTACAGATCAATACAACTGTCCAACCTCAATCCTGCTCCACTTTCGAGTATTACCTCCTAGTATCTCAAGGATATCATACCATTGCACTAAATCCTATGAATTTGTGCTGAAGTAATACCTTTCCCTATCATATTCACTCCATGGATTCTGGTTTGTCGTCAACTGAGAACACCGAATATTGAATCGAGTCCACACTCCATTTAATAACTTTTAGTCAAATTTGTTGCTTATGAGTTTGTACTCGATTATGTCATCCCTAGTCGAATGTCTACACATCATCCTCGTCATCCTAAAGCTTCGAGCTTTTAGCATCTTATTGTTTGTCTTAAAAGGCAACTCTGACTCTGAGCTTGCAATCTTATCTACGGTTCTGATAACCTTTTGCTTCATCATTCCTTTTGCTTGATGTCATCGATGATCGAGTACATCCTCAAGAAACCTCTCAACTAATGTGTCGTGATCATCGTCATAATTTTAACTTCTTCTGAGATATCAAATGAATTCATGATGAGAAATTCCATGCTTTCCCATCGGCGATCTATGTTATGATCGACCAAATCCATGCCTTCCTTCCAAATAGATACTTGGTCTTGTTTTGACTGTAATTTAAGTTCCTTTCTATTCAACTAATGCTATGTTCTACTATGGGATATTACCATCTTTTATGTCAAGTATGTTGTGAGAATTTCACAACCTATTAAGAATTCTTGGTATAGTGATAATTCTCACCATCACCATTCTTTCTTGGTTACCGTGGTGTTTCTAACCGCAATACCAACAAGGGAGCGGTGATGCTTGGATTATGTTCTTCTAGCAACCCTATTGCTTTGAAGTTAATGGTCGATAGTTTCATCCTAAGTCTTTTCGTTATTGAATCACCATTCTAACATTGATCGTGCTGCTTGGTCCATATTTCCAGGTGCATTTTCGTTCAAAGTTTAATTGTGGATGTTCACCTCAAACATACATCATTGTATTCTTTGGTTTGTGCAATGCTATCACCTTGTGCACTTAATTATGAGAATCCATGTTTATGGATATCTCATGGAATTGTTGCTGATCCCGTCGGCCACATCATCATATTTTCCTTGTTGAAATTGTTTGACTTATTTTTAAATTGTTTCCGATGGATCCTATGTGTTCTAAGTCCGGTCTTTACATGAGGAGCATGTCAATGCTACCTCAAAGCATAAATGTTGTATTCCGAACATCAACAAGAGCATTTTAAGTGCAATGATAAATGTTTCTTGATCAGTTATCCTAACATCGTTGTATGGGTACACATCATGATTATTCTTACCCCTTTTATCCAAATGATCATGACTTTGATCTCCTGACACGTTTATGCCCTGCTTAACCTTGGGAATGATATACTCCTATTACTTGTGTTTAATCAAATTTTCCTTGGTTTGTTTAAACTGATCATCACATTTTTCTTTCTTTTTGGTTTGTTTACCCTCTCTCGTGATTTACATATAATATAAGTAGTAATGATTCTCTGTTTATGTACCACCTCGATGTACACTCTATCAGTAGAACCCTGTTACTATTGTTCATGACATTCCGGTAACCACCGATGGATGGGAATTTTGCCCGGTCGTCCACCTCGTTCAACGAGCAGGAAACTGGTTCTCTTCGTCCCTCGTCATTGCTACCGATGTCGTTGCCAACATAACTGACAGGCTATTCTATGACATGCCTTGCTATCATGACGGTGCAAGATGTCAGCGCCCTTCCTACTGTTAATCCACATGGTGGGACCATAACCCATATTTCCACAGGATTGAAACCTGACTCTCATGTACACCCTTGTTTCTAAGTTATTCCTCGCGCTTGGCTCTGTATGAAACTCATGAGCCACCTTCCTAAAGATGATCTACTCTAGTATCAAACACAATATTTAGTATCGTTACTCTGAAGCCCTTTCTCCTTCTAATTAGGCATCGAACGGTTGTCTGCCTGCTCGAAACTTCTCATGATACCTTCTTACTTTGCAGGCGATATTTTTTAAAGTTACAATTCGAGAGTAACTTTCCACCACCTTCCCGGTGTTATCTACCTGATAAGTGGCCTTGTAGAGGACCGTTGTTCCGAAGTTACCCGTTGTCCTTTCGCAAGTACGATAAAAATCTCGAAGAAAGGATGACGACTTCATCATGACGACCTAGAGCGGAGGAATGAAGACGTCAACAGAAGGGATCGACTTCTTTGAGAAGAGCAACCTAGAACGAAAAGATACATTTGAATTTCGTAACCAATTCCTTCCCCATAGCTCTACCTCTTAAATCTCGGTATGAGATTTCTTGTAGTGGAGGATATTTATAGCGCCTAGATAATTAAGCTACATTAATCCCATGTTAATGGTGTCATGTGATCATAATTACTAATGTTAATCTCACTTTGGTCCTACTCACAATTCAATTTCAATTTCAAATTATAAGTGAATTAATAAAATTCCCAACATGAAAACTAAAGTTGTTGAAATGTGGCCAATAATTCGTAGGTAAATATGGTGGAGAACCAACATTTTTAAAAGTGACCAAATGCCCAAAAATAAATAAAACAAGGGCTAAAACAATTATTTATATGATTTTAAAATAATAAATGTGTACAAGCTAATTAATTAATGTGCCAAATTATTTGTCGCAGTGGAATGTTTTGAAACACGATTTTAGTTGCTATGTGGTATTTTATAAAACTAAATTTATTAGAGTATAAATATAAAATTGTAAAATAAAATAAAAAACAAAACAAAAGATAAAAATGGAAACCTCCCACCCCCACTGGGTCTCGGCCCAGCTGGCCGGCCCAGCCGCCCCCTCTCGCCTACATACCCCTAACCCTAACCACCACACACCCCGATCACGCCTACTTCTCAACCTATCACCCTCCTCTTACCCCGAACTACATCACATCCCCGTCGCCAGCGCGCGCCATCGCCACACCTCCCATTGCCCGACCCCAACGCCCCCCGACCCCCTCGCTCAACTACATGGCTTTGTGAGCGCCCTCCCTTTCTCCTCTCTGCCTCCCTCGCCCGCCCGCTTGTCCGCCACAGCACGCGGTGTGGTCAACATGGTCAATAAACGAGAGTCATCGAAAGAGTACTGTACGTGGAGAGGCTAATAGTGGGAACGCACCAGGTCCATGGAAGCACACAAGGAGCCGCCTCCTTATTACACAAAAATAAACTTATTCCTCCCCCTGAAATCTGGGACCCATCACCTATATCTTCGCAAGGAAGGAAGTGCTTCCCTATTTCTGCCCCTGACAGCTATGACGCACTAGCAACATCTTCGCACGTGGAAGTGCCTCCCTATTACGGGAAAAAATGATCCACCCCTGACAGCTTGGACCCGCCAGCTATATATTCGCACGCGAGGAAGTGCCTCCTCATCCTTCCTGATAGCTGGGACCCACTCGGTCGAAGTATACATAGCGTTATCAGTCTGGTCACGAATGTGTACGTAAATAGCGGTCGATCGGTCTCTCTATAGCGATTAACCATGGCTGAGTAAGGAGTGGCATGTGTCGTACGTACAACCAGGCTAAATGGAGTACACACACATACAGCCATGCTCCAAAACTACTGGCACATACATACATACGAGTGGGGTCTCGAGGGCGTTCTCGCACATATGTACGACCTGGGCTCGTGTACATGAAGACAACAACAATGGCATCCTGGTCATCGGCAGCCAGACGGTTGGGTCAGAATGGAGAAACAACATCGTGTTCATCGGGGAAAAAAATGAATCATGTTCATTGGGATCCAACTGGCTTGAACGGAACAACCGAAACATGGTATGGCATATCGCAAAATAGAGGAAAATGGCCTTCTGTTTGAGCGCGTACAGTTGAAACGGGGTCATGTTCATCGGGAGGAGTCTGCCGTACTGCAAATTGGAGGAAACAATTTGATCAACCGAGTACGTTCGAAATGGGATCCTGTTGATCAGGAGGGGTCTGGCGTGCCGCAAAATAGAGGAAATGAACATTCATTTGAGCTCTATGGTTAAAAAGGGGGTCATGTTCATCGGGAGGGGTGTGGCGTACCGCAAAACGGGACTGCACGGGCTACTATTCATCCACCGTCTACTGCCTCGCTCCAGCCTCCACGAGCTACAGTTCGTGCACCGTCGACTTCCTCCTGCCTCCACCAGCTACTGTTCATCCACCGCGGCTTCCTCCTGGCTCCACCATCTACTACACATAAACGGGCTTCTTTTTATCCAGCCTCCACTGGCTACTATTCAACCAGCCCTCCACGGGGTCCTGTTCATCCACCCCCAACCGGCTCGGGTGTGGCGGCCTCCTCTCGAGGTCCTGCTCATCCAACGGCAACCGCCGACTACCACGGGGTCCTGTTCATCCAAGCCCCAACAACGGTCACTGTTCATTAAGAGGCGGGTTCGATCGGCTTCATTTAGCACTAGTAGCGAAGGAATCGCTCGGGTTCAGCTAACAACCAAGGGATTGATCTCTCGAGTTCAGTAACGAAGCTAGTGCAATCACCCGGGTGCAGTAACCGAACGCCTTGCTCGGGTTCAGTTAGAGCCCAACGCCTCACTCACACGCGCGTATGTATACAAGAGAAATGCTCAAACCTCCGTGCATCTCTCTGCCCTGAGCACCCACCGTAACCGGGAACTCCCCGAAATTTTCCTCGCCCTCGCTTCTGCCATGATTTTTTCCGTTATGGACGGCCCATAGAATGTCAGGCATGTGCATCTCTGGCCCGCCCAGGACGAAAAGCCCATTTTCTCTCATGCTTTTTTATCATAGAAGTAGGAGCCCACCACATCTAGCTATGATGATACCGGTTTTTGTCAAAATTATCTTCATAGAAGTGTCATAAGCATGGCAAAAAATTATTTTAGCCAAAATTTCACGGATGTGTCTTTTTTTGGTAGTGTATACTCATTCTTAATGTCATTACTTCACATAAGATTAGCACATGATATTTTTCATTATTTTCTTTATTTTGATTGAGACATAAAAAGTAAAGAAGCAAAAAATCAAACTAATCTTTATTATATAACTCTCAACTCGATTACAAAGATAAATATATCATGAACTAATACATGGAAAGTAGATCACACTAAACTTTTATTTAACTAGATCACAAAAATACTAAGGATCGAACTAAACCTTGCGAAGAAAGTAAAAGTGATGGTGATATGATACCGGGGCACCTCCCCCAATCTTGGCAAAAGCCAAGGGGAATGCCCATACCCATGTACTCAAGTCTCCTTCTTTGATGATGAAACATTTCTTGATTCGTCCTTTAACTTGAGTAGATGCATCAATTTGCAATTGATACTCCAAAGTATGGTGTTTTTCTATTCCAAAAGAATAACTTCACGAGTGAGGTAAGTATTCTGAACACAGACTGTTTCAACGGTCTGTAGAGCTTCAATCTTAGAGGGGGAGAGATGATCAAGGTAGGGTTTGAGGATATCTCCCTCAGTTTCAGCCTTCTTCGGTGGGATGGTCTATCTTCCTACATCCTTGTCTGCCTTCTCCTCCTCGGCACCATCCTCCTTGATTCCCTCTCGCTGGAGTTCTATCTTCATCAACCAAGCATCTTCTCCTACGTTGTTGGACGAAGAGGAAGACATGATGTTTGGCTTGATAGATCTGGCCAGAAATCAGCACGAAACAAGAACAGAGGATCTTTCTGCAATGCGGTGGTCAAATCGTTCGGGGGTATATATAGAGAACTTTTATATAAGGAAATACGTGTACTACAAGAAAACAGAGTCCGGAAGGTGCCTGTGGGGCCCACTACCCACCAGGGCACGCTTGGGGGAGGTGGTGCGCCCTGGTGCCTCGTGGGCACCCGGGTTGCCTTCCCGTGTGTTTCTTATTTTGTATTTTTCTAAATACACCAAAACTGACAAAGAATATTTTTGCGGATTTTTCTTAATCGATTTACTTACCGTATCATGTACCTCTTCCTTTTGAGGGTTTTGGAAGGTCTCTTTTATGTATTCCTGCGATGTCATAGTTTGAATAATATTAGTTTCAACAATAATAGGTGTACCTGAAATATAGTGCTTAATTCTTTGTCCATTGACCACCTTCGGATTAGTGCCTTCGGAATATTGATCTTAATAGCTCCAAACCAATAAACTTCTTCGATAATATATGGTCCTTCCCATTTGGAGATAAGTTTTCCAGAAAAAAAAACTAAAACGAGAATTGTACAATAGAACATACTCACTCAATTTGAATTCCCGCTTTTGAATTCTTTTGTCATGCCATCTTTTAACTTTTTCTTTAAATAATTTGGCATTTTCATAAGCTTGGGTTCTCCATTAGTCTAGTGAGCTAATATCGAATAACCTCTTTTCATCGGAAGTTTGAAATCATAGTTGAGTTCTTTAATTGCCCAGTATGCCTTATGTTCTAACTCAAGAGGTCAATGACATGCTTTTCCACAAACCATTTTATATGGAGACATACCCATAGGATTTTTATAAGCTGTTCGGTAGGCCCAAAGTGCATTATCTAATTTCTTAGACCAATTATTTCGCAATCTATTGATAGTCTATTGCAAAATTAAATTTATTTCTCTATTGCCTAATTCAACTTGATCACTAGTCTAGGAGTGATAAGGAGATGCAATTTTCGGAAATCACCATGAATAAAATGTGAACTACCAATAGTCATTAAATATCTAGGACTCCAAGCCCCGGGAAGATAACTACTTTAAGTATTTTAATGGAGGTGTTATGATCAACACTACTAGTTGGAATAACTTCTACCCACTTAGTGACATAATCAACAATAACCAAAATATGTATGTACCCGTTAGTGGAATGAAAAGGTCCCATATATCAAAGCCCCAAACATCAGATGGTTCAATAAAAAGTGAATAATTCATAGGCATTTCCTGACGTCTACCAATATTACCAATTCTTTGACATTCATCACAAGAAAGGACGAACTTACAAGCATCTTATAAAAGAGTGGCCAAATAAAACCCATACTATAATACCATGTGTGCAGTTCTATCTCCCGCATGGTGTCCTCTGTATGCCTTGGAGTGACACTTCCATAGGATTTGTTCCTGTTCTTGCTCGGGTATACAACGACTAATAGTACCATCTACTCCTTCTGTATAAAGATGTGGGTCACCCCAAAAGTTACGTCTTAAATCAAAGAATATTTTTTTCTTTTGTTGGTAGGTTAAACAAGGTGGTATATATCTAGCCTCAATGTAATTATCATAGTCAGCAAACCAAGGAGTGCTATGTGAAGCATTAATGACAGTAAGTGGTTCATCAGGGAAACTACCATCAATAGGTAGTGGGTCATCAAGCATATTTTCTAACCTAGACAAGTTATCTACTAAGGGGTTCTCAATTCCTTTTCTATCAGTGATATACAAGTAAAATTCTTCTAGCAAAAGAACCAACCTAATAAGTCTAGGTTTAGCATCTTTCTTCTCCGTAAGATATTTAATAGCAGCATGATTGGTGTGAGCAATTACTTTTTAATCTACAATGTAAGATCTAAATTTATCACAAGGAAACACAACTGCTAAAAATGCTTTCTCTATAGTAGCATAATTTGGTTGGGCAATGTTTAGATTTTCTCTAGTATCATGGATAACTTTTAATTTTTTATCAATTCTTTGTCTAGAACAGCCCCAATAGCAGAGTCACTAGCATCACACATAATTTCAAAAGACAAGTTCCAATCAGGTGGTTGAACAATAGGTATGGTGGTTAAGGCTTTCTTAAGTGTTTCAATGGCTTCTACATAATCATCATCGAAAACAAAAGGAATATCCTTCTGTAATAAATTGGTAAGAGGCTAGAAATTTTAGAGAAGTATTTAATAAACCACTATATAAACCAGCATGACCAAGGAAACTACGAATACCTTTAATATCTTTAAGACATGGCATTTTCTCTATTGCGTTAATTTAGCTATATCCACCTCAATACCTCGTTCAGAAATTTTATGCCCCAAGAAAATACCTTCATTCAGCATAAAGTGGCACTTCTCCCAATTCAAAACAAGATTAGTTTGCACACATCTCTGGAAAACATCAAGGTTGCTTACGCAATTATCAAAAGAAGTTACATAAGCGGAAAAATCATCCATGAAAACCTCAACAATATTTTCACAAAAGTCAGTAGCATTCATACATCTTTGAAAGGTAGCAGGTGCATTGGAAAAACCAAAAAGCATATGATACAAAAGGGCGAGTAAAGGTGGTTTTCTCTTTATCAGGTTGTGAATCATATATTTGAGAGAAACCAGAATATCTATCAACAAAGAAAAAGTGTGTGTGATTTGACAATCTTTCTAGCATTTAGTCAATGTAAGCCGAATGATAATGATCTTTCCTAGTTGCTTTATTTAATTTTCTAAAATCAAATAACATCCTATAGCCAGTCACAATTCTTTGTGGAGTAAGTTCATTTTTATCATTAGGAATAACAGTAATACCTCCTTTCTTAGGATCACAATGAACTGGACTTACCCATCTACTACCAGGTATAAGATAAATTATACCTGCTTCCAGAAGCTCTAATATTTCATTTCTTACCACTTCTCTCTTTTGGGGATTTAATCATCGCTGATGATAAACATCGGGTTTAGCATTTAGTTCCATATTAATCTTGTGTTGACAGAGAGTGGGACTAATGCCCTTTAGGTCATCAGGAGTATATCCAATAGCAGCATGGTGCTTTCTCAGAGTTTTGAACAATATATTTTCTTCATGCTCTGTAAGGTTAGCACTGATATTAATATGATATATCTTCTTTTCTTCAAGATAAACATATTTCAAAGTATCAGGTAATTGATTTAATTCAAACACAGGGTCGCCCTTAGGTGGAGGAGGACCTCCTAAGGTTTCAACATGCAAGTTCTGCTTGAGAATAGATTGTTATTCAAAGAAAAACTTAACTAATTCATTTATTTCATGCATATGCATATCATTTTCATGGTCTAGCAAGTATTGTTCTAATGGATAAGTAGGTGGAATAGCAATAGAAGCAAGACCAATTATTTCATCCTTGCTAGGCAATTCCTTATTACGACATTGCCTACGAAACTTAGGGAATTAAACTCATGAGACACATCACATAAAATTAACACTTGTAGTTTCTTTCTTGCAATCTATTTTAGTATCGACAGTGTTCAAGAAAGGTCTACCAAATAATATGGGACGAAAGTCATATTGTCGCGAACCAAGAAATGAGAAATCAGTAGGGTATTTTATTTTCCCACACAAGACTTCAACATCCCTAACAATCCCAAGTGGTGTGATAGTGTCTTTGTTTACAAGTTTAATAGTGACATCAATATCTTCTATTTCAGCGGGTGCAATATCGTGCATAATTTATTGACATAAGGTAAAAGGGGTATCACTCACACTAGCACCCATATCACATAAACCATGCTAACAATGATCTCCTATTTTGACTTAGACGACAGGCATGCCAACAACTGGTCTATTCTTATCTTTAGTATCGGGTTTGGCAATGCTAGCAGCTTCATCACAGAAGTAAATAACATGCCCATCAATATTATCGACTAAGAGACCTTTAAACATAGCAATACTAGGTTATACTTTGATATGTTTAGAGGGTCTAGGTGCTCTATTTTACTTTTGTTAACCAAGGTTGATACTTTAGCATGTTCCTTTATCCTAACAGGGAAACATGGTTTTTCAATTTAAGCGGTAGGCACAACTAAGTCAACATTGTAAATGATAGTTTCTTCTTTAACTCTGTACATCCCAATTTTCAATTTGGATGTTATCATAGATCATTCATATGCATTCATCATTTGAGCATTTTGAATTTGATTTTATTTAGAAATTGATCCAAAGACTTTAAGCAACTTAAGGAGCCAAGTGAGAGAGTTGGAAGTTTACCAAAGAGAACCCACAAATTTTATTATTTTCCAAGTGGGGTTGGATCAAATATTATTTTTACCAATTTTCATTTTCAATATTTTTAAAATAATGAGAGAAGATAATATGACTTCTTCAAAACAGAATAAAAATGTTGGAATTTGAATTTTGAGTAAAAATATATTTATTGGATTTTTATTTGCAAAAATATTTCTTTTTAATATTTTAATTAGTACTAAAAATTTATTTTTATTTTAGGCATTTAGGCCCAGAAAAATGTTCACCGGGTCATAAATAAGGCCCTAAATACATGTGAATTTTTCTATAATTTTTAAAAATATTTTTATTGTCTTTTTCTATTTTTCTATATTTTCAGAAAAATATTGTTTTTTTTAAGTTTCAGACCGGGCCGACTGGGCCAAAGCCTAGCCGGCCCACTCCCGCGACACCTCCCTCACCGTGGCCGACCGGGACACCTCCCGGAGTCCGGCACCGACACGGCCGCCGCGACCCCTCGTGTAAGCCGAGGCACCCCGGGGCCTTTGAAAGCCGCCGCCCCGGACCCCCTCTCTCCCCTTGAGCCACCGTCTGCGCCGCGCCACCGCCGCCGCCCACGCCTCGCGCCATCCCGCGCGTCAGGCCCGCCGCCGTCGCCCGCACCCGCCACCTCGCCCTCCCCTCGTGCAGCGCAGTCGCCGGAGTTCGGTGCCGCCGAGCTCGACCCATCGCCCGTCGCCCGCCACCCGACTCGTCACCTCGACCCAACCCATTTTCGGTAAAAACCACCGTCGTTTTTTTATTTTTGTTTTTTGTTTTTTTAACCTAGATCGTATTTTTAGAAAACCATAGATCTGTTTTTTGGTTTTTATTAAACAACGAATGTCCACTGCTTAGTTCAGAAGAACGAATGTTCGCTATTTAGTATTTTCTTTTTCTGTTTATTTTTGTCAGGGGCCTATCCACGATTAAAGGTTTTACAAATTAGTCCCTAATCTTCAAACGATCACTACTTTTTGCTCGTTAGTCAGAATTAGATGAAACCAACGCCAAACTCTTCCTTTTGATCTCATCTTTCTAGTAATACAACTCATATCTATTTTTGAAAGTTTTAAAATTTCAGTTCAAACAGATTTGTATATGAACTTCTTTCGACCGTAACTTGAGTTTCATAACTCCGTTTGAGTTGATTCCTTTTGCAAATCAAAGCTCTTGACCTAAACTTTTTGATAAGGCCAAATTCAATTAATTTTGTTACTGCTAGAAATTGTTTTCTATTGCAAGAGTTATTCATTTGTTTTCGAGACTTTTTGAGATCTGTTCTTCGATTCTGTTGCATGATTGCTTATGTATGATATTCTTTGATTGCGATAGAATTTCCGTAGTGCAAAGCGTGCTACTACGAGTCACTAGGTTTCACCGATCATTAGCAAGGCAAGTTCATACTTTGATAATACTTTCAATACCTAGTTTTTATTGCATAAGTTCTATCCTCAAAGATTGCATAAGTGGGACTTGGATACATGTGGTATTGCTGAGTAGTTCATAAGGTAGGAACCCAATGACTTGATATCAACCCAGGGAATATATGCTTTGTTACGTATTGCTTAGCCATGCTCGTAGACGTGGATTGGTATGTGAGATTTCATGAAAGTTGTGAGTGTAATAACAACTAAGGGAATGTTTAAGGTGGCAACTTCTATACACAACTGGGTGGATTGGTTGCAGGGCACCTGGAGAATCCAGTGTTGTCCTAGGATATCCCGGGGGAACCAGGTGATCATCCTCTGCAGAGTGTCTCGATCTTCCGATCATGGATGTGGTCGAGTCTTGTGGGGAAATGTGCATAAACCTCTATAAAGTGTACAATCTATTCATGAGTAGTCGTGTCCCCGGTTATGGACATATGGAGTATCCCGATATTTGAATTATGGACTGATCTCAACACTCTATTAGAATTAACTTGTTGGGTTATTAATGACTTTGATTATTTTTGGGATTGAGATGGAGAACCCATTTCTCAATATTGCTTAATTAAACTGAGTAGTAAATAAAATTTATTCCTTTGTTGTAGGGAAAAATTAGCTTTATGCAAAAATAAACCATACAGCCTCCGCCAGCCAAATATGCATATAGTTGTAGACATTTGTTCATCATTACTTGCTACAGTGTGTTCTTGCCAGCATATTCAATGTGCTGACCTACACGGCTACAATGTCTCATGTTGCAGAGTTTTCCGACAAAGAATAAGGTGCAATAAGGTCGTTGTCATGCACTCAATGTTTGCCGTGGACTTGGATGGACTCAACCTATCTTCAATGTTTTCGAAATTCATATTAGTTCATTATTGTTAGATGGCCTTCAGCCATATTTTTGTAATAAGACTCTCTATGAGGATTCTTTGATGTAATAAAGTGTGATCGAAACTCTATTATAAATCCTCGAGGTACTGTGTGTGTGTTTGTATACCGATCTAGGGATGACACTGAGCACACACTCTCCGATCCATTGGGATCGAGGTCGCTACAAAGATGGTATCAGAGCCAAGTTGATTGTAGGACGCGACCACTAGGATAAGCCACATGATGCTCTTCTCTACTCATTCTAATCCTTCTCTATTTCTATTCTATAGATGTCAGACCCCGGGAGCAAGTTCACCCAGACTGATGATGACACCCCTTTCGGAAGACACTTGAAGGAAGTCATGAGGTACCTGCACGTCGGAATAGCATGTATAACTGGAAATTTCTATGGAATGTTGCCGGAAGAGGAGTGTTGGAAGATCAAAGTTAGTGTTCCAGGGAGGACTATTGCACCAGTCACGGAACCTCTTGAGCTTGCTGATACGTCCAAAACGTATCTATAATTTCTGCTTGCTCCATGCCACTTTTGGGTGATATTGCTATGATATTCATACACTTCCATACACTTTTGATCATATTTGGACTAACTTACTAATCCAGTGCACCCCAGTGCCAGTTTCTGTTTTCGGCTGTTTTTGTATTTCAGGTTTTCACGTTTCGAGAACTGCCCAGAAAAATCCAGACAAATTATATAAAAAATTAGCGAACCGGAAACAACACTGCGTCCGAAGGGCAGCCTGGGGGGGGCCACAGGGGCTCCAGGCGCCCTGTGGGCGCCCCCCCTGGGCCGCGCCGGGGGGCGCCTGGGCCCCCCTAGGCTCCCCCGGTGCCCTACTTTGGCATATATATAAAGGGTCCTCCGTAACCCTCAGAATAGGACTTCTTTTCGCGATCCCATCTCTGTTCCGCCGTCGCCGCCGCTTCCAAGATTGGGAGCACCAGGAGAACTCTTCCCGGCACCCTGCCGGAGGGGAGGATCACCACCGGGAGCTTCTCCACCACCATGGACGCCTTCCGGATGACTCGTGAGTAGTCTCCCTTGGACCATGAGTCCATGACCAGTAGCTATGTGATGTTCTCCTCCCGTTCTTGTGCTTCACTAATTTGTCCTCGTGAGCTGCCCTACATGATCGAGGCACCTATGTAATCCTTATGCTGTTGCTATGTTGAGTTTGCTGGGATCCGATGGATTATGAGATTATGTTCAGATTGATCTTGAGTAATATATTTGATTCACCTCTTTCATATTTTAGTTCATAAGTAATTCTTGCATGTTCTCCGTTGTTATTTATTGCTTTGGCCGAGTAATAGGTAGTGACTCCAAGAGGGAACGTTATGCTCGATTGTGGGTTCATGCCCCTCGATGACTAGCTTGAGTGACAGAAACATGAGTCTAGGGGATGTGCTGTTGCCACAAGGGGGAAAACAACGGTGCTTGTGCCCGCGGGTGCAAGGATTGTTTACTTTGCGCAAATTTCTTTTAATGCAGTTGTCTGTTGCATTGAGTTTACACTATGGGTGGGACTCGCAACTTAATACCAGCGAGAAGTTCTGGATAGATATCTCAAGGTGGATGATTAGTAGTAGATATTGATGGATTTCGATCTACTTACTTTGGCGTACCGCCCATGCTTTGAACCTCAACCTTTCTTGCAATGTAATCAGCATTTGTATGCGCTCGTGGGTCCTGTCAATTGCCCAGCTGTAATTTGTTTACCTCACATAGCTGTTTTATCGTCTTTTGGGAGAGAGACATCACTAGTAAACATCATGAGACTCCGGTCCATATTACCATCATTGATCACATCCACTATTTACTTTTCGTTATTTACTTACTATTGCAAAACACTATCTATCACTACTTTCATATTGCTTTTAACCCTTTGTGAACTACAAGGCCGGAGAGATTGACAACCTCTCTGTACTCGTTGGGAGCAAAGTTATTTGTATCTGTGTGCAGGTCCACGTTGATTGCTAATTGCGCCGTTAGCAATTGACACCTACTTGTTGAACCTAGGAGTCTCTGGGGATTCGATCCTTGGCATCTTTGCTAGGGGAAAACACTTCTACTTACTGCATCTTACACCTTCCACTTGGGGTAACCAACGAGGGGTTCGAGGCCCATCAAGGAGTATTTTCTGGCGCCGTTGCCGGGGACTCCACTCTTCAGGATAGGGGAGTTATATGCTATCTTTTACCTTTGGTTTTTAGTCTTGTTAGTTTACCTTTCATTTTTGCTTTAGTTCCTTTTATCAAAAATCACAAAAATAGTTATCTTGCTTGCTTGCTACTATGGGTTCTACCAAAAACACTAAATGGGAGGAGTACACCCCTACTTCCATTGCCCCACTTATCTCTGACGGGATTTATAAAAAAATAAACCTTGTGATTATACTAGTTATGATGGAGAGTTATGCCCATGGCATGGTCTTCCAGGAAAAAAGTATGAGCCTCAGTTTAAAATTGCTCCTAAGCTTCCCGAAACTTGGGAAGATGTTCAAACTCTTATAATAGAGAGCGAATTAAACAAAGAGGATGACACTACAATTCTGCCCACTAATGATAAAATTGATTTTGATAATTGTAGTATTTCAGAAGTTGTCGCCTTTCTGCAAGGAATGGCTAAGGATCCCAACACTAGCACGCTTAATCTTGCCTTCACAGAGCATATCACTAATGCTCTTATCAAAGCTAGGGAGGAGAAACTTAGAGTAGAAGCCTCCATACCTAGAAAGCTAGGAGATGGTTGGGATTCTATGATTAAAATTAAGATAAACAACTTCTCATGCTATGCTTTATGTGATATTGTAGCTAGTACTTCCATTATGCCCAAAAGACTATATGATATGCTTAAATTAATTTTTTTTATTCTTGTTCTTTTGGTAATGCTCTCGTTGATTCTTCCATAAAGAAACCTTTGGGGAGGATTGGTGATGTTCTTATTGTTGTCAATGATAATTATGTGCCCGTTGATTTCACTATTATGGATATTGAATGTGATCCTTCATGTCCAATTATTTTGGGACGTCCCTTTTTGCGCACCGCTGGTGCTGTCATTGACATGAAAGAGGGTAATATAAAATTTCAGTTTCCTCTCAAGAAAGGGATGGAACACTTCCCTCGTAAGAAGGTCAAGTTACCTTTTGAGTCCGTTGTACGGGCTAGTTATTCTTTTACTCTTGATAAAACTTGATCTATGCATTATGCCTAGCTTAAAGGCATAAAAGAAAGCGCTTTTGGGAGGCAGCCCACATGAATAAAAATTTTGCTTTTGTTGTGTCTTGATGTTGTTTACTGCTGTAGCATAATCATTGTATCTTTGCTTTTCATATTTGTGCCAAGTATAGCCTCTGATTGCTAGAAAGTTCAAAAGTTGTGAGGTGCTGTCCAGGAAACAGATTCTGTCCTTGGATAGAAAAATTCGTATAAAATCACTAGATCATCTTTTTGGTCTGAATTTTTTCGACAGCGTTGTCTATATAATTGTCTTTTGTGCGTCAGTTCTGAGTTTTTTTATTTGAGTTGCAGAAGTATCCCGAACAGGTCAATTACTGCCTGATGTTCTGTTTTTCACAGATTCTGTCCTGTTTTGCCTTACCTTCACTTAGCAAATTAAGAACTTGCTTTTTCTTTGCAAAAACCTTTTGGCAATCTTGAGAAACAGTAGAACTTCAAGAATATCCTTATTTCCAACAAGGTATAATTATTTTATTAAGGGTACTAACCTCGCTAATCAGATTATGATGAGTTGTGTATGAAGGGAGTTTTCAAGTGTGCGAGGGAAGATGATAAAAAGATTCACGAGTGTCAAGCGCTCAAGCTTGGGGATGCCCCCCGTGCACCCCAAAAAATATTCAAGGAGACTCAAGCGTCTAAGCTTGGGGATGCCCCCCGTGCATCCCCTTCTCCATCAACATTATCAGTTCGTCTTTCGTTTCGCTATATTTTTATCACTTCATATGTTATGTGCTATGCTTGGAGCGTCTTCCTTTTAGTTTTCTTTTTAGTTTTTCATAACGAGTCGGAACTCAGCATTCCTTTAAACACGCTCCACCTCTACCTAGAACATTACATAGAATTTTCATGTCTATCTATGCTGTGTGTGTTCTTTGTCTTTTAATAGCTACTATCATACTCTGCTCTTAGTATTCATGCTTATCTTTTCAAGAGCTTCTATTTAGTTGGTTGCTTGAACTCTCTTTAATTACCATGCTCACCTTATTAAGAGAGTTTGCTTCCATTGCATGGGTTAATGTGTCTATGATAAAGATGCTACTTTCATGATGGTGCTTAGTAGTTCAGGTTTTCTTATGGTTAATCTCAAATAGCTGGGGGGGTTCCCAATGTGTTATTGGAATACTAACTTGGTTTGTTTGCCTATGATGTGGTATGGTTTAGTAATATCTTCCTTAGAGAATTTATTTTGATTGACTTGGCGTATGCTCACGCATATTCAAGACTGTAAAGAAAGTCTGTCAAGCCTTGATGATCTTTTGTTTCTAAGTAGCGATATAACTACCATGCCTGATTCAATATTGCTTTGTCGCTCTGCATGATTATGACCGTCATTGCTCTCTTAGTTGGTCGCTCCCAGTCTTTTGCTAACCTCCACCTGCACTAAGCAAACTAACCATGCAATACATAGCTCATGGGAAAGTAGCCTAAAAACTATTGTGGTAAAGAATATGTTGCTTATGTATCTTATTTCTTATAAGTTGCTTGCTGAGCGGTAACCATGTTTCTGGGGACGCCATCAACTGTCACACTTTTGTTGAATATCATGTGAGTTGCTATGCATGTTCGTCTTGTCTGAAGTAAGGGTGATTTACCGTGGGTTGAATTAATATGCATATTGTTAGAGAAGAACATTGGGCCGCCAACCAAAGCCATGCATCATGGTGGAAGTTTTAGCTTGGACCTTAATCCTCAATCTCGCATGAGAATATGCTTATGCATTAAAGAGGAGTCCATCATCTATTTTCTATGTTGTCCCGGTATGGATGTCCTCAAGTTGAGATCTATCAAAAACGAGAAATCAAATGCGATTTATCTCCTTGGACCTTTGTACAGGTGGCATAGAGGTACCCCTTTGTGACACTTGATTAAAACATATGCAATGCAATGATAACCCATGGGAATCCGAGCTAATTAGGACAAGGAGCGAGCACTATTAGTATTCGATGCATGAGGCTTGCAACTTATAAGATGTTTTATGCATGACACATATGAAGTACTACTACCATTGACACAATTGCTTCCATGTTTTCAAATTAAAAAGCTCTAGCACTTTACCTTTCTTTTACCTTTATGTTGAAGTACCAACTACTGAGAGCATGATTGTCATTCTGAGTGTAATGTGCATTGTCCCAAAGTAGCATTGTCTTTTGCATGATTGTGATATCGTTTATTCTGAAATGATTGTATCTAGTCATCACTTAAACCTTGGAGGTGCCCTTGCATTTATGTTTTGCATCACTAAAGGGGGCAAGCTAGATATCACTTTATCATATTTGCACATCATGTTCATTGCAAATCTTTTTGATGTTTCAGTTTCATGTTGTAAAACTTTCAGTCATTTGTGATTTTCTCTTGAGGCAACTTAATTACTTTAGAATCATTGTCTCAGTAAGCTTTTGTCATATGACTATGAGAAAGTCCTATATGGTTAATAGCATGTCACCATAGAAATTATTCTTGTTATCATTTACCTACTCGAGGACGAGCAGGAATTAAGCTTGGGGATGTTGATACGTCCAAAACGTATCTATAATTTCTGCTTGCTCCATGCCACTTTTGGGTGATATTGCTATGATATTCATACACTTCCATACACTTTTGATCATATTTGGACTAACTTACTAATCCAGTGCACCCCAGTGCCAGTTTCTGTTTTCGGCTGTTTTTGTATTTCAGGTTTTCACGTTTTGAGAACTGCCCAGAAAAATCCAGAAAAATTATATAAAAAATCAGCAAACCGGAAACAACACTGCGTCCGAAGGGCAGCCTGGGGGGGGGGCACAGGGGCTCCAGGCGCCCTGTGGGCGCGCCCCCCCTGGGCCGCGCCGGGGGGGCGCCTGGGCCCACCGAGGCTCCCTCGGTGCCCTACTTTGGCATATATTTAAAGGGACCTCCGTAACCCTCAGAACAGGACTTCTTTTCGCGATCCCATCTCTGTTCCGCCGCCGCCGCCGCTTCTAAGATCGGGAGCACCAGGAGAACTCTTCCCGGCACCCTGCCGGAGGGGAGGATCACCACCGGGAGCTTCTCCACCACCATGGACGCCTCCCGGATGACTCGTGAGTAGTCTCCCTTGGACCATGAGTCCATGACCAGTAGCTATGTGATGTTCTCCTCCCGTTCTTGTGCTTCACTAATCAGTCCTCGTGAGCTGCCCTACATGATCGAGGCACCTATGTAATCCTTATGCTGTTGCTATGTTGAGTTTGCTGGGATCCGATGGATTATGAGATTATGTTCAGATTGATCTTGAGTAATATATTTGATTCACCTCTTTTATATTTTAGTTCATAAGTAATTCTTGCATGTTCTCCGTTGTTATTTATTGCTTTGGCCGAGTAATAGGTAGTGACTCCAAGAGGGGACGTTATGCTCGATTGTGGGTTCATGCCCCTCGATGACTAGCTTGAGTGACAGAAACATGAGTCTAGGGGATGTGCTGTTGCCACAAGGGGGAAAACAACGGTGCTTGTGCCCGCGGGTGCAAGGATTGTTTACTTTACGCAAAGTTCTTTTAATGCAGTTGTCTGTTGCATTGAGTTTACACTATGGGTGGGACTCGCAACTTAATACCAGCGAGATGTTCTGGATAGATATCTCAAGGTGGATGACTAGTAGCTATGTGATGTTCTCCTCCCGTTCTTGTGCTTCACTAATTAGTCCTCGTGAGCTGCCCTACATGATCGAGGCACCTATGTAATCCTTATGCTGTTGCTATGTTGAGTTTGCTGGGATCCGATGGATTATGAGATTATGTTCAGATTGATCTTGAGTAATATATTTGATTCACCTCTTTTATATTTTAGTTCATAAGTAATTCCTGCATGTTCTCCGTTGTTATTTATTGCTTTGGCCGAGTAATAGGTAGTGACTCCAAGAGGGAACGTTATGCTCGATTGTGGGTTCATGCCCCTCGATGACTAGCTTGAGTGACAGAAACATGAGTCTAGGGGATGTGCTGTTGCCACAAGGGGGAAAACAACGGTGCTTGTGCCCGCGGGTGCAAGGATTGTTTACTTTACGCAAAGTTCTTTTAATGCAGTTGTCTGTTGCATTGAGTTTACACTATGGGTGGGACTCGCAACTTAATACCAGCGAGATGTTCTGGATAGATATCTCAAGGTGGATGATTAGTAGTAGATATTGATGGATTTCGGTCTACTTACTTTGGCGTACCGCCCATGCTTTGAACCTCAACCTTTCTTGCAATGTAATCAGCATTTGTATGCGCTCGTGGGTCCTGTCAATTGCCCAGCTGTAATTTGTTTACCACACATAGCTGTTTTATCGTCTTTTGGGAGAGAGACATCACTAGTGAACATCATGAGACTCCGGTCCATATTACCATCATTGATCATATCCACTATTTACTTTTCGCTATTTACTTACTATTGCAAAACACTATCTATCACTACTATCATATTGCTTTTAACCCTTTGTGAACTACAAGGCCGGAGGGATTGACAACCTCTCTGTACTCATTGGGAGCAAAGTTATTTGTATCTGTGTGCAGGTCCACGTTGATTGCTAATTGCGCCGTTAGCAATTGACACCTACTGGTTGAACCTAGGAGTCTTTGGGGATTCGATCCTTGGCATCTTTGCTAGGGGAAAACACTTCTACTTACTGCATCTTACACCTTTCACTTGGGGTAACCAACGAGGGGTTCGAGGCCCATCACTTGCCTTTGATGCACCTACTTGGAGCTTGGGAAAGAGTATAGCAGCATACATCACCATTGGACGCATATGTGAGGTCTACAAGAAGGACCTTGAAGGCACCATCTACCAGATTTGTGGACGCCGAAATGAGCAATGGGAGATGATTTGTACCAGGAATGAGAAGTCCATTCCAGCATTCATACAGGAGATGGACCAACACATTCTACGCTATGAGAATGAGATGAGCACGCTCATGCTGAATTCGAAGATGGTGATGACACAAAATGTGGAGCTAGAAGAGGAACTCAAGATAGTACGTGATGGATATGAAGAGGAAATTGCTATACTACTGGAGCAGAATGAAGCACTGAAGAAGAAGGTTGGAGCACCCGTGGTGAAGCCAAAACCAGAGATGAGCATTCATTCGGAGAACTACATTTTGATAGACGACGACAGTGATGGAAGTGACTATGAAGACGAAGCGGGAGCACATATCATGGAGTCTTCTTCCGATGATAGTTATTAGATGACCACCCTGTAATCATTAGTATTCTTCCAAGTAGTTAGAATTGTTCGCTAGCTTTGTATTAGGATCTTTTGTGTGATCTTCTTTGAATTGAGTGATATGATAGGAAATTGCTTGTCTCATGTGCATATGGGTAGTGATTCCCCTAGACCTCATTCTATTCTTATTATCACCCCTCAAACCCATCAGATGCCTCTGAGATGTGAGCCCGGATTCGAGTTCCCACCTAAGCTCACTCAGTTGATCTAGCAGCAGAACACTTTGATGCAACTACTTGTTCGGAACCAAGGCAACAACAACAACAACAACCCACCTCCTCCTCCCCACGACAACCTGACCCGGTTCCTACGGTTGAATCCGAGAGTGTTCTCTAGTAGCACCGAGCCGATTGTTGTAGATGACTGGCTCCGAAAGATGGGAAGAGAGCTAGCTACTGCAGGATGCACGGATGCAGAGAGAGTGTGCTTTGTCAGACATCTGCTTGAGGGACCAGCAGCCGCTTGGTGGGAGAACTACACCGACACTTATCCACTTGCTACAATTACTTGGGATCAGTTTCAGTATGCCTTTCACACTACACATGTCTCAGCTAGAGCCATGAACCTGAAGAAGCGTGATTTTCGCAACTTGTGCCAAGGAAATCGTATTGTGGGGCAGTACGTGGATGACTTCAGGTAGTTAGCTTGCTATGCGCCAGATGATGTGGCCACTGACGCTGCGAAGCAGGAGAAGTTTTTGGTGGGACTCTACGATAAGTTGAGCATGCAGCTAATGGTAGAAACCTACAAAAACTACCAGGAGTTGGTAGACAAGGCCATCATGATTGAAGGAAAATAGCTGCAGATTGAGACCCGCAAGAGGAAGTATGGATCGGGGAAGTATAAATCTGGAGCCCAGCTAAAACCCCGTTATTCCCCATACCCAAGAGGACATAACCATCCCACCGATGGAGGCCATTCTCACAATGGAGGAAATTCACACAACCATAGTGGCCCCATGAATGGCAATGGGAATGGAGGAAACATAATTAGAACCGTTCCACTCCATCAACATCCGCTAAGAAGGATCTGAGTCACATTACTTGTTTCAAGTGCGGGAAGACTGGACATTATGCCAGAGAGTGTCTTGAAGGCAAGAATGGAAATGGGAACGGAAGCTTGGGAAAGAAGCCCAACCCATTCACCAGAGGACATGTGAATCACGTCAATATGGAGGAGATTGACGAGCAGCCCGACGTAGTGGTTGGTAAGTTATTGGTTAATGCATTTACCGCCCTTGTTCTTTTTGACACTGGTGCATCTCATTCATACATATCAAGGGGCTTTGTGGAAAAGTATCATTTGCCCATCGTAGCCCTTAAGTAGCCTATGTTAGTGAGTTCCCCTGGAGCAGAGTACATGGCTAGCCGAGGATGTTATCAATTTCCATTGACCATTGGGAGACATGTATTTCCCACGGACCTCATCATTTTGGAATCCCAAGGTTTGGTTGTAATCATAGCTATGGATTGGCTATCCAAGTTTGAAGGAAACATTGATTGCGCTAGTAGACCTATTCTTCTCACCACCCTGGAAGGAAAGAGGATCAAGTATGTGTCGGGGCACACACCCCGAAAGACGCATGTGAATGCACTCTCGGGAGTTGTTCGGGAAGAAGTACCAGTTGTGAAGGATTACCCCGATGTACTTCCGGAGGAGTTACCAGGCATGCCACCGGATAGAGACATTGAGTACTTGATTTATTTATTACTAGGCACCGGACCAATATCCAAGAGACCGTACCGGATGCTCGCAAATGATTTGGAAAAGCAGATCAAGGAGCTAATGGAGAAAGGTTATATCCGACCAAGTTCTTCACCTTGGGGAGCCCCAGTGCTTTCAGTCAAGAAGAAGGATGGTTCACTAAGGATGGTTGTGGATTATCATGCACTTAATGAGGTGACAATCAAGAACAAATACCTTTGCCAATGATCAACAATCTGGTCGACCAGTTGCAATGAGCTAATGTTTTCTCTAAGATCGATTTACGATCTGGATATCATCAGTTGAAGATCTGGTAGCAGGACATACCCAAGACAACTTTTACCATGAGATACGGGCTTTATGAGTATATGGTTATGTCATTTGGTTTGACTAATGCCCCTGCCTATTTTATGAGTATGATGAACAAGGTGTTCATGGAGTTCATGGATAAGTTTGTGGTAGTGTTCATTGATGACATATTGGTTTACTCCAAGAATGAAGAGGAGCACAAGGAACTTTTGAGTGTAGTTCTCGAGAAGCTCAGTGAACATCAGTTATATGCCAAGTTCAGCAAATGTGATTTTTGGTTGAAGGAAGTAGGACTTCTCGAACATGTTATATCAGGAGATGGTATAGCAGTAGACCTCTCCAAAGTAGAGGCCGTCACAGTTGGAGATATTCGTAGTTTTCTTGGACTCACAGGATATTATCGGAGGTTCATTGAGAACTTCTCCAAGATTGTGAAGCCCATGATGGAGTTGTTGAAGAAGGAAAGTAAGTATAATTGGACCGAAGAATGTGAGGCCAGTTTTCAGGAGTTGAAGAAGCGTTTGGTTACCGCCCCAGTGTTGATTCTCCCAAATATTCGTAAGTATTTTCAAGTGTATTGTAACACTTCACGTCAAGGACTTGGAGGCGTTCTTGTTGGGGAACGCAATATTTCAAAAAAAATCCTACGATCACGCAAGATCTATCTAGGAAAAGCATAGCAACGAGCAGGGAGAGTGTGTCTATGTACCCTTGTAGACCGAAAGCGGAAGCGTCTAGTGACGCGGTTCATGTAGTCGAACATCTTCGCGATCCAACCGATCCAAGCACCGAACGTACGACACCTCCGTGTTCAGTACACGCTCAGCTCAATGACATCCCATGAGCTCTTGATCCAGTTGAGCATCACGAGAGAGTTTCGTCAGCACGGCAGCGTGGTGACGGTGATGATGAAGCTACCGGCATAGGGCTTCTCCTATGCACTGCAATGATATGACCGAGGTGTGTAACTGTGGCGAGGGGCACCGCACATGGCTAAGAAATCAACTTGTGTGTCTTTGGGGTGCCCCCTCCCCACGTATATAAAGGAGGGAGGGAGGAGGGTGCGGCCAAGCAAGGGGTGCACCATGAAGGTAGGAGTAGGACTCCTCCTTTTCCTAGTAGGAGTAGGAGAGGGGGAAGGAAGGGAGAGAGGAGGAGAAAGAAAGAGGGGGCCGGCCCCCCTTGCCATAAACCAATTCGGTTCGGGCGTTGGGGGGGCACGCCCCACACTCCCCTTACTGCCCTTTATTCCCACTAAGGCCCATGTAGGCCCATTAACCCCCCGGGAGGTTCCGGTAACCTCACGGTACTCCGGTATTTATCGGATAACCCTCGGAACTCATCCGGTGTCTGAATATAACCTTCCAATATATGAATCTTTATGTCTCAGACATTCCAAGACTCCTTATCATGTCCGTGATCACATCCAGGACTCCAAACTACCTTCGGTACATCAAAAAACATAAACTCATAATACCAATCGTCATCAAACATTAAGCGTGCGGACCCTACGGGTTCGAGAACTATTTATACATGACCAAGACTCATCTTCGGTTAATAACCAATAGCGGAACCTGGATGCTCATATTGGTTCCTACATATTCTACGAAGATCTTTATCGGTCAAACAACATAACAACATACGTTGTTCCCTTTGTCATCAGTATGTTACTTGCCCGAGATTCGATCATCGGTATCATGATACCTAGTTCAATCTCGTTACCGGCAAGTCTCTTTACTCGTTCTATAATACATTATCTCGTGACTAACTCATTAGTCGTTTGCTTGTAAGGCTTATTATGACGTGTATTACCGAGAGGGCCCGGAGATACCTCTCCGACACTCGGAGTGACAAATCCTATTCTCGATCTAGGCCAACACCAGAACACCTTTGAAGACACCTGTAGAGCATCTTTATAATCACCCAGTTACGTTGTGACGTTTGATAGCACACAAGGTTTTCCTACGGTATTCGGGAGTTGCTTAATCTCATAGTCATAGGAACATGTATAAGTCATGAAGAAAGCAATAGTAGTAAAACTAAACGATCAAGTTGCTAAGCTAAAAGATGGGTCTTGTCCATCACATCATTCTTCTAATGATGTGATCCCATTGATCAAATTAAAACTCATGTCTATGGCTAGGAAACATAACCATCTTTGATCAATGAGCTAGTCTAGTAGAGGCATACTAGGGACACTATATTTTGTGTATGTATTCACACATGTACTAAGTTTCCGGTTAATACAATTCTAGCATGAATATTAAAATTTTATCATGATATAAGGAAATATAAATAACAACATTATTATTGCCTCTAGGGCATAATTCCTTCAGTCTCCCACTTGCACTAGAGTCAATAATCTAGTTCACATCGCCATGTGATTTAATATTGATATTTCACATCGGTATGTTCAAAACACCCGAAGTTCACATCGCCATGTGACCAACACCCAAAGGGTTTACTAGAGTCAGTAATCTAGTTCACATCGCCATGTGATTAACACCCAAAGAGTACTAAGGTGTGATCATGTTTTGCTTCGTGAGAGAAGTTTAGTCAGCGGTTCTATTACATTCAGATCCGTATGTATTTCACAAATTTTTATGTCTACAATGCTCTGCATGGAGCTATTCTAGCTAATTTCTCCCACTTTCAATACGTATCTAGATTAATACTTAGAGTCATCTGGATTAGTGTCAGAGCTTGCATCGGTGTAACTCTTTACGACGAACTCTTTATCACCTCCATAATCGAGAAACATTTCCTTAGTCAGCAAGTAACTAAGGATAATTTTGACCGCTGTCCAGTTATCTACTCCTAGATCACTTCTGTACCTCCTTGCCAAACTCATGGCAAGGTACACAACATGTTTGGTACACAGCATGGCATACTTTATAGAACGAATGGCTGAGGCATAGTGAATGACTTTCATTCTTTCTCTATCTTCTGTCGTGGTCGGGTTTTGAGTCTTACTCAACTTCATACCTTACAAATCAGGCAAGAACTCCTTCTTTGACTGATCCTTTTTAAACTACTTCAAAACCTTATCAAGGTATCTACTAATCGAAAGTCTTATCAAGTGTCATGATCTATCTCTATAGATCTTGCCTCCCAATATGTAAGCAGCTTCACCGAGGTCTTTCATTGAAAAAATTCCTTTTAACCAATCCTTTATGGTTTACCGAAAATTCTTCATCAATTTCGATCATCAATATGTCATTCACATATACTTATCAGAAATGTTGTAGTGCTCCCACTCACTTTCTTGCAAATACAGTCTTCACCGTAAGTCTGTATAAAACTATATGCTTTGATCAACTTATCAAAGCGTATATTCCAACTCCGAGATGCTTGCACCAGTCCGTAGATGGATCGCTGGAGCTTGCACATTTTGTTAGCACCATTACGATTGACTAAACATTATGGGTCCATCATATACAATTCTTCTTTAATAAATCCATTAAAGAACATAGTTTTGTTATCCATTTGCTAGATTTCATAAAATGCGGCAATTGCTCACATGATTTAGACAGACTTAAGCATCGCTACGAGTGAGAAAATGTCATCTTAGTCAACACCTTAAACTTGTCGAAAATCTTTCGCAACTAGTCGAGCTTTGTAGACAGTAACGTTACCATCGGCGTCAGTCTTCCTCTTAAAAATCCATTTATTTTTAATGGCTTGCCGATCATCGGGCAAGTCAACCAAAGTGCACACTTTGTTCTCATACATGGATCCCATCTCAGATCTCATGGCCTCAAGCCATTTTGCGAAATCTGGGCTCATCATCGCTTCCTCATAGTTCGTAGGTTCATGATGGTCTAGTAACATGATTTCCAGAACCGGGTTACCGTACCACTCTGGTGCGGAACGTACTCTGGTTAACCTACGAGGTTCAGTAGTTACTTGATCTGAAGTTTCATGATCATCATCATTAGCTTCCTCATTGATTGGTGTAGGAATCACTAGAACTAGTTTCTGTGATGTACTACTTTCGTACCTCATTAAGTTCTACATACCTCCCACTCACTTCTTTCGAGAGAAATCCTTCTCTAGAAATGATCCATTCTTAGCAACAAATATCTTGCCTTCGGATCTGTGATAGAAGGTGCACCCAATAGTTTCCTTTTGGGTATCCTATGAAGACACATTTCTCTAACTTGGGTTCGAGCTTATCAAGTTGAAGATTTTTCACATAAGCATCGCAGCCCCAAACTTTAAGAAACAACAACTTTGGTTTCTTGCCAAACCACAGTTCATAAGGCGTCGTCTCAATGGATTTAGATGGTGCCCTTATTTAACGTGAATGCAGCTATCTCTAATGATAACCCAAAACGATAGTGGTAAATTGGTAAGAGACATCATAGATCGCACCATATCTAATAAAGTACAGTTACGACATTCGGACACACCATTATGCCGTGGTGTTCCGGGTGGCCTGAGCTGTGAAATTATTCCACATTGTTTTAAATGAAGACCAAACTAGTAACTCAAATATTCGCCTCCGCGATCAGATCGTAGAAACTTAATTTTCTTGTTACGATGGTTCTCTACTTCACTCTGAAATTCTTTGAACTTTTCAAATGTTTCAGACATGTGCTTCATCAAGTAGATAGACCCATATCTGCTCAGATCATAGTGAAGGTCAGAAAATAACCATACCTGCCGCGAGCCTCAACACTCATCAGTCCACATACATCAGTATGTATGATTTCCAACAAATCAGTTGCTCGCTCCACTGTTCCGGAGAACGGAGATTTAGTCATCTTGCCCATGAGGCATGCTTCGCAAGCACCAAGTGATTCATAATCAAGTGATTCCAAAAGCCCACCAGCATGGAGTTTCTTCATGTGCTTTACACCAATACGACCTAAACGGCAGTGCCACAAATAATTTGCACTATCATTATCAACTTTTCATCTTTTGGCTTCAATATTATGAATATGTGTATTACTACGATCGAGATCCAACAAACTATTTTCATTGGGTGTATGACCATCGAAGGTTTTATTCATGTAAACAGAATAACTATTATTCTATGACTTTAAATGAATAATTGTATTGAAACAAACATGATCAAATCATATTCATGTTCAACGCAAATGCCAAATAACATTTATTTAGGTTCTACACTAATCCCGAAAGTATAGGAGTGTGCGATGATGATCATATCAATCTTGGAACAACTTCCAACACACATCATCACTTCACCTTTAACTAGTCTCTGTTCATTCTACAACTCTCATTTTGAGTTACTAATTTTAGCAACTGAACCGGTATCAAATACCTAGGGGTTTCTATGAACACTAGTAAAGTACACATCAATAATCTGTATATCAAATATACCTTTGTTCACTTTGCCATCCTTCTTATCCGCCAACTATCTAGGGCAGTTCCACTTCCAGTGACCATTTCCTTTGTAGTAGTAGCACTTAGTTTTAGGCCTCAGTTTAGCTTTGGGTTTCTTCACGGGAGTGAAAACTTGCTTGTCATTATTTTTGAAGTTCCCCCTCTATCCCTTGGCCCTTTACTTGAAACAAGTGGTCTTGTTAACCATCAACACTTGATGCTCTTTCTTGATTTCTACCTTCGTTGATTTCAGCATTGCGAAGAGCTCGAGAATTACTTTCGTCATCCCTTACATATTATAGTTCATCACGAAGTTCTACTAACTTGGTGATAGTGACTAGAGAACTTTGTCAATTACTATCTTATATGGAAGATTAACTCCCACTTGATTCAAGCAATTGTAGTACCCAGACAATTTGAGCACATGCTCACTGGTTGAGCTATTCTCCTCCATCTTGTAGGCAAAGTACTGTCAGAGGTATCATACCTCTTGACACGGGCATGAGTATGAAATACCAATTTCAACTCTTGGAACATCTTATATGCTCCGCGGCGTTCAAAACATTTTTGAAGTCCCGGTTCTAAGCCGTAAAGCATGGTGCACTAAACTATTAAGTAGTCATCATACCGAGCTTGTCAAACGTTCATAACGTCTGCATCTGCTCCTGCAATAGGTTTGTCACCTAGTGGTGAATCAAGGACATAATAATTCTATGCAGCAATGAGGATAATCCTCAGATCACGGACCTAGTCCGCATCATTGCTACCAACATCTTTCAACTTAGTTTTCTCTAGGAACATATGAAAAAACATAGGGGTGCTATAACATAAGCTATTGATCTACAACATAATTTGCAAATACTATCATGACTAAGTTCATGATAAATTAAAGTTCAATTAATCATATTACTAAAGAACTCCCACTTAGATAGACATCCCTCTAGTCATCTAAATGATCACGTGATCCAAATCAACTAAACCATGTCCGATCATCACGTGAGATGGAGTAGTTTGCAATGGTGAACATCTTATGTTGATCATATCTACTATATGATTCACGCCCGACCTTTCGGTCTCAAGTGTTCTGAGGCCATGTTTGTACATGCTAGGCTCGTCAAGTTTAACATGAGTATTCTGCATGTGCAAAACTGTCTTACACCCGTTGTATTTGAACGTAGAGGTTATCACACCCGATCATAACATGGTGTCTCGGCACGACGAACTTTCGCAACGGTGCATACTCAGGGAGAACACATGTACCTTGAAATTTTGTAAGGGATCATCTTATAATGCTACCGCCGTACTAAGCAAAATAAGAAGCATAATAAGATAAACATCACATGCAATCAAAATATGTGACATGATATGGCCATCACCATCCCGTGCTTTTGATCTCCATCTCCAAAGCATTGTCATGATCTCCATCGTCACTGGCTAGACACCATGATCTTCATCGTAGTGTCATGGTAGTCTCGCCTACTATTGCAACTACTACTACCGCTAACTCATAGTGATGAAGTAAAGCAATTACATGGCATTTGCAATTCATACAATAAAGAGACAACCATAGGCTCCTGCCGGTTGCCGATAATTTACAAAACATGATCGTCTCATACAATAACATATAACTCATCACATCTTGACCATATCACATCACAACATGACCTGCAAAAACAAGTTAGACGTCCTCTACTTTGTTGTTGCAAGTTTTACGTGGCTGCTACGGGCTTAGCAAGAACCGTTCTTACCTACGCATACGAAAAACCAGAACGATTTTTTGTCAAGTGTGCTGTTTTAACCTTCACAAGGACCGGGCGTAGCCACACTTGATTCAACTAAAGTGAGAGAGATAGACACCCGCCGGTCACCTTTAAGCAATGAGTGCTCGTAATGGTGAAACCAGTCTCGCGTAAGCGTACGCGTAATGTCGGTCCGGGCCGCTTCATCTCAAAATACCACCGAATCAAAGTATGACATGCTGGTAAGAAGGATGACTATTATCGCCCACAACTCATTGTGTTCTACTCGTGCATATCATCTACGCATAGACCTGGCTCTGATACCAGTATTGGGGAACGCAGTATTTCAAAAAAAAATCCTACGACCACGCAAGATCTATCTAGGAGAAGCATAGCAATGAGTGGGGAGAGTGTGTCTACGTACCCTCGTAGACAGAAAGCGGAAGTGTCTAGTGACGTGGTTGATGTAGTCCAACGTCTTCACGATCCAACAAATCCAAGCACCGAATGCTGGCACCTCCGCATTCAGCACACGTTCGGCTCGATGACGTCCAACGAGCTCTTGATCTAGTTGAGCGTCACGGGATAGTTTCGTCAGCATGACGGCGTGGTGACAGTGATGATGAAGCTACAGGCGCAGGGCTTCGCTTAAGCACTGCAACGATATGACCGAGGTGTGTAACTGTGGGGAGGGGCACCGCACACGGCTAAGAAATCAACTTGTGTGTCTTTGGGGTGCCCCTCCCCACGTATATAAAGGTGGGAGGGAGGAGGGTGCGGCCAAGAAAGGGTCGCGCCATGAGGGGGAGTCCTACTCCCACTAGGAGTAGGACTCCTCCTTTTCCTAGTAGGAGTAGGAGAGGGGGAAGGAAGGGAGAGAGGAGAAGAAGGAAAGAGGGGGCCGGCCCCCCTTGCCCTAAACCAATTCGGTTTGGGCCTTGGGGGGTGCGCCCCACACTCCCCTTGGTGCCCTCTATTCCAACTAAGGCCCATGTAGGCCCATTAACCCCCCGTGAGGTTCGGTAACCTCCCGGTACTCCGGTACTTATCCGATAACCCCCGGAACTCATCTGGTGTCAGAATATGACCTTCGAATATATGAATCTTTATGTCTCGGACATTCCGAGACTCCTCATCATGTCCGTGATCACATCTGGGACTCTGAACTACCTTCGATAGATCAAAACACATAAACTCATTATACCAATCGTCATCAAACGTTAAGCGTGCGGAGCCTACGGGTTCGAGAACTATGTACAAATTACCGAGACTCGTCTCCAGTCAATAACCAATAGCGGAACCTAGATGCTCATATTGGGTCCTACATATTCTACGAAGATCTTTATTGGTCAAACCGCATAACATCATACGTTGTTCCCTTTGTCATCGGTATGTTACTTACTCGAGATTCGATCGTCGGTATCATCATACCTAGTTCAATCTCTTTACCGGCAAGTCACTTTACTCATTCTGTAATACAATTATCTCGTGACTAACTCATTAGTCGTTTTCTTGCAAGGCTTATTATGATGTGTATTACCAAGAGGGCCTAGAGATACCTCTCTGACACTCAGAGTGACAAATCCTATTCTCGATCTATGCCAACACTGTCGTGGAATTGTCACAGCAGATGTCCTAGTGTGAGGACTTAGTCGTGAGGCCAACGCATCTATGTAGTAGCTTGAGAGGGGTTGAGCGGAATCGAGAGACGCAACGCAAGACAAGGATTTAGATAGCTTCAGGCCCCGAGAAACATCATCCAGTAATAACCATACATGTTGTTCGTGGCTAGATCTCATTATGACCCTCATGGAGTCGCCGCATAAACCGGCTCTCCTTCTTGTGTCTAGTCCTAGAGATTGTTTTTTCCTTACTTGTCCCTCTTGGGGACCCTTACCCTCCTTATATAAGTTGAAGGGGCGGGTTACATGACTAGTCCTAGTAGGATTAGGATTACTCTATTACAAGTGGAGTCCTAGTCTTGCTTCCTTTCTAAGGGAATACTCCTTACACTTTCCTTCTTAAACCGGCCCACCATAACATGAGCCGGCCTTCTGGGCCTTGGGCCTAGCCCTCTTTCCAACCCGCCGTCGGGGCCATCCATGAGTCGCCAGGCTCGTGAGTCATCAGACCAGTGAACAGCCAGATCCGTGAGTTGCCAGTCCTCCGGCGGGTTACGATGAAGCGCCAAGTCCGGCCGGGTCATACTTCCAGCGAGGTCATACCGCGGGGTATATCCCCGACATTAGCTCCTAGTTTAATTTGGATTTATCCATGTAAAACTGATCATGCAACATAAACACAAGAACAAATTTGACAGGTTGTGTTCCAGATTAAAAAAATTCCTGAACCGGCACCTGATCATCCTTAAGTCCTTGGCATCTCCTCCTGGATGAGTGTCCATGATCTCATAGCAAATCTCCTTAGCAGATATGTTCAAACTTTGCCAATGCAAAAAATCCGGGTACTTCTTCTGAAAAATCCGGCTGAATAGACCAGCTTCATAATCAATTTGCTGACATTGGTTTCCTGATATTCAGTCGGCTTGAAGATTTAGAACTTGCTGGTTTATCATTGCCACAATTACCGGGTTATAAATGTCACATCCCTAGATCAACCCGTGTGGTCCTTGCCTGATCATCATGTCATCATGTTTATTTTCAAAGGAAACTTGAAATGGGGATTGTTCAAACCCTAGCACTTCAAATTCCAAATAGGTCCAGTAAAAAAAATTGCATTCAATGTTTCCAAAATGTTCCTAATATTTGTTGGATATTTTGGCAAGGCTTTTGCAGCAAACCAAAAATAATGGACATTTCTGTGGAATATTTTGGGCATGGAATTTAATTTATTATTGTATTTGAATTTGGAACTATATTCATAATATATAGAATATACTTTCAAATAACTTTGAAATATTTTATGTGCTTTTGGAAAAGTCCATCTAGCAACATAAAATTGTTCAGAGGAGTTTTTGGCATTGTTTGAAATTGTTTAAATTTCAAAACAGTGGCAAAAGAAAATAAAGCAAAGAAAGAAAAATAGAAAACAGAAACATAAATAAGAGAGAGAGAAGAACTCACGTGGGCCTTACCTGGCAGAAGAGGCCCAGCCCACCAGGGGCTGTGTGGTCTTCTTCCTCCTGCCAGAAGGACAGGCAGGTGCGTGGCGACGACGCACGCCCGCGGCCTCCACCTCCTCCCTGCCTGCTTCCCTCCCCGATGCCCTGGACGAACGCCACGACACCCCTGGAACCCCCTCGACCCCCCCTCACTCGCTACTCTCTCCTCCCTCCTCTGTCTCTCTCTCACGCGGCGACCGAACGAAGCCGTCGCCGGCGGCGAGGACCACCGTGACCACAGCCCTCCCCACGCCCCCGCAAAGTGTCAACGAGCTCCGCCTCTGTCTTCTACGCCCCCCCTAAGTACCTATGCGATGCCGGACGCCCCCGAACGCCCTCGCCACCGTCGTCTTCAACCGCGGCCGTCCGAGATCGCCGTCGTCTCTCCGTCGCCTCCAGAGCCTCCCCCGAGCCGCCAAGCTGCGCTTCGACCTCGCAGTGAGCTCCCCCGCCGTTTCCCCCTGTCCCCGTGGCCTGTAACTTGCCGTAGTCGTCGCCCCCTTCCTTACCGTCGCCGGCCGCCGCTGAGCTTGTTGCCGTCGTAGCCACAGACGCGCAAGCTCGAAAACGAGCACGTCACCATGCTCACCGAGCTCCCAGGAGCCGAACGCACCACTTAGCTCACCACCCCGTGCCTTGTAGCACCTATCCCGTCGGTGCCCGAACTCCGGCGCCGCCGCGAGCTCGTTTCCGACGAGCTCCGTAGCACCGTCCCGAGCAAGTCCGGCGACCCTCCGCCGTGTTCTTTGGTCGCCGGCGTTAAGCCGCCGACGTGGCTCACTTAGTTAGCACTAATGACCCCACTAATCACCCTCACAGCCACTGACAGTGGGCCCTAGCCCTGGTCAAACCCCAATCAGCGCTGGTTTTGACCGGAATCTGTCCATGTGTCACTGACGTGTGGACCCCACACGTCAGGTTTGACCCTCGCCGGTCAGTTGACCTGCTGACCTCAGCCTGACGCAGTGCTGACGCAGTAAATGTTTTCTGGGTTTTAAAATAAATCAGAAATGATTTATTTATTCCAGAAAATAGCCAAAACTTCTAAAAATCACATAAAATAATCTATAACTCAGATGAAAATAATTTATATATGAAAATTGATCAGAAAAAATCCAAGGAATCTGTTTATGGCATTTTCATGCATGTTTAAATAACTTACAGCCACTGTTTAGGGCAATTTGCTTAAATGGCATTTGAATAATCACATATGGAGTTTGAATTTGAACCCTTGGTTCAAACCAACTTCATTTAACTTGTTGCTAGTTGCATTAGCTCAACCAACAACATATTGCCATGTCACATTCATGCATCATATTGTTGCATTGCATTGATTGTGTTCTTTCTCTGTTTGCCGGTTTTGTTCTCTCTCAGTAGACGATGTTCCGACGATGAGTTCGATGACACCGATGAAGAACTATTAATATCTTCAGAAGTGCCAGGCAAGCAGAACCCCCTTGTTCATTCCGATACAATCCCACTCTCTCACTCCTGCTCTCTTTTACTGCATTAGAACAACAACGATTGAACTGCTTATTGCTGTGGTAGTTGAACCCCTTTCCTCTGCATGACCTGTCATTGCCACAGTAAATAGTTGAAACCCACTAGCATGAGTAGGAATTGTTTGAGCCATGTTGTGCCTACTCATTCATGCTTTCTGGTTATGCCCGCTATTGCTTAGAGTTGTGTCAGGTCTGATTCATCGGGGATGAATTGGAATGTGGTGAACATGCCCTACTGTTGAGAGCTAAGTGTGTGAACACGATTTGGTAAAGGTAGCGGTGAGAGGCCATGTAGGAGTACATGGTGGGTTGTCTCACTGGAGCCGTCCTTAAGAGCCGAGTTCTGTGTAAGTTGTCCAATGACATAGTTACTACCACACATTGGGTTCCGGTAACTCGACCCCTCTCGACTTATTAATCAACTAGATCTCTGTCCAAGAGTTGCAACTAGTTTCTGGTGTTTGTAGGTAGTGTTAGTAGTCTACCAAGTGGCACACGGTACATGTAGGCTTGGGTCAGACTAGGCACCGTGGCACGGTGTACCAAGCGTAGATCCATCCGACGAGGTGGGCTTGGGAACCCTGCGCACATCTTTTGGGGCCGTGAGCGACACCCCGGCCGGATCTCCCCACGGATGGAACCCGAATAGGCGATAAACCTGGACGAGAGACTTGTGTGGTTAGTCAGGTCGTGGCCGACACCCTCGCCAGGCTTCCTCTTGAAGGTTGCCGAGATACACGACATGTACATGGCGGTAAGTGGCGAGAGCGTGTGTGAAGAAGTACACCCCTGCAGGGTTAACATGATCTATTCGAATAGCCGGGTCCGCGGTTATGGACTTCTTCGATGCTTACGTGGTACATAGACAATCGAAAGTGGAAACTCTAAAATACTCAAGACAAGTGTGAGTACTATGGATGGCCTTCAAGTAGGTAGACGGTAGCGGATCCATAGTGGTGTATTGATTGGTGAATATGTGGACTCGTGTGCGCCACCTCAAAAGAGTTACTTGCAGTCGTAGTTCAGGATAGCCACCGAGTCAAAGCTGGCTTGCTGCAGTCAAACTCCACCACCCCTTTGTTGATACTGATGCATATGTAGTTAGTTCTGATGTAAGTCTTGCTGAGTACCTTTGTACTCACGTTTGCTTAATTTATGTTTTGCAGAGAGACTTCAGTCTCGCTAGTGGTTCCGCGTGGACTTCGACGTTTAGCTTGTTACCTCAGCTACGGTCTTGTGCCCTTGGGAGGGTCTGGTAGATAGTCAGGCTTCTTAGCCTTTTTCATTTGTAGTTGTCTGTACTCAGACATGTTATGCTTCCGTTGCCTGTATGCTCTGTATGTTGGGTCATGTGACCTCTGATTGTAATAAATTCTATGATGGCTCTTCTGGGCTTTTATCTATATGAGTTGTTGAGTTATGTTGTGATGCCATGTTGTACAACACATACTTGCATGTTATGCGTACGTGTAATGTGTATTGCTATGTGTGGGATCCGACACCTATTTGTTTACCTTTGGTAGCCTATCTTACAGGGAAATGTCTCCTAGTGCTTCCACTGAGCCTTGGTAGCTTGCTACTGCTCCGGAACACTTAGGCTGGCCGGCATGTGTCCTTCTTCGTTCCTATGTCTGTCGCTTAGGGGAAATGTCACGCGTTGTTCCTTTAAGTCCTTGTAGCTTGCTACGACTTGGGTTCATACGTTGATGACCGACACGTTCGTTGCTGGGTCATGTATGCCTGTCTCTGTAATATAGTGCCACTTTTGGTTTATAACTGGTCATGTCGGCCCGGGTTCTCTGTCATATGGATGCTAGCGACACTATCATATACGTGTGCCAAAATGCGCAAACGGTCCTGGGCCAGGTAAGGTGGCACCCATGGGGATACCGTGCGTGAGGTCGTAAAGTGATATGATGTGTTACAGGCTAGACCTGTGTGGCTTAGGATCGGGGTCCCGACAATAAAAACTAATGATTCCGGGTCATGACTGTTATAGACACCGGGTCATGATTGTTGCCAATGCCGGGTCATGATTGTTGCAGACACCTGGTTAATCTGGTTTACTCGAAACTAAGAATTTGAAGATGTTCCTCCATTATATTCATATCACCTATAGCCCCCAAGACTTAAGAGGAGAACAAAGTGATAGCTTAAGACTTGTTTCAATATAAATGTTGCGACCTTGAAGAAATCCAGATTTGTTCATCTCAGTCACTAGTAAAAACTGAATATTCCACATATGTAGCCCTCAAGTGCCGGGTTGTCATGCTTGCAGCAACCTGGGACTTGTAATTGCCTTATGCTGATAAAAACTTCAACCAGTGTAGCCCCCAAGGGCCGGGTCATTATGAAATAATAACCAGGGACTTTGTATGTATGATCATGTAGACTTGAACAACAACGTGTAGCCCCCAAGGGCTAAGTCATTATATAATAATGAGCAGGGACTTTGTAGATATGATGATGTAGACTTGAACAGCAACGTGTAGCCCCCAAGGGCCAACTCAGTAAGATAATATTGTGCCGGGACTTTATAAATACTTCTTTGAAAAGAACATTATATGATGTAACTCCCATCATGCGGCTTGAACCTACATCCACAAGGTTAAGAGATTTGTGCTTTACCAACTGAGTAGTGGATCCTTCAATATAATGGATGAAGACTTGTACCTTGAATTGTTGATAGGAGCAATTGGTAGCTCCCAAGGGCCGGCTCATTACAATGTGATGAGTCGGGTCTTCAATAAAGGTGAGCAAAAAAATGTTTTTGCATTAGCCCCCAAGTGCCATGGTGCATGCTGGCAGTGATATGGGACTTGCATATTTGATGTAATCTCAACTTGAATAATGTAGCCCCCATGTGTCAGGTCGTAAGCGTGCAGCGACTCAGGACTATTCCTTACATGGTAGAATAAATCATATCCATTGATAAGATAATAGCCATTGCGCAAAATTGACTTTGAAAACCTCATGATCATAATATTGGTTATTGATAACCATAATAAAAATCCAGCCATGTTGGCTATTAAAGATTTGAATAATATAACCTGGTTTGAAAACCGGTTCCTGCAATATAAACCAGTATATCTATGCATATATGATGCATGTTATGATGATGTAATGATGATGTAATGTATGATGTAATATATGATGCTGTATGTGTATGATGCAATGTATGATGATGTATGTATACGATAATAGGAAACTTCAATGAAACTAGGCTGAGCCACTGGAGTATCCATGCTGTCGGGGGAAACTGTCCGCCACGAACACCTATGGGACCGGAGCCCCTTGTCTGTGCGGTACGAGGGCGGAGGGAGCACAAAGAGCAGATCGTGGCGGGCACGCGGGCAGTTTTACCCAGGTTCGGGCCGCGGTAGACGCGTAAAACCCTACTCCTGCTTGGTTGTGTATTGAGTTTGAGTGCTCGGGAGCTTGAAGAAGCAGCTACACCGAGCGTGAGAGTGATCTAGGTTCCGAACCCCCTCCACGTTGTGCATGGGCCTCCTTTTATAGTGCAAGGGGTCACCGACAGGTGTCAACGTAGGAGAAAGGGGTAAAAATGTAAAAGAGGTGGTAGTTGTAACAGTGCGGGAACAGTGGAGCTACAGTACAGAACAATGGTCTATACCTACTTTAACAGTGGGGGACAAGGGCATTTAATGCCCGTCGCCGTCGACCCCAAAAGCTCCCGCCCTGGCGTCTCCGTCTGCCACGGCGATGGATCCATCACCGTGGAGTGCCACCGTGTACCCCAGGCTGCACAGCCATCCGCCACGCGTCCCTGGATAGGCCCCAGGGCGACGCGTGGGCCGATGAGCTGGAGCGCGGGCACACAGTGCAACCTTCCCGGCAAGCACCTTGCCGGGGCCTTGATCTTGCCGGGCCCGGGAGCTTGCCGCTCCCCGGGCCCTTGCCGGGGCGCATGTAGCGCCGAGGCGTGTCTTCTAATCTTCCTGGCAAGCTCCTCTTGCCAGGGTCTTGTGTTAGTGGGGCAGTCTTGAGCCTGGTACGGCCTTCCCGGCAAGCTCCTCTTGCCGGGGTCTCGGTCTTATGTCTTGTATACTTTGTTTTTGAATGGTTTAATAGGGAGCAGGAAGGTCTCCGGCGGGCACGCAGTAAACCCTGCCGCGGGAAGCTGCAACTGCCCGTGCACAAGTTGGGGTACTGAGGTACCCCTACCTTAGTACACCGACACATGCATTCTGTAGCCGGCTCTCATAGATACCCAATCGACATTTGAACCTGGATAAGTTCAGATATGACTTATCGAGAGTACGCGGGGTCAGAGTTGTAGCATGCAAACAGGCAGGTTTTACCGAGTTTCAAGGAAGGCGGCATTTTGAACCTGGATCTATCATGACTATCTGTAAGCCGTGCTCTCACATGACAGCCGGCGTTTGAACCTTAGTAAGCTCAAAAGCTTATGTCGAATATACCGTAAAAGATTGATTGCTAAGAGTTCATCGGGTCAATCATGATGACCTGATGGAGTTGAAGCAGTTGAGTATAGGTAGGATGACCCACAGGTTATGTCCTCTTTGGTTGAATATGCCTATGTTTGAACATAACCCGGTCAAATCGGTAGTAACGTTGTGTTCTCTTTGGTCGAATACGCCTATGTTTGAACAGGAACACCACAAGTTACATACTTACGAATTGTACTCCTCGGAGACATATGTTTGAGTTGTGCCATGCATCCAACTATCTTTGGTCCCTGTAAATTGCCTGAGACTTTGAACTTGCGAGAGATGGATATTCTTCTCGAGTCGGAGTTGTAAACCGGATATTGAGAGCTTCAGAGCTTTGTGGGAGACAGATTTCCCTTGAACCGGATTTTGAGAGCTTCAACGCTTTGTGAGAGGCAATTTTTCCTTGAGCCGGATTTAGAACCGTATATCGAGCCAGAATCCTCATTTTGATCGGGAAATTTTTCTGATGGTTTTAAAATTTTCACCAATAGGGCATTTTCCTCTAGGGCCGGGTTATTTTCCCTTCATTGCCCTGGGGTTCTTGAATTTGCTGAAACTGACAAGACTTGCTAAGTCATGCCATTGTAGCCCCCGAGTCTTAAGACTACTCCAGGAGTTGGCTTGAGATTCTCCATAGTTGACCATAGCATAAGGTGTATATCATTGGTGTTCATAGTGCGATGTGAATCCACGGAAGGTTGAAGTGACTGCGGTGGTTTATAAATGATCCTGTATGAGCCATGTTAGCAACTCGGCCAATGGTTCCTTCCAACTGGTTGTTTGGAGTTAACCAAACTATAGTAGCAGCGACTTGTGCGCCAGCCCATTGAGTCATCCAGTGCAGATGATGGCTGATAATACATGATAATTTGCCCCAGAGTTGTTGGAAGAAAACTGGGCTACCCAAGTAGTGACTGGCTTTATACTCAATAAACAGCTCATGCAGACAGGTGTGTCTCGGTGTGTTTATGTAGACCAGGCCACAAGAGACGAACGGTAAAGACGATTATAGCATTAGAGGTGGTATAGACCGATGAGCTGGCCGCGATGCTGTAAGCCGGTACAGACAGGCGAGTCAATAGCAGGCGCGGTAAGCTGCGCGGACGAGCGAGTCTGCCATGTCGTGTTGATGTAGACTGGACCGCAGAGGCTATGGCTTGCACATACATTCGTTGATTATTATGACGGGTCAAACACTGACATATAATATCCATGATATGACCATCGCTCTTGAAGTGAATCAATTGTCCAGATTGGGAAGAAATAGCTGGCCGTGTGGTGAAACGGCAGCGTGCGCAGGGCAGAGGAAACCATGCTCAATGGATATGAGTCGGAGACGGCGGCCCGACACGGCGCGTCAAAGCACCGGTAATGGCTCAAAACTTGGCGATTTGGAAATCCCAAGGCGGCTCTCCGCGGCAGTTCGGATTCGGGAAGACCCAGAGTCACAGGTCGTAGCGGGCTGCAGACGGAGACGAGGTCACGCCGGCGGCTCAACAGAGCAGAGGCGGCTCAACACCATCCCGGCGGCTCAACACAGAGGCAATCATGATTTGGGGTGAAACATGTGCAGGCGGAGGCCCACGGATCCCATCACTGAGGCAGAGGAAGTACAACACAGCGAGGCGGCTCTTGGTCATTGACGAAACAGCCGTCTGGCCACGGAAGCGTTTAGCTTTGCTAATCCACTGGACAGCCCATTGACGAATGACATGCTCCACTCTTTAACGTAACGATTAGCAGTGGCACAAATATCACACCGATAAATAATCCTCCAAGAGACTGTAGCGGTGAGACAATCTTCAGTCACACCGATATATAATCCTCCAAGAGACTGTAGCGGTGAGACAATCTTCAGTCACACCGATAAATAATCCTCCAAAATACTGCAACGGTGAGACAATCTTCAGCCACACCGATAAATAATCCTCCAAAATACTATAGCGGTGGGGATTCGATCTCGGGGCTCTCCGGTAGGATCGCATGGCCTAGACCACTATGCTGCTTCTATGCTTGGTCGTGGAGGATTCCGGGTCACAGTCGGTTTTGCCTCCGCGTCTTGGTCCTCTTCTTCTTTTTCTTTTCAACTTCGTATCCAGTTCATCCTTGTGTATGCTCAATGCGTGAACCTTCCATGCTTCAGCCCTGTCACATTATCGCTAGTTTCTCGACTCCCAATCGGCAACGAGCAGAAAACACCCAAACTCAATGTTCCTTGTATAGCCTGTACTTAGTACAATAATCATTGGTTCAATAATTTGTCTTCGAGTCAACTACGGCCGGCTTGCTGTGATGTGAACTGTAACATCCCAAATTTTCAATTTGGAATGTTACACATAGGTCGTCATATGCATATCATATTTTAATTTCTTTTTGCTTTGCGATCCTAGAAATTCTATGCAACTCAAGGACCCACGGAGAGAGTTGGGGATTTCATCGTTTTCATATTTGAATTTTCTCAAATATTGGAACAAGGATCATTTGATTTAATTATTTTTCTGTCTGAAAATATTTCATATTAAGATATATGAGAGGAGATAATATGACTTCTCCAAAATAAATGAAATATTGGAGGAAAATATTAAAATCAAAGATTTATTTTTGTTTGGATTTCATTGCAATTTTATTCGAAATAGGAAAAATATGCCTTTTCCAAAATTGCATTTAGGTCCGGGAAAAATGTTCACTTTGTCCTAAATATTATTAGAGGACGGTGAAAATTTATTTCGGAATTTTTAGACTCAGTTTAGTAGTTCTTTTATTTGTTTTCTACGTCAAGATTATTCAAAAAAAAGTCAACCGACCTACCGGGCCGTGACCGACCCGGACTCCTGCCGGGCGGGCTTTATAAGCCGCAGCTGCGATCGCCCGAGGCCCACCTGCCCCGCCCCAAACCAAAATCGCCGCCGCCCTAGCCGCCGCGCCGTCGTCGTGCCTCGCCGCTGCCGCCGTGCCCCACCGCCGCCGCTCGCCGGATCCGCCGCCGATTTTTTCGATTTAGGTAATAACCCCGATTTTCTAAAAACCCTAGATCGGTTTGTTTTTTTTTACTTAGATCGGTTCGGTTTTCTCGGTTTAGTTATTTAGCTGACGTTCATCTATTCCTTTATTTTAACGAACGCTTTCGACTTTCAGCCGCAGACAGCGAACTTTTGTTCGTTAGTTTGTTCGTCTCGTTTTCTTTTTCAGGGTTTTTCCGCGATTATTTTCGATAGCGATTTCTGCCCTAAACTTCGTTTTAGTTTATCTTTTCGCTCGTTAGTCGGAATGAGGTAAACAAGCGACTAGATCTTCGTCTCGAAGCCCTCTTTCTGTTTAACCAACGTGAACAAGATTTTGGTACTTTAAAAAATTGAATTTAGTACAATTTAGTAAACGGATCTTATTTCTTTCGTGGTTTGAGTTTCGTTGCTCCGTTTGATTTGATCTTTTTGCAAACCGGAGTTCTTCAGTTGAACTTTCTGGTTAGATCGTCTTATTTGAGTTTTACCCGTGCTTCTTTGCTTGGTTGCTTATGTATGCTATTGTTTGTTTGGGATAGGATTCCCGGAGTGCGAAGCGTGCTACTACGAGTCCCTAGATTTTGCGAATCGTCAGCAAGGCAAGTAACACATTGATCATACCCATTTATTACCTAGTTTTTATGCATTAGTTTCAACCCTCACACATTGTATGAGCAGGATCTCTTAACATGTGGGTCTGGGAAGTAGAGATGAGGTAGAACCTATTACCTGTTTTATTATCAAACCCCTGGGAGTTACTTCTATGCTATGCTTACATTGCCATGCTATGCTCATAGACATGGTTTGGGTTTGAGAGTATCCATGACAGATGTGAGATTTCTAGTTAATGGTTCAACTTAAGGTGGCATCTTTATAAACACATCTGGGTGGATTGGTTGTAGGGCACCTGGAGAATCCAGTGTTGTCCTAGGAAATCCCGGAGGACCCGTGCGATTATCCTATGGAATGACACCCAGGCTCAAAGGGATCATAAGACTATTCATGCTAGAAACTTCCGTGTGCAGCCACAATGCCATTATGGGCTCTGGCATAGTTGAGTATGTTGTGTGAGCTCTTTCAGTGGTGGACTAGCAGATGTAGGGGAAAGAAGGTGTACGGGTCCACCCAGGGTAGAGAGTAAATGCTTCTGAAAGACTGTGTCATGGTCATCCGTCTCTCAAACACAATGTAGTGCGAGAAATCCAACGGAGGAGATCGAGTCTTGTGGGGAAAAGTACGCAAGCCTCTGGAGAGTGTACAAACTAATCATGATTAACCGTGTCCCCAGTTATGGACATCTTGAGTATCTGGTACTAGAATTACTGGATTAATCTCATCACTCTCAAACTAATTTGTTGGGTTGATAATGATTACTTTAATTGGGATTGAGTTGGAGGAACCTTCTCAATGATGTTTCAACTACCATGATAGTTAAAATAAAACTTTATTCCTTTGTTGTAGGGAAAAATTGGCTTTATGCAAAAACATTATAACCTTAGAGCCTCCACCAGCCATATATGCATGTAGTGATAGCTTTTATCTGTTACTTGCTCTACTGTGTTATCTTGCCAGCATATTCCATGTGCTGTCCTGTTTCGGGCTGCAACATATCATGTTGCAGACTTTTCAGAAAAGGAGTAAGGTGCGCTAGGTCGTTTGTCATGCACTCAGCTATGCCGTTGGAGTTGATGGTCTCACTTTATCTTCCAAGCCTTCCGCTGTTATCGTGTTAGATGGCCTTATGCCATGTATTTTGTAATAAGTTCTCTTTTGAGACATTCGATGTAATAAGTGTGTGATTGCCACTCTGTTATAAATCCTTTGAGTACTGTGTGTGTTAGCATTATCGATCCAGGGATGGCACAGAGCACAGAGCCTTCGGTCCATCCGGATCGTGGTCGCTACAAGATGGTATCAGAGCACACGCTGAATGTAGGACCAGACCACTAAGATGAACCCTAGGTCACTCTCCTTTACTCAATTCTGACTCCTCTCCATTTTCTACTCTTTAGGATGGTGGACTCAAGTAACAAGTTCACCAAACCGGATGAAGACACACCTTTGGAAGACACTTGAAGGAAGCCACTAGGTACCTGAACATCGGAATACCAAGCTTCACCGGGACCTACAGCGCCACTTTACCAGAAGAGGAGTGTTGGAGTATTCAAGTTCAAATTCCCGGGAGGACGTTCACGCCAGTCACTAAGCCCATAGAGTTTTCCTTTGATGCACCAACCTGGAGCCTAGGCAAGTGTATGATAGCTCACATTTCTATGGGACGAATTGGAGAAGTCTACAAATAGGAACTGAAGGACACTATCTACCAGATATGTGGGCGCCGAGATGAGCAATGGGACATGATCAGTACTAGGAAGGATAGGTCCATTGCAGCTTTCATCCAAGAGTTAAACCAGCACATTCGTCGACAGGAGCACTAGATGTGCACATGCATGATAGACTTGAAGAAGGCGTTAACCAGGAACACGGAGCTAGAAGAGGAACTCAAGTCTTCACGTGACGAATATGAGGAGGAAATTGCAATACTTGTGGAGAAGAATGATGACCTGACAAGGAAGCTAGGAGTATTCATGGGAGACCCCGCGCCAGGAGCAGAAGACGACGAACCCATGGAGATTCGTTCTGAAGACTACATCATCATCGACGACACCGACTCCGACCCTGATGACAGTGATGATGACTATGAAGACGAAGCTTGAGCGGATATCATGGAGTCTTCCACCGATCAAAATTTCTAGATGACCACCATATGAATAGTAGTCTTTCCCCATATAGGAGAAGTCCGAGCACTCTAGACCTTTTGTATGCCCTTGCTTGAAATTGTTTTGGTGTGATATGATTGTTTTTGTCTCATGTGCATCTGGGTAGTGATTCCCCCCTACACCTCATTCTATTCTAATATTTTCCCTCTAAACCCATTAGATGCCTCCGAGACGTGAGCCCGGATTTGAGTTTCCCCCTGAGCTCACCCAGCTGATCCAGCAGCTGAACACTTTGATGCAACTTCTTTTCCAGAATTAGAACAACAACAACAACAACAACAACAACAACAACAACAACAATAACAACCCGCCACCACAAACACCAGTTGACAACCTAGCCCATTTTCTGAGGTTACAGCCGCCGGTGTTTTCAAGTAGCGTCGAGCCAATAGTTGCTGATGACTGGCTACACATGTTTGGAAGGAAGTTGACCACCACAGGTTACACAGATGCTGAGAAGGTGCGTTTTGCCGCATATCAATTGGATGGACCAGCAGCCTCATGGTGGGAGAATTACACAACCACTTTCCCTATAGCCAATGTCACTTGGGATTAGTTTCAGCAAGCTTTTCGCACTTCCCATGTCTCAACTAAGGCCATGAGCATGAAGAAGCGTGAGTTTTTCAACTTGTGCCAAGGAAATCGTACTGTTGCTCAGTACGTAGATGAGCCCTTGATGATGTGGCCACCGATGCCGCGAAGTAGGAGAAGTTTATGGAAGGGATGAATGAGGAGATGAGCATACAGTTGATGGTGGCAACATTCGACTACCACCAGGAGTTGGTAGATAAGGCTCTTATGATTGAAGGGAAGCAACAACAGATTGAGAGCCGTAAGAGGAAGTATGGACAAGGAAAGAACAATTCTGGAGCCCAGCAGAAGCCCCATTTCACCACGAACTCGAGAGGATATACCCATAACCATGGAGGCCATACCCATAATGGAGAGAATTCTCATAACCACAATGGCACCAAGAATGGGAATGGGAATAGAGAAAGCAGTAATCAAAACCGATCCAATTCAACCACACCCGCCAAGAAGGCTCTAGCTCACATTACCTGTTTAAAGTGCGGGAAGACTGGACACTACGCCACTGACTGCCCTGAAGCGAAGAATGGGAATGGCAATGGAAGCTCTGGGAAGAAGCCCAACTCTTTCAACAGGGGACAAGTGAACCACGTGAACGTGGAGGAGGTTGAAGAGCAGCCTGATGCAGTTGTCAGTAAGTTTTTGGTTAAGTCATTTACCGCAATAGTTCTTTTTGATACTGGTGCATCACATCCATACATTTCAAGGGGATTTGTGGATAGATATAAGTTTCCCACCAAAGTCCTTATGACACCTATGTTAGTAAGATCACCAGGAGTGGAGTATATGGCAAGTCAAGGATGTTTTCAGATGCCATTGACCATTGGAAGCCATGTTTTCCCCTCGGACCTGATAGTTTTGGAACCACAAGGATTGGATGTGATAGTAGGCATGGATTGGCTATTGATGTATGGAGGAAACATCGATTGTGCAAGTAAGTCAATTCTACTTACCACCCCGGAGGGAAAAAGGATCAAGTATGTATCCAAGCATGCGCCTAGGAGGACCCAGGTAAATTCTCTCTCGGGAGTTATTCAGGAGGAAGTGCCTGTAGTGAAGGATTACTTGGATGTATTTCTAGAGGAGCTACCAGGCATGCCGCCAGATCGAGACATTTATTTTTGATAGAACCATTGCCAGGCACCGGGCCAATATCGAAGAGACCATACTGGATGCCCGCGAATGATCTGGAGGAGATCAAGAAGCAAATTAAGGAGTTGTTGTAGAAAGGATTCATTTGACGAAGTTCATCACCCTAGGGAGCCCCATTGCTCTTGGTCAAGAAGAAGGATGGATCTTTATGAATGGTCGTTGATTATCGAGCGCTGAATAAAGTGACCATTAAGAATAAGTACCCACTGCCGATGATCAATGATTTGTTCGACCAACTTCAAGGAGCTAAAGTATTCTCCGAAATCGATCTATGATCAGGGTATCACCAGCTGAAGATCCGACAAAAGGATATACCTAAGACAGCCTTCACCACAAGGTATGGGCTATATGAGTATACGGTTATGTCATTTGGATTGACTAACGCCCCTGCCTATTTCATGAGTGTGATGAATAAGGTGTTCATGGAATTCTTGGATAAGTTCATTGTGGTATTCATTGATGATATCTTGGTGTACTCAAAGATCGAAGAGGAACAAAAGGAACATTTGCGTTTGGTTCTTGAGAAGCTCACAGAACATCAGTTATATGCCAAGTTCAGCAAATGTGAGTTTTGGTTGAAGGAAGTTGGATTCTTAGGACATGTTATATCAGGAGAAGGTATACTAGTGGATCCTAAAAAGGTTCAGTCAGTCACTGAGTGGTTGGTACCCACCTCAATTGGAGAGATCCGCAGTTTTCTTACACTCGTGGGATATTACTAGAGATTCATTGAGAATTTCTACAAGATTGCGAAGCCTATGACAACATTGTTGACAAAGGACACTAAGTTCCATTGGACTGAAGAGTGCGAAGAAAGTTTTCGGGAGTTGAAGAAACATTTGACGAGAGCCCAAGTGCTGATCTTGCCAGATATACGCAAGGATTTACAAGTGTATTGCGACGCCTCTTGCTTAGGACTTGGAGGAGTGCTCATGCATGATGGAAGAGTTGTTTCCTATGCCTCCCGTCAACTTCGACAGCACGAGTTGAATTATGCCACACATGATTTGGAGTCGGCAGTTGTAGTGCATGCGCTCAAGACCTAGAGACACTTTCTTATTGGAAATCGTTGTGATGTGTACACGGATCACAAGAATTGAAGTACATTTTCACTCAGAAGGAGCTGAACCTCAGGAAGAGGAGATGGTTATTGCTCATAAAGGATTATGATATGAAGTTGCACTATCATCCAGGCAAGGCCAATGTCGTAGCAGACGCTTTGAGCCGGAAGAGTTATGTCAATACCCTAGTAAATGGAGGATTGCCAAAAGGAGATTGCAGAAGATATTAGGGAGCTTCGTATGGAGATAGTTGCTAGAGGTTTTGTTGCAGCATTGCAGGTTCAGTCAACATTATTGGGAAAGATACGAGAAGCTCAGAAGGATGACAAAGAAATTGCCGAAATAAAGGAGAAGATGAGTGAAGCAAAAGCCAAGGGTTTTCGTGAGGATGAATACGACACCTTGTGGTTTGAGGACCGTGTCTATGTGCCCAATAACGCCGAGATCAGGAAGTTGATACTATAGGAAGCACATTACTCGCCATGCTTGATACACCCCGGATACACTAAGATGTATTTGGATTTGAAGGAATGTTTCTGGTGGACAGGAATGAAGAAGGACATTGCTGAGTATGTAGCCGTATGTGATGTATGTCAGAGAGTGAAGGAAGAACATCAGAAGCCAGCAGGATTACTACAGCCTATGCCGATACCCGAATGGAAGTGGGACACGCTCGGCATGGATTTTATCACCGGATTACCTAGGACCCAATCGGGATATGACTCTATCTGGGTAGTAGTGGATTGCTTGACCAAAGTAGCCCACTTTATCCCCGTGAAAACCACCTATACCAGTGCAAAGTTCGCCAAGATATACATGACCAGGATCTTATTTCTGCACGGAGTTCTGAGGACCATCATATCAGATAGAGGAACACAATTTACTTCAAAGTTTTGGCATCAATTGCACCAGACTTTGGGTACCAGGCTAGAGTTCAGTACAACCTTTCACCCGCAGACTGATGGACATACCAAGAGAGTCAATCAGATTCTGGAGGACATGTTGAGAGCTTGTGCGCTAGATTATGGATCTAGTTGAGATGACAACTTGCCCTATGCGGAGTTCTCGCACAACAACAGCTACCAGGCTAGTTTGAAGATGGCACCGTTCGAAGCAATGTATGGAAGAAGATGTCGAACACCGTTGATGTGGGATGATGTTGGAGACCGTCAGTTATTTGGACCGGATTTGATTAAAGAGTCAGAAGAGAAGGTTAAGCTGGTCCAAGATAGACTGAAGGTTGCTCAGCCCAGACAAAAGAGTTATGCAGACTCAAAACGCAAGGAGGTAGTCTACGAAATCGGAGACAAAGCGTACCTGAGAGTGTCACCTCTGCGAGGTGTTAAACGTTTTGGAGTCAAGGGAAAGTTAGCACCGAGATTTGTAGGACCGTACCGGGTTTTGGAATACCTGGGAGCGGTTGCCCACAAGTTGGAGTTACCTGAAGGACTAGCAGGAGTTCATAATGTGTTCCATGTTTCCCAGCTGAAGAAGTGCCATGCTGAGATGGCTGATATCCCTCTGAGATATATAGTGCCCTTGGAAGCAATTCAGTTGGATAGTGATCTAACCTACGAGGAGAAATCAGTTAAGATTCTCGAATTGCCAGCCGAGTCACACGCAGCAAGGTTATCCAGTTTTGCAAAGTACAGTGGAGCCACCATACCGAGGATGAAGACACCTGGGAACGAGAGGATGATCTACGCAAGGACCACCCACACCTATTCTCTAGCCAACCCGAATCTCGAGGGCGAAATTAATCTTAAGGGGGGTAGGTTTGTAACATCCCAAATTTTCAATTTGGAATGTTATACATAGGTCATCATACACATATCATACTTTAATTTCTTTTTTCTTTGCGATCCTCGAAATTCTATGCAACTCAAGGACCCACGGAGAGAGTTGGGCATTTCATCGTTTTCATATTTGAATTTTCTCAAATATGGGAACAAGGATCATTTGGTTTAATTATTTTTCTCTCCAAAAATATTTCATATTAAGATATATGAGAGGAGATAATATGACTTCTCCAAAATAAATTAAATATTGGAGGAAAAATATTAAAATCAAAGATTTTTTTTATTTGGATTTTATTGCAATTTTATTCGAATTAGGAAAAATATGCATTTTTCAAAATTGCATTTAGGTCCGGGAAAAATGTTCACTTTGTCCTAAATATTATTAGATGACGGCGAAAATTTATTTGGGAATTTTTCCACTCCGTCTAGTATTTCTTTTATTTGTTTTTTTGCGCCAGGAATTTTTTTTAAAGTCAACCGACCTACCGGGCTTGACCGACCCGGACTCCTACCAGGCGGGCTTTATAAGCCGCAGCCGCGACCGCCCGAGACCCAGCCGCCCCGCCCCAAACCCTAACCACCGCCGCCCTAGCCGTCGTGCCGCCACCGCCGCTAGCTGCCGTCGTGCCCCGCCGTCGCGCCGTCCCGCTGCCCTGCCACCAGAGCCGGGTCCGCTGCCCTGCCGCCGGAGCCGGATCCACCGCCGGTTTTTTTGGTTTAGCTAAAAATCCCAGTTTTCTAAAAACCCTAGATTGGTTTGTTTTTTTAGTTAGATTGGTTCGGTTTTCTCGGTTTAGTTATTTAGCGGACGTTCGTCTGTTCATTCGTTTTAACGAACACTTTTCGTCTTTTAGTCCAGACAGCGAACGTTCGTTCGTTAGTCTGTTCGTCTCGTTTTCTTTTTCAGGGTTTTTCCACGATTATTTTCGATCATGATTTCTGCCTTGAACTTCATTTTAGTTTATCTTTTCGTTCATTAGTCGGAATCAGGTGAAACAAGCGCCTAGATCTTCGTCTCGAAGCCCTCTTTTCGTTTAATTAACTTGAACAAGATTTTGGTACTTTAAATTTTTTACTTTAGTACAATTTAGTAAATGGATCTTGTTTCTTTCGTGGTTTGAGTTTCATTGCTCTGTTTGATTTATTTATTTTGCAAACCGGAGTTCTTGAGTTGAATTTTCCGGTTAGATCTTCTTATTTGAGTTTTACACGTGCATCTTTGCTTGTTTGCTTATGTATCCTTTTTTTTGCGATAGAATTCCCGTAGTGCGAAGCGTGCTACTACGAGTCCCTAGGTTTTGTGAATCGTCAGCAAGGCAAGTAACACATTGATCATACCCCTTGATTACCCAATTTTTATGCATTAGTTTTATCCCTCACACATTGCATGAGTAGGATCTCTTAACAAGTGGGCATGGGAAGTAGATGATGAGGTAGAACCTATTACCTTTTTTATTATCAAACCCTTTGGAGTTACTTCTACACTATGCTTATAGTGCCACGCTATGCTCGTAGATGTGGTTTGGGTTTGAGAGTATCCATGGCAGATGTGAGATTGCTAATTAATGGTTCAACTTAAGGTGCCAACTTTAATACACATCTGGGTGGATTGGTTGTAGGGCACCTGGAGAATCCAGTGTTGTCCTAGGAAATCTCGGAGGACCCGTGCGATTATCCTATGGAATGCCACCCAGGCTCAAAGGGATCATAAGACTATTCATGCTAGAAACTTCCGTGTGTAGCCATAGTGCCATTTTGGGCTCTGGCATATTTGAGTATGTTGTGTGAGCTCTTTTAGTGGTGGAATAGCAGATATAGGGCAAAGTAGGTGTATGTGTCCACCCAGGGTAAAGAGTAAATGCTTCTGAAAGACTGTGTCTCGGTCATCCGTTTCTCAAACACCATGTAGTACGAGAAATCCAACGGATGATATCGAGTCTTGTGGGGAAAAGTGTGCAAACCTTTGTAGAGTGTACAAACTAATCATGATTAGTCGTGTCCCCGGTTATGGACATCTTGAGTATCTGGTACCTGAATTATTGGATTGATATCATCTCTCTAAAACTAATTTGTTGGGTTGATAATGATTAATTTAATTGGGATTGAGTTGGAGGAACCTTCTCAATGATGTTTCAACTACCATGATAGTTAAAATAAAACTTTATTCCTTTGTTGTAGGGAAAAATTGGCTTTATGCAACAACATTATAACCTTAGAGCCTCCACCAGCCATATATGCATGTAGTGATAGCTTTTATCTGTTACTTGCTCTACTGTGTTATCTTGCCAGCATATTCCATGTGCTGACCTGTTTCCGGGTGCAACATATCATGTTCCAGACTTTTCAGAAGAGGAGTAAGGTGCGCTAGGTCGTTTGTCATGCACTCAGCTATGTTGTTGGAGTTGATGGACTCACTTTATCTTCCAAGCCTTCCGCTATTATCGTGTTAGATGGCCTTATGCCATATATTTTGTAATACGTTCTCTTTTGAGACATTCGATGTAATAAGTGTGTGATTGCCACTCTGTTATAAATCCTTCGAGTACTGTGTGTGTCAGCATTACCGATCCAGGGAAGACACAGAGCACAGAGACTTCGGTCCATTCGGATCGTGGTCGCTACATGAACAATGGCAATTGACTTTGACCACTGGGTTTGACTGGCAAAGCACCTACTGGCATATTACTTTTCCTTTCTTCTTTTAGACGAATTTGATGCGGAGGTCGCGTGCACCAGCTGCGACTTCCATCAAGCAGACACTCCTCGGAACTTGAAATAAATCCGCGTACGTTGCCTGCCATGGATGTAATCTGCTTGACGTGCACTGGCTCTCGTAGTAGAGAACGACAATTAAACAGTGGAATACTCTGAGTCGGTCTCGGACTCGGCGGATCACCATGATGCGCCATTGCAGTGAATAATTGTCCGGCATAAACAAGTACTGCAGACCAAGGCAAAGATAAACTGTTCTTTGATAAAAATAATATGTGATAATAAAACAAACTTAGATGTATATCACCTAATTTGCTCGGACAATAGATGAGTCGGCCGTGGCATTGTAAGCCGGTGCGGACGGGCAAGTTGTCCTCCTCGTTGTAAGCCAGCGCGGTCGCGAGAGACGGCCATGACGTTATAAGCCGGTGTGGTCATGAGAGATGGCCACAGCGTCGTAAGCTAATGCGGGAGTCCATTGAGTAACGACGACCACCTGTGCTAGATGCTGGCGTGCGTCCATCTCCGCAGTATAATATCACTTTGTAATGAATAATTCTCCTACAAATAAAATACAACAGGGTAAAGTAGTTTTGCTCGGATGATTTAATATGTATTTAAAAATAAATAGGGTAAATAGCCTGTTATTTTTCGTCGGGTCAAAAGCGGTTGCGACGACCATATGAATATAATGAACCTGCAACAATGGTGGGTTTAGTTGGTGTCGTGAACCGGCCATGGCGGCAAGTCGACTGCAACTATACAGCTGATCAATTCTGTGCGCCGAGCATGAAGACTTGACGGGGCCATGTCTCGCGGCAGACAGAGAACACACAAAAAAGGCGGCTTGAATGCTAGCTCGAGGCGCACTCTGTTGGCTGCTGTAGCGGCGGATTCAGCCATCTCCACAATGCGGCCACAATGACAGAGGCGACATGGCGGCTGATGCAGCGAATCCCGCTCACTTGATAGCTCTTTGATTTTCATATTTCTATCTTCCTCAGTCCAGTTGTGAGTCAAACTTGTAGTATAGTGGAAGTACTTTTGGAGTTGATGTGCCCTCCACGCCCAAACTATTAGGAGCAACAATTGATTCCCTCGGGTTTGAAGCTGCAGGTGGACAGGGAGACGTTGCCAAGCTTCTTTTCTAGTAGTGGCATACGGTGGCTGGTTCGGATAGACGATCCCGCGGAGAAAAAACACGAGAACACCCGTCGGTCTCGACTAAAAAAAAGCTGCAGCCTGTGCGGCAGACCTCGTCTCGCACGACGAAAACGCACGGGCACGGCGGCGTACACCACAGCAACCCTAATATTTCGCCTCGAATCTTGTATCTGTCAGCTCCAATATTAACCATAATTCCGATAAACCTGTCGGCTATGCTTATGGTTGTCCGACGGCTCATGCGATCATTCCGTGCCGGCTCTTTCTCATCCGATCAATCACGAGTTTCCTAATCCCTGAAGAGATCCCTCCAAGAACTCATCACCACCGTCCGCGGGCCCCACGGTGGCCGCCAACTGTCGTGGAATTGTCATGACAGATGTCCTAGTGTGAGGACTTAGTCGTGAGGCCAACGCATCTAGGTTGTAGCTTGAGAGGGGTTGAGCGGAATCGAGATACGCAACGCAAGACAAGGATTTCGATAGCTTCGGGCCCCGGGAAACATCATCCGGTAATAACCCTACATGCTGTTTGTGGCTACATCTCATTATGACCCTTATGGCCTCGCCCCATAAACCGACTCTCCTTCTTGTGTCTAGCCCTAGAGATTGTTTTCTTTCTTACTTGTCCCTCTTGGGGAGCCCTGCCCCTCCTTATATATGTTGAAGTGGTGGGTTACATGACTAGGCCTAGTAGGATTAGGATTACTCTATTAAAAGTGGAGTCCTAGTCTTGCTTCCTTTGTAAGGGAATACTCCTTACACTTTCCTTCTTAAACCGACCCACCATAACATGAGCCGGCCTTCTGGGCCTTGGGCCTAGCCCTCTTTCTTACCCACCGTCGGGGCCATCCATGAGTTGCTAGGCTCGTGAGTCGTCCGACCAGTGAACCGCCAGACCCATGAGTCGCTAGTCCTCCGATGGGTTACAATAAAGCGCCAAGTCCGGCAGGGTCATTCCGCGGGGTATATCCCCGACAAACACCACAAACACCTTCGGAGACACCTGTAGAGGATCTTTATAATCACCCAGTTACGATGTGATGTTTGATAGCACACAAGGTGTTCCTACGGTATTCGGGAGTTGCATAATCTCATAGTCATAGGAACATGTATAAGTCATGAAGAAAGCAATAGCGGTAAAACTAAACGATCAAGTTGCTAAGCTAACGGATGGGTCTTGTCCATCACATCATTCTCCTAATGATGTGATCCCGTTGATCAAATGACAACTCATGTCTATGGCTAGGAAACATAACCATCTTTGATCAATGACCTAGTCTAGTAGAGGCATACTAGGGACACTCTGTTTTGTCTATGTATTCACACATGTACTAAGTTTCTGGTTAATACAATTCTAGCATGAATAATAAACTTTTATCATGATATAAGGAAATATAAATAACAACTTTAATATTGCCTCTAGGGCATATTTCCTTTAGTCTTATGCAATAAGGAAGAGTTGTTTCATATGCCTCACGTCAGCTTCGACCACATGACTTGAATATGCCATGCATCATTTCGAGTTAGCAGCCGTAGTGCACGCACTCAAGACCTGGAGGCACTTTCTTATTGGAACTGTTGTGATGTATACACGGACCATAAGAGTTTGAAGTATATCTTCATGCAGAAGGATTATGACATGAGATTGCATTATCACCTAGGAAAAGCCAATGTAGTGGCAGATGCGCTAAGTCACAAGATTTATGTTAACACTATCATAACCAGAGGTTTACCCTAAGAGTTGGCAGATGACTTCAGATATTTATAGTTGGAGATTGTCCCAGAGGCTATGTTGCTACATTGGAAATTCATTCCACTTTGTTGGGCAAGATTCAAGAAGCCCAGAAGACGGACGAAGGAATTGCAGAAATAATGGCCAGAATGAGCAAAGGAAAGGCAGAAGGATTTCATGAGGATGAATACGGAACACTATGGTTTGAGGAATGTATTTATGTGCTCAATGACCCGGAGATCAAGAAGTTGATTCTTCATGAGGCTCATGATTCGCCTTACTCGATACATCCAGGCAACACTAAGATATATTTGGACTTGAAGCAGAACTGGTGGACCGGAATGAAGAAGCATATTGCCGAGTGTGTAGTAGTATGTGACATCTGTCAAAGAGTAAAGGCGGAACATCGGAAACAAGCAGGGTTGCTACAGCCATTACCCATACCAGATTGGAAGTGGGATAAACCTGGAATGGATTTTATCACAGGACTACCCAGGACACATTCAGGGTACAATTCTATCTGGGTTATAGTTGATCGCTTGACTAAGGTAGCTCACTTTATCCCCGTGAAGACCACTTACATGAGTGCTAAGTTGGCCAAGATATACATGACCAGGATTGTATGTCTGCATGGAGTTCCGAGGACCATTGTATCAGATAGTGGGACACAGTTTACTCCATAGTTTTGGAAGCAGTTGCACGAGACTTTGGGTACGAGGCTAGAATTCAGTACAACCTTTCATCCACAGACAGATGGACAGACCGAAAGAGTCAATCAGATTCTAGAGGACATGTTGAGAGCATGTGTGCTAGATTATGGATCTAGTTGGGATGATAATTTGCCTTACGCAGAGTTCTCTTACAACAACAGTTATTAGACTAGTCTGCAGATGGCCCCTTTCAAGGCTTTGTATGGAAGGAGGTGCATGACACCTTTGATGTGGGATGAAGTCGGAGACCGCAAGTTGTTTGGACCCGATTTAATCAGAGATTCGGAGGAGAAGGTCAAGTTGATCCGTGACAGACTGAAGATAGCCCAGTCCCGATAGAAGAGTTATGCGGATATGAAACACAAGGAGGTAACCTACGAAGTTGGAGATAGAGCATATCTTCGTGGGTCCCCACTTCGAGGAGTTAAGCGTTTTGGAGTTAAGGGTAAACTGGCACCACGATTTGTGGGACCGTACAGAGTTTCGGAGCGCAAATGAGAAGTAGCTTATCAGCTAGAGTTTCCCGAAGCCTTGTCCGGAGTTCACGATGTGTTTCACGTATCTTAGTTGAAGAAGTGTCACGCTGAGATGGCCAATATTCCGCTAAGAGATACAATGCCCCTGGAAGAAATTCGGTTAGAGAGTGGTTTGACTTATGAGGAGAAGCCTATCAAAATTCTCGAGTTTGCCGACAGAGTTACCCGCAGTAAGGTCATCAAGTTTTGCAAAGTTCAGTGGAGTCACCATACAGAGGATGAAGCCACCTGGGAACGAGAGGAAGACCTTCGACAAGACCACCCACACCTATTTTCTAGCTAACCCAAATCTCGAGGTCGAGATTCATCTTAAGGGTGGTAGGTTTGTAACATCCCAAATTACAATTTGGATGTTATCATAGATCATCATTTGAGCATTTTGAATTTGATTTTATTTGGAAATTGATCCAAAGACTTTAAGCAACTCAAGAACCCAAGTGAGAGAGTTGGAAGTTTTCTAAAGAGAACCCACAAATTTTATTATTTTCCAAGTGGGCTTGGATCAAATATTATTTTTACCAATTTTCATTTTAAATATTTTGAAAATAATGAGAGAAGATAATATGACTTCTTCGAAACAGAATAAAAATGTTGGAATTCGAATTTTGAGTAAAAATATATTTATTGGATTTTTATTTGCAAACATATTTCTTTTTAGTATTTTCATTAGTACTAAAAAGTTTTTTATGCATTTAGGCAAGAAAAATGTTCACCAGGTCATAAATAAGGCCCTAAGTACGTGTGAATTTTTCTATAATTTTTAAAAATATTTTTATTGTCTTTTTCTATTTTTCTCTATTTTTAGAAAAAAAATTAAAAAAAAATCGGACCGGGCTGACTGGGCCGATGCCCAGCCAGCCGGCCCACTCCCGCGCCGCCTCCCTCACTGTGGCCGACCGGGACTCCTCCCGGAGTCCGGCGCCGACACGGCTGCCGTGACCCGTCGCGCAAGCCAAGGCACCAGCGAGCCTTTAAAAGCCACCGCCCGGACCCCCTCTCTCCCCACGAGCCTCCGCCTGTGCCGCGCCACCGCCGCTGCAGCCGCCGCCCGTCGCACCGCCGCCTCTCATGCCTCGCATCACCCCGTGCGCCAGCCCCGCCGCCTCGCCCTACCCCTCGCGCGGCGCCGCTGCCGCCCGACGCCGCCGCTGCCGAAGTTCACCGCCGCGCCGCCCGACCCATCGCCCGTCGCTCGCAACCCGACTCGCCGCCTCGACTCGACCCGTTTTCGGCAAAAACTGCCGCCGTTTTTTTATTTTTATTTTCGGTTTTTTTTAACCTAGATCATTTTTTTTAGAAAACCCTAGATCTGTTTTTTAGGTTTTATTAAACAAAGAACGTCCACTGTATAGTTCGGAAGAATGGCCGTTCGCTAGTTAGTATTTTCTTTTTACAGATTTGTCCCTAATCTTCAAACGATCACTACTTTTTGCTCGTTAGTCGGAATTAGATGAAACAAACGCCAAACTCTTTGTTTTGATCTCATATTTCCAGTAATACAACTGAAATCTGTTTTTGAAAGTTTTAAAATTTGAATTCAAATACATTTGTATGTGAACTTCTTTCGATCATAATTTGAGTTTCGTAACTCCGTTTGAGTTGATTCTTTTTGCAAATCGAAGTTCTTGACCTAAACTTTCTAATAAGGCCAAATTCACTTAATTTTGGTACTGTTAGAAATTGTTTTCTGTTCCAAGAGCAATTCATTTGTTTTCGAGAATTTTCAAGATCTGTTCTTCGATTCTGTTGCATGATTGCTTATGTATGCTATTGTTTGATTGCGATAGAATCTGAAGTGTGAAGCGTGATACTACGAGTCACTAGGTTTTACCGATCGTCAGCAAGGCAAGTTCATACTTTGATCATACTTCTCAATACCGAGTTTTTATTGCATTAGTTCTGTCCTCAATGATTGCATGAGTAGGACTTTGATACATATGGTATTGCTAAGTAGTTCATGAGGCAGGAAACCAATGACTTGAGATCAACGCAGGGAATATAGGCTTTATTACTTATTGGTTACCCATGCTCTCAGACGTGGATTGGTATGTGAGATTTCATGAAAGTTGTGAGTGTAATAACAACTAAGGGAATGTTTAAGGTGGCAACTTTAATACACAACCGGGTGGATTGGTTGCAGGGCACCTGGAGAATCCAGTGTTGTCATAGGATATCACAGAGGAACCGTGTGATCATCCTATGGAATGCCACTAGGCTTAATGGGATCATATATCATTCATTACCTAGAAACTTCCGTGTGCAGCCACAAGACATTATGGGCTCTAGCATAGTTGAGTATCTTGTGTGAGCTCTTTCAGTGGTGGATTTGCATATGTAGGGGAAAGTAGGTGTACCAGTCTATCCAGGGTAAAGAGTGAATGCTTCTGTAAGACTGTGTCTCGATCTTCCGATCATGAATGTGGTCGAGTCTTGTGGGGAAAAGTTCACAAACCTCTACAGATTGTACAATCTATTCATGAGTAGACGTGTCCCCGGTTATGGACATCTTGAGTATCATGGTATTTGAATTATGGACTGATCTCAACAATCTATTATAATTAACTTGTTGGGTTACTAATGACTTTGGTTATTTTTGGGATCGAAATGGAGGACCCATTTCTCAATATTGCTTAATTAAACTGATTAGTAAATAAAATTTATTCCTTTGTTGTAGGGAAAAATTAGCTTTATGCAATAATAAACATTATAGCCTCCTCCAGCCAAATAAGCATATAGTTTACACATTCGTTCATCATTACTTGCTACAATGTGTTCTTGCCAGCATATTCAATGTGCTGACCTACACGGCTGCAACGTCTCATGTTGCAGAGTTTTCGGACGAAGAATAAGGTGTGATTAGGTCGTTGTCATGCACTCAATGTTTGTCGTGGAGTTGCATGGACTCAACCTCTCTTCAATGTTTCTGCAGTTCGTATTAGTTTATTATTGTTAGATGGCCTTCAGCCATATTTTTGTAATAAGACTCTCTATGAGGTTTCTTTGATGTAATAAAGTGTGGTTGAAACTCTATTATAAATTCTGGAAGTATTGTGCGTGTTAGCATACCGATCCAGGATGACACTGCCAAAGAGACTCCGATCCTTCGGGATCAAGGTCACTACGAAGATGTGGTATCAGAGCTAGGTTGAGACTTTAGCATGTTCCTTTATCCTAACAGGGAAAGGTGGTTTCTAGATTTAAGCGGTAGTCACGACTAGTTCAACACTGTAAATGATAGTTTCTTCTTTAACTCTAACTAGTTCCTCAATTTATGCTTTAATAGGTCAGTGATATTTAAACTACTTATCCTTGTGGAGATCACCATGAGATGCAAAATATTCACAAATGAGGCTACTATCTCAGAGTCAAGTCCATATTTAGTGCTTAAATCTTTGAAAGCATCGGAATCCATAAAAGAATTAACACAATCAAACTCAAGTTTTATACCTGACTCCTTACCTTCGTCGAGCTCCCAATCTTCAGAGTTATGTTTAATTCTTTCTAGAAGATCCCACCCGAATTCAATAGTCTTCTTCATAAAAGATCTAGTACAAGAAGTATCGAGCATGGATTGATCATTACGAGAAAGCCAAGCATAAATATTATGTATAATAATTTATCTCGAGAGCTCATGATTGGGACATGAATATAACATTGACTTAAGCCGCCCTCAAGCTTGAGCTATACTTTCTCCTTCACAAGGCCAAAAATTATAGATATAATTCTGATCACGATGGACTAGATGCATAGGATAAATCTTTTGGTGAAATTCCAATTTCAATCAATTTAAGCTCCAAGATCCAATATCATCGCATAGCCTATACCATGTCAATGCATCCCCACCCTCCTAAAGATAAAAGGAAAACCTTCTTATTAATTTCATCTCTGGGTAAACCTGCAAACTTGAATAATCCACAAACTTCATCCACCTAGAATAGTCGCATATTAGGATGTAGTGTTCCATCTCATGCATAAGGATTAGCTAGCAATATCTCAATCATACCCGAAGGACTTTCATAACCAATATTTTTAGTAGGTTCAGTAGGTTGAGGGATAACTCTTTGTTATTCCGGTCGAGGCAAGGATACCCCAAACAAACCCCTCATAGGATTGTTTCCCATAGCGACAAGTGACAATAAATTTCAGCACATAATATAATATATATTTTTCCCTACCAAATTCCTCTTACCAAAGGTGCTTCATTCCCTGGCAACGGTGCACGAAAAGAGTCTTGATGATCCACAAGTATATGGGTTCAATCGTAGTCCTTCCGATAAATACGAGTGTCAAACCCAATGCGGAGCAGAAGGAAATGACAAGCAGTTTCTAGCAAGGTAATTTATGCATGCACTAAAACTGTAGTAACAAGTTGTTTGACACCAAGATAATTTCTAACAATTGCATAAGGATTAGCTAGTAGTTATTTTTTTAAAATCCTCGAAAAGCAATGAGATCTTTTGGCTCCTAGGCGACTAGGCGACTCCAAGGCAATTTTTGCGCTGGTGGCCACTCCGGCCCCGGCGGCCACCCCTCCTGCCGGTGGCCACTCCGGCCACGGCAGCCACCCTACTCCAAGATGGCTCCCTTTGCCCTCATCTTTGATCGTGGGAGAAATTTCCAAGCATATATGAGAACCAAGTTTGGACATCCGGTGGTGTTTTCACCTGGTTTTCGCCAACGAGAGTTCACCTTGGTGGTTACGTTCTGCCATCAACTTTCAGGCTTGATGTGTACACGCTTAGTGTTTCTATACTGGAAATGTTTGGTGGTTATGCTCAAGGCTTTAGGGTTCGTCATTTGAGATATAGAACTTTCTAGTTTTCGGTTGCTTCAAAGTCTGTTGGTTTTGAGATCTATAATAAGGGTAGAATTGTTGAGCAAGATTTTGAGGGGTTTTTTTAGCCTATGGCACTTTGGTGGTCTGAATTGGCATAGGGAAGAACTTTCTTATTACCGTGAGCTTGACAAAGAGTGGACTTTCATAGGTAGGCATGGCAAGGCCGTGTTAAAATACTCCAGTGATCGCCGGAGTTACAGCTCAGTGGTCAGAGATGGAGATCGGTCTTAGAGTGGTTATAGGGTCCCATTCAAAACAGAGACAATCATGGGGAGACTATCAATTCACCCGCTATTAATTCTGAGTCAAATAGGTCTCATAATCCTCCTCAGGTGCCTCAACGTTCTACTCTTGGCACGTACGTTGTGTGTTTTGCATGCGGCGGGCAAGGACACTACGCACGTAACTACACGGCACCGAACATACCTGGGCTTTGGCCCTTTATTCATATTAGCTCTTTTATCGAGCACCCCCCCCTCCGAATAGGCCTAGGCCGAGGGTAAGGTGGAGGCCTAGTTCAAATGTGTCGGCCTGGCTGCCCAGATTAGGCAGGTCTCATCATTTAAGGAGCTGGTCAAGGACCTATTTCCAAATTTCCAACCGAGACCACAATCTGCCTCCTCGCATTCCTTTGCTATTACCAACTCTGCTTCCACCTCGTCGAGCTCGCCGTCTTCCTCACCATCGGCGGAGGAGGCATTGGTGGTCCGTTCCTCCGAAGCGCCACTCATGGCCAACATTCCTATAGACCCTGTTCCCATCATCCCTCATGGTTTTCAGATTCTTGAAGTAGAAGGGTGAACTGGGGTATCCAGGGAAATCTTGCCACATCGTCCAAGGAGACACGAAGATTGGGCGATTCCTACCATTCAGACTCATCCAAATGAGGTATTTTTCCCCAACGCCAAAGAAGTTCTAGAAGAGTTTTTTCAAGGGGTGGAGCAAGTTGGGTTTAGAGAAATCCAACCTTGTCCTTTTGGTGAAGCATATGTTCAGTTCTTGCATGTCAAAGATAGAGATCCCCTTATCAGAAAGAGCCCGCACCCGTTTGGTGATGTTTTCATTTCATTCACTAAGAACAATGAGGGTAGGAACTGGTGCAGAATTCATTTCAATAGAACCTCCTGGTTGCTATTTATCGGAGTTCCATTTGATTACTGCAACTCTGATGCTACTATTGACAAGTGGGGCAAAATCATAAGCTAGGAAAGAGAAGATGATCTGAGAGGAAAAAATTTGGTTCAGGCTAGAGTGACTGACCTCATGGATATACCAAAAAGCATTAGATGGTCTGAAGGAGAATGCTTTGAAGAGGAATCCTGGACTAGTATGGTTGAGGTTTTATTAGAAGAAATGCCGGGAGGGGGCCCTGCTGATGAAGACCCTATTCCACCTCCTGGAGTGGACCCACACCAAGTTCCACAACATGCCAATGATTTCCTAGGTTTTCAGCCAGTGCCACTTAACAATGAGCCAGCCCAGAATGAAGATTGGATGATTGGGAGGAGCAGGAAGAGCAAGATCATTGGGCATTTCCTCAGGCTAACAATCCAGATCCACCTCAACAACAAGTAGAATTGCCAATCATGCAAGAGGATGGTGCTTCAAACAGCAGCATTACTACTACAATATCTTTGTCAGATGGTATTTGGTCTAATACACACACTACTAGTGAAGAGGTTAACCAAGGAGCTCCAGTTAATTCTATGGGTATGGGCCTACAGAATATTCTACTTGCATATCAGGAAGAAGGGGAATAAGAGGATGTTCAGCCAACTAATGAGAACCTGGTCGCTGTTCAATAGCATGGAGAAGTTGCTGCCCCTTTGGTTTTACAAGAAGTCCAACAACCTGCACCGGCTCTAGAAGATGTTGTGGTTGAAGAACCTGCTGGGAATGAGAGACATATTGAACCTAATTTGCCACAGGGAGAGTTAAACCTGGATAATGTTAATGCTGCTTCTCATAACAACGGTACACCTTTAGGGACTGAAACTGTGGTGGTCCCCAAAGAGCTAGAGGAAATTCAGGGTTTTGCACACAGGGCTGCAATGAAAGGCAAAGTTGATGTTCCTATTCCTCATGTTGGAAGCTCAACTGATGGGCATAAAAGAGGTATAGAGAGCTTTTCATTACCCAACTCTCCCACTTTAATAGACATTCAAAAACTTGCTAAAAATCATACTTTGGATATTATTGATGGTGCCCACTTGATTTTTGAGGAAGGTCTGGACCTGTGGATTCAACATTTTGCTCCAGCTACATAGGGAGAAGTTAACACTTTCAAAATTGACATTCCTGTAAGTTAGTTTAACTTCATAATTCATCTTCTTCTGACACCTGATAAATTTGGTTGGGTAAGGCATCTGGTAAAATCTGATCTATGGAAAATGCTAACTGCAAATTGTGACACTAAAGAGACTATTTTGTTTCATATCCCTGATGGATGTGCTACTACACAGGCACCAAGTTGTAAGGAGATATTTCTAGGCCTGTATTCACAACATGCTTAATGTCTGACTATGAGACTTGGTGGCTTCTTTTTGTGCATGCTCTTTTGTACTCACAGCTAGAATCATGGACCTGTGTCTTGTATAAGAATGATAAAATTACTCTACTATCTTTTGGGAAAGCAATGTCACTTCAACTCACTTTCATGTGGGGTCTACATATATATTATTGTTGCTCCTTGAATGACAACACGGACTCTTTTAGATCACACAGATCTAATTTTGATACTTTTACTCAGCTGGGTCTTATACCAGGAGATGGGGCTTGGTATATCAAAATAAATAAGCAGCTAGTTTATCATGAATAAAAACATATCCTTGAATATTTTGAATGCCCCAGAAATGTTAGGGGTTTGAATGCCCCAGAGAAATGGCTGGCTATTAGGCAAAAAGTTGAGGAAAGTACTGCTGTAATTTTATGCTTACATGAAACAAAGAGAGAAATTTTTGATCTTGCCTATGTTCATAAATTCTGTCCACAGAGATTCAACAAATTTGAAAACTTTCCCTCCATTGGGGCATCTGGAGGTATCTTGACTGGTTGGAATGGGAATCTTTTTTCTGGAGAAATGCTCTTCCAAAATAAATTCTCACTAACTATGCAATTCACTTGTACAACTACTCTCACGTCATGGATTCTCACAAATATTTATCGGCCTTGCAACTCTGAAGAAAAAATAGAATTCATTGATTGGTTTGCTAATATTCTAATGCCTGATGATGTTGACTGGATTGTTATTGCGGACTTTAATTTCATTAGGTCACCTGAAGATAGAAACATACCTGGTGGGGATGTCAATCAGATGCTACTATTTAATGAAGCTATTAGTAATTTGGAGTTAATTGAATTACCTCTTAAAGGTAGGTAGTTCAGCTGGAGCAACATGCAAGAAAAACCTTTACTTGAGAAATTGGACTGGTTTTTCACCTTTGCAGCCTCGATGACAAGTTACTCTGATATAACTGCTCTAGCCCTTGCAAAACCCATCTCAGATCATCTGCCATGTGTAACCAAAATTGGTACAAAAATTCCCAAGTCAAAGGTTTTTAGATCTGAGAATTATCAGTTGAAGCACACCTCTTTCAAAGATAGAGTTCAAATAGCCTGGAACATTCCTGTTGGCTATTCTGACCCAGCCAAGAAGATTAATACCAAGTTCAAAAACTTGAGAAGATCACTCAAACTCTGGTCCAAAAATATGCTTGCCTTAAAAAGTAGATTAAGGAATTAAATGAATGTATTTTCTTGTGGGATTTCCTGGAGGAATACAGAGACCTCACCATGTTTGAGAGCAATTGCAGAAATATGTTTTAAGAATTCCTATTGACAGTTATCAGCAATCAGAAGATCTATTAGAAGCAGAGAGGCAAAATCAAGGGTATTAAATTTGGAGATGAGAACACAACATTCTTTCCTACAAAGGCCTCAGTTAATCATAGACATAACAAAATTGCCATGCTCCTGAATGAGGACCAAGTGGAAATTACTGATCATGAAGGAAAGGCTGCAATTCTTTGGGAGGCTTATAAAAAGAGACTTGGACACTCCAATGTCCATACAATGCACTTTGATCTACATGATTTATATGACAACAGAGTGGATCCACAACTTTTTAAAGATCTTGACAAACCTTTTACTCAGGAGGAAATTGATGAGGTAGTTAAGAACTTACCCACTGACAAATCACCAGGGCCTGATGGATTTAATATTGAGTTTCTGAAAGCCTGTTTGGATATTATCATAGAGGATGGTACTGCTCTCATTTTGGCTTTTCATGCTGGTAATGTTAATCTGGAGAGCATAAACACTTCTTATATCACTCTCATCCCAAAAAAGGAAGTTCCAGTCTCCCCCAATGATTTTAGGCCAATATCTTTGCTTAATGGTGTGCTCAAAATCATTACAAAACTTCTGGCAAATAGACTACAAAAAGTGATTCTCAAGCTGCTACACATCAATCGATATGGATTTCTAAAGAGCAGAGTGATACAAGATTGTCTTCGTTGGGCCTATAATATATTCACTAGTGTCATAAATCAAAATAAGAAATGTTAGTAATCAAGCTGGACTTTGAAAAGGCGTTTGACACTATTGAGCACCAAGCTATTATTGACATTTTGAGAGCTAAAGGATTTGGAGAAAAGTGGATATCTTGGGATGCCATTACTATTCACATCTGCTTCATTTGATGTGATGTTAAATGGAGTGCGAGCGAAAAAATTCTATTGCAGAAGAGGAGTAAGGCTAGGGGACTCTCTTTCACCTTTATTTTTTGTGTAGCAGCTGATTTGCTCCAATCTATTCTGAACAAAGCTATGAGAAGAGATTTAATCACACCACCACTACAAGTGAACTCTTGCCCAGACTTCCCCATATTTCAATATGTAGATGATACACTAGTTCTCATGCAAGCTAATGCTAGACAGTTACTGTGCCTCAAAGCTCTTCTAAATACCTTTGCATCTGCTACTGGACTAAAGGTCAATTATGGGAAATCAATCATGGTGCCCATAAATATTGCAGAAGTTAGGGTTAGCATTTTCACAAATACTCCGCAATATGCCACGGGACACTTTTCTTTTACTTACCTGGGACTTCCATTGGGGATTTATAAACCAACTGTGGAGCAGTGTTTACCTCTAGTCAATAGAATTGCTAAGATGATTGCTGGTATTTCTACTTTTATGACTCAGGCAGGGAAGGTGCTGGTAGTTAAATCTGTGCTGGCATCCTTAGCAGTCTACTTTATGTGCTGTTTGGATATTCCTATCACTATAACACACCAGATCATTAAATATTTGATGCATTGTCTTTGGAGGAGTCCTGACATGGAAGATAGAAGACCAGCACTTGTGGCCTGGCACACAGTTTGCAGACCAAACAATCAGGGTGGACTGGGAGTCCTAGATATCTTCACACAAAATAAAACTTTGCTCATGAAGAATCTACACAAATTCTTCAAAAGACATGATATTCCTTTGGTGAATCTAATTTCGGAAACTTACTACAGCAATGGACAACTCCCAGGGGATTAAAAGGTGGGCTCCTTCTGGTGGAAGTCAAACCTGGCCCTCATTGATCAGTTCAAAGCTATTGCCAGGTGCAATGTGGGTGATGGCAGAAGTGCTCTGTTCTCGGATGATATGTGGCATCATTATGTCCTCAAAAACAAATTTGATCATCTTTACTCCTTTGTCAGAGATCCAATCACAAGTGTGCAACAAGTGATCAACACAGAATATCTTCAAGATCTTTTCCACTTGCCTCTGACTACACAGCATATGAGGAGTTCCTACAAATGGAAGACATTTATATTTCTTTAAGGCAATCTGAGTACTTCGATGCAATGGATACATCGAGTTACATATGGGGAAATGAATTTTATTCATCAATGAAAGCCTATAATGTGCTTATTGGACAAAAACAAACTCCACCTCGCTTCTCCTGGATTTGGAAAAGCTCTTGACAATGTAAGCACAAAGTATTCTTCTGGATGTTACAGCATGACAGAGTAAACATAAGGAATCTTTTAAGAATGAATTTTTTTGAATTGGAACTTTATAATTGTGCAGTCAGGGATTGCCAACAAGAAGAAACTTTGCATCATCTTTTTTCGGGGTGTCCTTTTGCAAGCAGATGTTGGGATTTTATCTGTCCCACCAAAACACCAAATATGTCTGTACTGGAAGCATATCAAGACCTCGAATACAAGCTCAACTACCCTTTCTTTATGGAGATCATCATATTGGGATCATGTGCCATCTGGATATCCAGAAACAACAAAATCTTTGGGAATATCACACCATCTTTTCGAGGCTGGAAATTTATATTCACAGAAGAGCTAAAGCTGCTGAAATTCAGGATAAAGAAGAAATATGAAGTGCTTATAGTTTCTTTTAGAGTTTCTCTTTTGCTTTTGAGGTTCTTCTAGCTTTTCCCCAGTCTTTCCTTTTCTTTTTTTTTTCTTTGGGCTTAGCTCAAGCCCTTCATACTACTGCTTTCTTTCTACCTTATTTTTTTAATAAAAGTTGAAGTGGGGGGTTACCCTACTTTTTTTAGTCAAAAAGATAATTTGTAACAAGTGACAAGTAGCATTAGTAAAAATAGGTGCGGCAAGGTAGCCCAACCTTTTGTGGCAAAGGATAGGCCGGAGCAGTTTCTTATAATAGGCAAAGCGTTCTTGAGGAGACACGGGATTTTCATCTAGTCCTTTTCATCATGTTGGTTTGATTCACGTTCGCTACTTTGATAATTTAATATGTGGGTCAACCGGTGCTCATGTTCTATTCTTACTTGAACAAGGCTCCCACTTATGATTACCCCCCCCCCCCTTCGCAAGCATCCGCGACTACGAAAGAATAATTTAAAAAAATAAGGAGGTTAGGAAACTCAACCAACCAGTGCTCCCCCAGATTGGCCCTTCGTTGACCATCCGATCCAGTTTGTTTCGATACTCTGCTGTCCGATCTTCATGTCAGGTAATTCTAAATTTCGCCGGATAATTGCCTTTCTTGGCCAACGACGAGAGAGCTCGTCTCCCGTGGGTATTGGTTGGGTGACCATCACGAACGTGCGTAAAGGATTTTCCAATCCGTGCTTCGCTGCACACCTGTGCCAAAGCCCACAGCGGCACGAACCCTAGCACCCAACCCTCAACCGCCACACCCCCTCTTCCTTCGTCCCTCCTCCTTCGCTCGTCACCACAGCCGCCACGCCTCCTCCCTCCCTCGTCCTTGGATGTCGTCCCTTCCGACGAGATCCACCGCCTGCAAAGGTTCTCATCTGGCCGGGTCCCGAGGATGCCATGAGAGGAGGAGATCCCTCATCACGAGAAAGCCACAGGAGGAGGAGCATCATCTTCCGGAAAAGGAGGGCAGGAGTGGATGCCAGCCAAGGAGGCATCTCGGATCGCCATCGATGCGCTATGAGCGGCGGCGGCGCCTCTGCCTCCACCCCCACCTCCCTTGCCACGCCTAATGTGTGAGGCAATAGGGAGAGGCAACCACGTCATGATTTTGGGGAGGCGCCAAGGTAAGGTTCCCCTCCACTCTTCATCTCTTTCTCTCTACACACAATCTATGCAAGATTTCTGTAGCCTAAATGCCCCTATACCATGTATGCATTCCCTTCCCCTTTTCATCATCATGGAAATATATGGATTGGAAGAGGTGCCATTCAACAGTAGATATTCAACAATCGTCATTCCCTCGATGTGTCCTTCACTACAAAAAAACCACTTCTGTGATAATACGTGTTTGTCATATTAGGCCACGTTTTTTGTCATGCATGGACATCCATGATGATTTTATGAAAAAATCACGATAGTCATACCTATGCTGTTGTAGAAGTGTTCCATGACAATAGCAAAATTATCATCACGTCAGTGTCCAGTTCCGTGATGATAAATGACGCATCATGGAAGTGCTTTCGTCAAGGGTGACAGACACATGGCATCCACCATAACATATCGCCATTAAGCTATCAGGTTCCAGTTTGGATCCGATAACCCGTTAACAGCCATGACCAATGGTGATTTTCCACGTGTAAAATCATCATTGGCCAGAGGAAACACGTGTCGGCTCCTCGATGGGCCAGATATCGTCCATCCAATGGAGGAGACATGCCTATGATACGTCGACATGTGACAGGGCCCAACAGAGGCCCATATAGGTTTAAAAGGCCGGCCCATTTGGAGGCCCATAGTATTTACTCGGGTACTATTGGGCCAGCCCACTAACGGTCTACTTAAACATGGCCCATTTACAGCCCGAAGCCAGATCTAGCCCATTAATGTTTTACCGAGTATTTGGGCCCAATTATGGCCTAGTGCATTTCGGCCTATTAGAGGCCCGATGTAGACATGGGACCATTTCAGCTCGGTGTGTCTTTCGGCCTAGGAATGGCCCGTGCTGCCCATCGGCCATATATGGTCTGACGCGACATCTGACCCACTAACGGCCCGTGATCAAGGTGGCAATAGTTCAGCCGAACGTGACTTTGGGCCTGTTAAAGGCATGTCATATAATTCGGCCCGTTGATGCCTCTACTATGCTTTCAGCCACTTAAAGGCCCATGATATCAGTGGGCCAACTAAGGCCCGAGATATGTTTCGGCCTGGTAATGGCCCGTCATATAACTGGCGCAATAATGGCTCGGTCTACATTTCAATCTGCTAAAGGCTCGTGGACGACTATTGTAAATTGAGGCCCAACATGCATTTCGGCCTTCTAAGACATGCAGTTCGGCCTTCTATGGGCTCATGGTATCTTCTGGGCCTTAACAGGCTAGCAGAATATTCAGCCTGTTAACGGTCTAAAGTAACATGGGCCCAACTAAGCGATGGGTCCACTAACGGCCCAACTAAACATTTTGCCGGATGATGGCCCGTGTAAGTTGTGGGCCTGACGCAAAATGTGAAGGGCCACAATGGCTTTTCAGGCCCAAGAAAGTTGTGTATCGGCCCAATTGTGGCCCGCTAAAATGCAGGGCTGTTAGAGGCGAAAGTTTTGGCCTGGTCGACTACGTTACATTTTTGCCGTTTTTTTCACATAGCAAATGATGGCATATACGGTAACTAGTAGGAATTAAGAACAAAACTAACCGACATTGTAACTTTGAACAAACCTACACTATACAATAAAGGATTTATGGTATATTGCATCCACTGGGCATCGAAGTTCGCCACGAGTGATCATAAAGCGCAACGAAGAAGCAAATTTAAAAACTTGGCGCCATTGGACATCACAAAATAATACTGAACCAAGACCACTTCCAAGACAGTTCAAGCAAGGTTAGCCTTACACGGGAGCTACTGTGCAAGCTGTTGAGTAAGGCTGTGAGATTGTCCTAGCATGTCGGTCACAGCTTCCCTGTGTAGCTGTTTAGCAACGAGAATCTCATTGGTGTTCTCTGTGATCTTCCTTAGAGATTGGACTTCAAGTTGAAGTTTATTTGCAGAATGCCTTTCTTCTTGAACTTGAGACTGAAGAAGTTGAACTAATTCAGATGACGAATTATGTGAGCTTGTCTGACTACTAGTATCAGGTAACTTGAACACTGCATCCATACATGACTTTGGGGTTGTCTCGCTATCTTCAAGATATTTTGCCTTCTTTGCTCCAATACATGTTGGGTTTGTCTCATAGTCTTCAGCAGACTTGTGCATGCCATCAGGCATATCAGCCAGAAACAAGCAGAGACATGACATGTTTTACACGTGTATAAACAAAGATGGTAACTATGTTGTCTATTTCATCCAATTTCAAATTAGAAAATAATGTGTTAGTTCAAAATATCAATATCATAATTTGGAATTGTTCATAATGCGGGGAGCTTCACCACACTACTGGATTACCATGTCAACAAAAGAAGCATAGATGAAGGCCAAAGACAATCATTGTATCTAGTTTGGTTAATGTGCAAGACATGTTGTTCATATCATGAGCCACATCAGTAAGATAAAACAGGAAATGACAACGTGCAAATGTGGGCTGCTTCACCACACACTGTATTATAGATCCACAAAAACAAGCCTACATATAGGGAGTATTGAGTGATGTGCATCGCATGAATAAGGAATTTGGTTTTACAACTAAAACTTGGAACTGACAGTTGTTGCGAACATGCATTTTGATATAAACAACAAACTAAATAGAAGTTGACGATAGGGAGTATCAGCAAATTAAATAGCAGTTGAGGATAAATGCTTTAGTAGGACTGACTTACATTAACAGTAAACACCGGTTTTATAATGCCCTTCTCCATGTTAAGGGAAGGATAACTCACGAATTTCACGACAAAAAGTTCTTCATAAGCTTTGCATGTACTCTACATTTTGTAAAGAGTAATTATAGACATGATAATACTAGAAGGGATAGAGGATAATGAAGGTAAGATGCATATTGATGCTACACAATCAACTACCAATCCCTGTAAGTACAAGCATTACAAGACAAAATGTACTGACAAAAGCAATGGGTTACACTTCTACACTGACATTGTCTATGTATTCAACTTTTTGGTAAGATTAAATATAGATATGATATTTTTAGTAAATGGTGGGTGAGGGAGATAAGATGCAGAATGCTACACAATGAACCAATCCTTCCTTCCCATAATATAAGAGTGTTTTGTACACTTGTGTATGGTACAAATACCTATTAATGTAAGTACAGTGATAGAAGACGTTCCGTCCTTACAAGAGGACTGCAGAGCTAAACCACTTCAAAATAATTGGGTTGATTCTAAATTTATGTAAGAGTCGATACCGATCTTATTATGTTCACCAAATGGAGGATAACGAGTCTACCATGTGAGGTGATGCTACATAATCAACCAACTATGAAATTAAGTATGGTCATACAGGGTAAGAGGTACTCACAAGAGCAATGTAGTGTGCAGTATAGTTGCGAGATTCTGTGGTCCCTTGAGAATGAATGATCTTCTGCAAACAGTTTTCCTACAAGTGAGATGGTAAGGCACATGCAGAGATGTAGTTCAAATTGTGATGTGATATCGTAGATAGTACCTTACGTTGCACACGAGACCAATGTGTAACAAGATTATTCCAGTCATTGTCTAATAAATGTAGCATCAGAGACTTTATAGAAATTTTGTTTAGAGGCTTGCCGTTGAAGTGCGCTTGCCTTAGGTAGGAACGATACTTCAGCAACGAGTGCTTGAAAAGTGCAACCCACCCTTGCTCTCTTGACTATCAAGTTTGGTCCTTGCCTATTTAAAAGAATGAAATCTCGTGTCTTCTGTCAGCAGAAACATATGTTGTAATTACCATGAACAAGATTAGTACATTACTTATGCGTAAATAGCGGAGGAATGTTGGTAATTGTTCTGTCTCTGTGGTATAATCTTTCCATGAAGGAAAGATCCGCACAAATTTCTTGACAACATTATAAACTTGGTCTTCTAAACTAGGAATAAATGGAACAGGGGTCCTATTTGCTGCAATTGGGGTTCTGTCTCGTTCAAAAAGTGATAAGGCAACTGGATTTGGTGTAATCTTTGCTGGAATGGGGGGTTTTGCATCTTAGAGCTGGTGCTATGTCAACTGGCATCATCATACTATTTTCTGCAGTTGGGGTCTGCTGAGTTGGGGCATCAGAGATGGCCAGTGTAGTAGGGCTAGAGAGTGCTAGAGTTGTGGCCGTGTTTTCTGGGTCTGGTGATATTGCAACTACACCAATTGGGCTATTTAATTTATCAGGTGTCACTACCTTTTCCAAATACTTTGTTCATGCTCCTCCTCGATTAGCAATCGCCCTCTTCCTTTTGAACATCCGATACACAAGAACAACATTTGACTGGATAAATATGGTATGATGACAGATCTAATATGTCATGAAAATGGATATGCAGGGCGTATTCACATACACGATGTGTAAACTAAGCTAATGGAACTGCAACAAAGTAGAAGCAATGCAAAGCATCCGTTGGAAGATATCTGCAACCAATATAACCTTGGAAAGTTAGAGCAAGCACCTTGATGGGTGAATAAGATAGGGCATCTGCCTCTGACTCCTCCAGTAGGGAGCTACATTGACTTAGGTCTCCCTCTAGCTCAGAATCATTGTTAGGATCATATTCTGAGCACAAATCTGTAGGTGGAGAGTGTTTGCATTGCATTGCATCCATACTTGATTTCAGTCACTTAATGCCTAGTTTGACAACCATAGCATTATTCTGCTTTATTCTATTCGTGTGCGCAAGCTCATAATCATTATGATGTTTTTCAGTATCTAAGATTCATGAAAACATAAAAAGTAGTCAGATTATTATGGAATACATTGCGGATTCAACTCGAAGAGTTTCTCCCTAGAAACCCCAATGTATACAAAGTTCATCCCCCAACCGTGCTCACTAGACCACACACAAAAATACAAACCTCTTATGTCTCTATAACAGGCGGACTCACATTTCAAAACTGAAGTAGGAACATTAGAATCATATCAAATTCGTAGCTTCAAGGGTGGAGTGCTGGTAGTGCGACACAAAGCAAGTAGGCAGATTGTATTCCATGTTAAAGATCATAGTCTATGTAAAAGGTGGATATGACACTTTCTTTCTATACAATGAAGTGTTCGTTTACCACACATGATGGACGAGATCACAGAGAGAAATATTATTCACTCATGTCTAATGTTCTAGTATTTTGAAACAGGGTGGTCCACCCTAAAAGAATATTGACAACAAATATGACAAGGCAAGCATAGAGGTAGTGAATCAATCATTACTTGTGAGCTTACTAGGACAAGTATGCAGAATTGTAACTTCAATGAGAGACCATCCAAAATCTGGATCAAGACGTTGGTCTAGCACTTATTGTTTGAAGCTAATCGACGTGAATAATTGGATATCATATCGAATGAGTAAGAAAAACAAGTAAAATTGTCAACAAACCTGGCCTGTAGTAGTAATCTGGGTCAATGTCACTATGACATACAATCCAACATGAGTATTGTCTGTTCCTAGGGCCGAAATTTTGAAACCCTGTGAACTTTACAGGTACTAAAGATTACTGAAATATCTAAACCATTAAGTATAGCTATCACTCAGTACACAACAAACCCTAATGTCAGTCCCGCCTAATGAGTAACGAATCAATTAGAAAATGGGTGATGGGGAGTAACGGCTGAGTTTTGAGGACGTATCTCAGGATAAATCGGGTTGGCTTAGTGGGTGTTGCACGTCTGAGCCCTAAACGGACTAGGAAGGTAGGCAGGCGGCACGCCCGGGCAGCGGTGATGCTGTTACTCCGGCGTCTCCTCCTAGAGTCATGTCATCCGGGGACGGCAAGTCGCCGGTGAGGCAGACGGCTGGGGGCGAGTAGAGATTGGAAGCGCGGCAGAACAGAGGGGAATGAGGGTCTGGACCGGCCAAAAATCCCATGACGGGCCGCGGCCCACCGTGGGCATCCTGTAGATCCACACTCCAGTGGCGTACATGCATTTTCAAAAACTAATTTGGAACATTTAGCTAACCAATTAAATGAGTCTGTTTTAATAATATCAGATTCGTATTTGAACAACTAAGCTTGTTTAGCTTGATGGGTGGAGAAGTGCTATTATAACACGAAGCACGTAGGCTGATCATATAGTGATCCTAAAAGGGGGGAAACCATAAGCATGATCAATTAAACCCTATTATGACTATGTCTTGGCAGATTTGAAGCTGCAAACCATAGAAATGCTACTTAGCAACAATATTTTGCTTCGAACTAAGAACTAAATTCTAAGAGCTGAAAAGATAGTACAGTAACCAAGTTGCGATCGATTCAGGTTGAGATCAAAAAGTTGAGCAGATATGAAGTAGTACCACCTCTTGTGCATCACCGTGTAGGTATCGGGGGAGCGATGGCAGTCGGTGGCGTTGAAGCAGATCTGCGACGGTAGATGGGTACATCGGGGGATAAGTCCCATTGCGGTGGACGAGAAGGTCGTCAGAGCTGCCCCGGCAAGGAGGATGACAGCGCCGATGATGTGAGAGTACGCGATGAAAGGCTCCTGGTCCATCGCCGTGGATGTGGAATGCCCATCTCAAGCAGTGGAGGACGTGGTCTTGGTAGGCGCTCCTGCATGGTGGAGGACGGTGGCGATGGATGAGGTGGCGGAGGGAGGAGGCTGGTATGGGGATGGTGTCCTAGAACGGACGGCGTATGAATGCGAAAATGGAGGGAGAGGTACGAGGAACCATGTTTTTGGGACTCACCTGTCCGACATGCGGAAAGTTACAAACTTAGCCCCCGTTTAAAATTTGGATGTCTCGTCGGTTGGAGATAGGATGGTAATCTTGCATCTCCCTGATATTTGCCCAGAGCGATTTCGGGCGAGGAGAGGGTGTTTTGGTGCCCACGGTAGGCGCACATGGTATATGAACGGGGCTGACAGGTAGGGCAGTGATACGTCTCCAACGTATCTATAATTTATGAAGTATTCATGATGTTATATTACCATTCTTGGATGTTTTACAATCATTCTATAACAACTTTATATCATTTTTTTGGACTAACCTATTGACCTAGTGCCCAGTGTCAGTTGCAATTTTTTGCTTGTTTTTTACATTGCAAGAAATCAATATGAAATGGAGTCCAAACACCTTGGAACATTTTGGAGATTTTTTATGGACAAGAACACCCAGGATGGGCCAGAGCAGCACCTGGGGGGTGCGCCGAGGGGTGCACAACCCACCAGGGCACGCCTGGGCCCCCAGGAGCGCCCAGGTGGGTTGTGCCCACCTTGATGGCCTCCCGCACCCCTTCTTTGCCCTATAAATTCCCAAATATTTTGAAAATCCTCGTGGTGAACCTAGATCAGAACTACCACTGCCGCAAGGCTCTGTAGTCCACGAGATCCAATCTAGAGCCCTTTCCGGCACTCTGCCGGAGGGGGATAACATCACCGGTTGCCATCATCATCATCCCGGCGGCCACCATGGTGATGAGGGAGTAGTCCACCCTCGGGCTGAGGGTTTGTACCAGTAGCTATGTGTTTATTCTCTCTCTCTCTCTCTCTCTCTCTCTCTCTCGTGATCTCAAGATGACATGATCTTGACATATCATGGGCTTTGTTAACATAGATGGATCATATGATGTTTCTCCCCTCTCTACTCTGGTTGTGATGAATTGAATCTTTACCCTTTTAAGTTTTGTCATGTCGGATTGAATGTTTAGATTTGAGAGAACATGATGTATGTCTTGTGGTATGAATACTTGAGGTGACAATGGGGTATTATATTGCTTCACTTGATGTATATTATGGCACTCAACTTGCGTATTCCCACGGTGACATTGGGGTAATCTATGCATAGCGGTTGATGCATGTTTTTATTATCTTTTATCCGATAGAAACTTTGGGGTCTCCTTGTAGTTATTTGTATGGATTGAATATTATGATCATGAAGTTGTTTGAGGATACTCGTGGTGACATAGGAATATCTAGGTGACATTTGAGTTGGTTCATGTGTGTCATATGGTGTTATTTTAGTACGAACTCTTGGTTAGATTGATCAGAAAGAATAGCTTTGTGTTATTTTGATATGAACTCTAGGATAGATTGATCGTAAAGAATAGCTTTGAGGTGGTTTTGTACCCTACAAACGATTTCTATGTTTTATTCTCCTCTAATAGGAACTCGGGAGTAATTCTTTATGGCATTTTGAGGGATAATCATATGATCCAACTATGTTAGCATTGTTGAGAGATTGCACTAGTGAAAGTATGCACCCTAGGCCTCATTTTCCATCATTGCAATACCGTTTATGCTCCGTTTTACTATTTACTACCTTGCTGTTTTTTATTGCTCGCACTACAAAAACTCATATCTACTATCCATATTACACTTGTATCACCATCTCTTCGGCGAACTAGTGCACATATACAATTTTCCATTGTATTGGGTGTGTTGGGGACACAAGAGACTTTTTATTATTTGGTTGCAGGGTTGTTTGAGAGAGACCATCTTCATCCTACACCCATATGGATTGATAAACCTTAGGTCATCAACTTGAGGGAAATTTGCTACTGTCCTTCAAAACTCTGCGCTTGGAGGCCCAACACGAGTCTACAAGAACAAGTTGTGTAGTAGACATCAAGCTCTTTTCTAGCGTCGTTGCCAGGGAGGTGAGTTCTTGAAGGTATATCTTTAGATCTTGCAATCGAATCTTTTAGTTTCTTGTTGTATCACTAGTTTGGTTTTGTAAAATAAAACTACTAAAAAAGGAATTGAGGTTGCATCATATTATTGATCATCTTTCCTGAAAATATTGAATCGGAAAATTGTGCTCAATTGTTAGAAGAAGAAGTCAATAAAATGTTTGGCACAAAATATTTGAATGATGAGCATGATTGCAATGTTGTTAGTATGAATTCTTCGAATACCCAAAATGCTAATGATTATTGTACTATTCATGAAAAAAAAGTTTCTTATAAGCATGTCAATTTTTGTGGTCTGGAAAAACTTTGTGAATACATGCCTCATAGGGATGATAGATTTTGCAAGAAGCATAAACATGATGAAACCAATTGCTGGCTCAAAGTGATAGATGAGTTTGCTACAAAATTCAGTTTTCTTTATCCTATTACTTGTGACCATTGCAATAAAGTTGGTCACCTTAATTTCCAATGCATGCTTTTTCATGATCGAATCATGTCTAAATATTGCAATAACTTGATCACCGTTGAACTTTACAATGAACTTTGTTTATATTTGGGGTGTGAATAATTAAAACATAAGAATAGTTGGTTTGAAGCATTCATACTCACGAACCATGTTGAAACTTTCATTAAAGAAACATATATGTTTTGTGTGGTAAATTGCAATGAAAATGTTTATGTTGCCACTATCAAAAGATGGGGAAACCAATAGAATATGAAATGAATACTAATGAAAGGGTAAAGATTCCCACTTTCCCTCCTATTGTCTCTCATGATGTAGTAGGTGACAAGGAGGATCTCCCTATTCAACCAATCTCATCAATAGGAAGCTTGGAAAAATAATTAAACCCACACATGATGTGGTGGAGAAGAAGAAGAAAAGAAGAAAGGGTAGAGGTAAAAAGGTATGCCTCCCAAATGATGTTGCTCCTATTATTGTTGTGCCTCATGAGAATGAATCAAAAATAATTGTGGAAGATGATGCACTTGATGATGATATTGCTTCCTTGTCTTATGGCATAATGTCCGAGAGCACTATGGATGATGATTTTGTTATGCCTATTGCTTGTTGTGATGATTGTGATTCGGAAGATAATGATACTTCTTACAATCTTGGAAGTCTTTTTGGCACCAACTTGGGAAATTATGATGATAGCAATTGTTATACCATTGGTGCTATTCATACTATTAATGATGAGAGTGATTATGCTTATGATATGCCAAGCCACAAGCTTGGGGATGCTAGGTTTGATGAGAATAACATGTTTGAGAATTTATTTGCTGCAATTAATGTTTGTCCCAAGCTTGGGGATGTTATGCTTGATGAGGATGATCTTTTTAGTCCCTCTACTTTGAATGATCAAATTTGCTATGATGATTGTATGCCTCCTATCTATGATGAGAACAAACTTGCTATTTATGATGATTATTGTGATGATACTTATGTTATGAAAACTCGTGATAATTATTGTCATAATTTTGAATGCCATTTTTACTAAACATCACTCTTTTAATTTGGAAACAATTTATAGTATTCGAGTTTCATATGATGCTCCCACTACTATTCACAAGAATAAATTTGCTTATGTGGAGAGTAGTAAAATTTCTATGCTTGTGGATCATGAAAATAATGCTTTATATGATGGCTATATTGATGAATCTATTCATGATGCTACTAAAAATTATTATGAGTGAGGAACTTATGATTCATGATGCTCTCTTTATGTTTCAATTCTTATCTTGTATGTGAGCATCATTGAACTCATCATGCCTAGATAAAAGGCATTAAACAAACGCGCTTGTTGGGAGATAACCAAACACTTGTACCTACTATTTTTGTGTGTTCACATGATTATGCTACTGTAGTAATCATGTTTTATATCTTTAGTTTCAATAAAAGTGCCAAGTAAAGCCTTTGGGATAATGTGGATGATAGTTGATTTGATTTTGTGCAAAAACAGAACGTTTTGCGTCTAGTGCAGAAAATTCAGTAAATCACTGGAACGTGACAATTAGCTAAAATTTTGACACATTATTGATACACAAATTTCCTATGTTTTCCTAATTTTTCAGAATTTTCAGAGTTGAATAAGTATGGTGGTTGTCCAGATCATTACAGACTGTTCTGTTTTTGACAGATTCTGTTGTCAATGCATAGTTTGCTTGTTTTCTAGTTTCTATAGCTTATAATGATCAATATAAATTGTAGAAATGATATGCTACAGTCGGAATTGTTTGTAAACAATTATGAATCTTTTCTTTGGCAGTAGCAAAGTGAATGATTTGTTTTATCATACTAACCATTCTCGCGAAGTTCCGTTAAGTTTTGTGTGATTGATGTTTTCAACTTTTGGGTAAGATGTCGACATGAGGAGAATAAGGAGCGGCAAGACCCTAAGATTGGGGATGCCCAAGGCACCCCAAGGTAATATTCAAGGAACAACCAAGCAACTAATCTTGGGGATGCCCAGAAGGCATCCCCTCTTTCGTCTGCAACATTATCGGTAACCTCACTTGAAGCTATACTTCTATTTGTCACATGATACATGTTTTGCTTGGAGTGTCATTTAATTTTGTTAGGATTTTCTTTCTAGTATTTAGAATAATGTTTTGTATCTTTTATTTCAATAAAAGTGTCACAAAAGCCTTTACCATGATTATTTTGCAAGTCTACATGTTGCTGTTTGAAAACAGAAAGTTTGTCGATGTTGTAAAAATTCCCGAGAAAAGTGAGAATGTGATAAAAGGTTGAAACTTTTTCAACACCAAGCTATAATAAATTTCCTACAACATGTTAAATTAAAAAAAAAAATTGAGTTAGGGAAATATGGATCCTCTTGCATTCTTTACAGACTATACTAGTTTGGCAAATGGCTGTTATTTTTATATTGTTTGCATATGTTTGATTGTTTAATGATTCTACTTGAGGATAGGAGTATTAAATATGCAGAGGAATTTAGTATGCAATGTTGAATAATAATTTTAGTGATTTCCTACAGTAGAGATGGTATGGTTTTTGCATTGGTTTATAATAACTTATCTCACGAGTTCTTGTAGAGTTTTGTGTGGATGAAGCTTTTGAGATATAGGAAACCGTGATATGAGAGGAATTAAGGAGAAACAAAAGGTCAAGCTTGGGGATTCCCAAGGCACCCCAAGATAATATTTCAAGAAGTCTCAAGCATATAAGCTTGGGGATAGCCCGATAGGCATCCCACCTTTCTTCATCAACAATTATCGGTTAGTATCAGTTGATCCTAAGTTTTTGCTTCTTCACATGAGATGTGCTATTCTTGAAATGTCATTTTAATTTGTTTGCTTGATGTTTCAATAAAATACTTAGATCTGAAAGTTTTTAAATAAAATAGAGGCCCCAAATAGTTGCCAGGGAGGCTAGGTAAGCGGCATTCAGATCCCGTCAACGAAGCTCTTTTCTGGCACCGTTGCTCTAGTGCTTCACTTATATCTTTTTGAGCACGGTGTGCTTTAGTATTTTTGAAGAAATTCTCTCTTGCTTCACATAAATTTATTTGAGAGAAAGAAATATTATGCTCATGATCTTCATTTATATATTTTTGGAGTAGCTTGTCATTTACTCTTGTGCTTCACTTATATCCATGAGTAAATTCTTGAATAAATTGAATGTCATGAAGTTGAAATCATATCATGCCTACTGGTAGCTTCACATTGGGTTTAGGAAGTGAAATCATTTGAGGCTTGACAATCACAATATTGGCCATACAAGAAATTCACGAATAATTAGTATAAGGAAGAGAACTTTCACATGCAAATACACTATCTTGGAAATCTTTTGTGATTGTGAGCCCCCATCAAAATATTATATGCCGAAGTTGTTGACGTTGGACAAGGAAGACAATGTAATGGTTTATGTTTGTTCATATTCACATAGAAGTTATATTGTCATAGATCCTTCAACATGTGGTGCTTTCCCCCCATCTTTGCTAACCAAAATCTCTGCACCAAGTAGAGATACTACTTGTGCATCCAAAAACCCTTAAACCCAAATCTTATCTTCAAGAGTCCACCATACCTACCTAAAGATTGAGCAAGATCCTTCAAGTAAATTTTCATCGGTGCAAAAAGGAAATAAAAATTGCTTCTAAAAGTGTTAGATCATTTAGTGTAAGGTAAAATTGAGTGTTGTCCGAACTTGTGATGGCAAAGTAATAAAAGCGACAGACTGGATAATAAAGGTTGCTATCATAAGGGGCAATATAACGTGATGTTCCTTTGCATTAAGGGGTTGAGCATGCAAACAAATAATCGCATGGCAACCTCTGCTTCCCTCCGCGAAGGGCCTATCTTTTAATTTTCAGTATTTACTTTTATGCAAATAGTCAAAGTTTTTCTCTCTATTCCTTTTTATTTTTCTCTTTTGGCAAGCATCATGTGGTAGGAAAGATCTAGGCACATATGTCCAGGTGCATATGGGTAGCATGAGTTATTATTGTTGACATCACCCAAAGGTGAATACGTTTGGAAGCGAAATTACAAGCCCCTATCTTTCTATGTGTCCGGTTGAAACATTTTCCTCGTGTGTATGCAGTGAGTGTGAGCAATCATAGAATGTGGAGTCCTTACTTAAACTCTGTTGAATAAATTGAATTGCAATTGCTTGGTGACTGAGAACATAGGTTGTTGAGTTTCGAGAGAATTCATTGTTTGAACCTTAATAAGTGAATTGGTTGCTACTCTAACATGAGAAGTTCTATAGGAAAGAATTGTTGTTATGATGATAGGAAAAGTGATTGAAATTGTCATTGATCAAGCTTGTGCACTTTGCTAGCATTCACACTTCGTAAATTATTTCTTTTATCATTTACCTACTTGAGGATGAGTAGGAATTAAGCTCGGGGATGCTGATACTTCTCCAACGTATCTATAATTTATGAAGTATTCATCCTGTTATATTACCATTCTTGGATATTTTACAATCATTTTATAGAAACTTTATATCATTTATTGGGACTAACCTGTTGACCCGATACCCAGTGCATGTTGCTATTTTTTGCTTGTTTTTTACATCGCATGGAATCAATATAGAACGGAGTCCAAAGACCGCGAAACTCTTTGGAGTTTTTTTATGGACCAGAACACCCAGGATGGGCCAGAGCAACACCTTGGGGGTGCCCCGAGGGCGGCACAACCCACCACGAAGTGCCTAGGCCCCCAAGCGCGCCCAGGTGGGTTGTGCCCACCTTGGTGGCCTCCGCACCCCTTCTTCACCCTATAAAAATTCCAAAATATTCTGAAAACCCTTGTGGTGAACCTATATCAAAAGTTCCACCGCCGCAAGGCTCTATAGTCCACGTGATCCAATCTAGAGCCCTTTCCGGCACTTCGCTGGAGGGGGAAATCATCACCGGTGGCCATCTTCATCATCGCGGCGGCCACCATGGTGAGGAGGGAGTAGTCCACCCTCGGTGCTAAGGGTCTGTACCAGTAGCTATTTGTTTAATCTCTCTCTCTCGCGCGATCCCGGGATGTCACGATCTTGATATATCATGGGCTTTGTTCAAATAGATGGATCATATGATGTTTATCCCCTCTCTACTCTTGTTGTGATGAATTGAATCATTACCCTTTCAAGTTTTGTCATGTCGGATTGAATGTTCAGATTTGAGAACACATGATGTATGTCTTGCAGTATGAATACTTCAGGTGACAATGGGGTATCGTATTCATTCACTTGATGTATGTTAGGGCACTCAACTTGCGGATTCCCATGGTCACATTGGGGTAATCTATGCATAGGGGTTGATGCATGTTTTTATTATTTTTTCTCCGATAGAAACTTTGGGCTCTCCTTGTAGTTCTTTGTGTGGATTGAATATTCTGATCATGAAGTTGTTTGATGCATATCTAGAAACAACTCATGGATATTTGTGGTGACATTGAAATATCTAGGTGACATTAGAATTGGTTGATGTGTGTCATATGGTGTTATTTTAGTACAAACTCTTGGTTAGATTGATCAAAAATAATAGTTTGTGTTATTTTAGTACAAACTCTGGGATAGATTGATCAGAAAGAATAGCTTTGAGGTGGCTTCGTACCCTACAAACAATTTCTATGTTTTTTTCTATGCTAATAAGAACTCGGGAGTGATTCTTTATTTCACTTTGAGGGATAATCATATGATCCAACTATGTTAGCATTGTTGAGAGATTGCACTAGTGAAAGTATGCACCCTAGGCCTCATTTCCCATCATTGCAATACCGTTTGTGCTCCGTTTTACTATTTACTACCTTGCTGTGTTTTTATTGTTCGCACTACAAAAACTCATATCTACTATCCATATTACACTTGTATCACCATCTCTTCGCAGAACTAGTGCATGTATACAATTTGCCATTATATTAGGTGTGCTGGGGACACAAGAAACTTTTATTATTTTGTTGCAGGATTGTTTGAGAGAGACCATCTTCATCCTACACCCATATGGTTGATAAACCTTAGGTCATCCACTTGAGGGAAATTTGCTACTGTCCTACAAAACTTTGCGTTTGGAGGCCCAACACGAGTCTACAAGAACAAGTTGTGTAGTAGATATCAGTCAGTTGCATCATGTCTGAGTGAAGTTACAAACCTGTCCCTATTAAAAATATTTGCCTACATCGATTTCGGCCAAGTCAAGTTTGTTTTTCCGCCCATCATGTATGAGTGGGGAAATGGAGGGAGAGACAAAGGTCTTTCAGATGAGACAAAGGTCCACCGTGTCTGAATGGCCTTAGAGGCGGTCGTGTCACGTCTAATTGAAGATACTAACCAACCCCTATTGAGAACAGTGGAAATCGGGCCGATGTATTGTCCGTGTAAGGGGTAGACAATAGTTTCCATCTCGAAAACACTCTGGCTTCGGGCAGCCGACGTGGGAGTGGATATTTTGCCGCTTCTTTCAAATTTTGGGACAATAGGCATTAACGTTTACCCTGGCAACTAAATTCAAATCCATCTTGTATTCTTATACAAATCTTTATAAATCATTCTAAGTTTTTTTATATATCTTCCAAAGCACAACAAAGATGTATTTCACTATCATATATGAATATGATATACATATGCCGACACTCGAATTCAGAAGGTAGAAACCAGTTTAAGGTGAATATGAATATTTGAAACCAATTTATGTCCAACTCAAGTGTAACTTGTATGACACACGCAGCATATAGTGTACTCCCATTTAGATATGTCTCAAGATTCAAAATACAGAGTCAAGCAACCAATAATGTACAAAACTTAGAGAAATATAAACACTTATAGAGTATATGGATCAATAATATCAACTAACATACATAAGCTAGGCCGCTGTACTTTTTTTGCTAGAAGAGCATCATTTTTTTTAGCAAAGCTAGTACAACATCTTGGCCCTTTTACATGTGTGCAACTTAAGAAACATCTATACTTGTACTATTATTACTGAATGCACATTCAACACGATTGACATAATTTTAGGTTTGGCATAGCAATCAAAATGAAATGTCTTAGAGTCTTGTAGATTAATACAGACTTGTGCTAAAAAGAATTACAAACCAAAAAAAACAAAAAACAATTATTACATTATCTCTAAAACAAATGGTTTGATCGATTACATGAACAAACAACACAAATGTTATTCAACGATGGAAAAAACATTTCACCTATGATTTACCAAGTGGGAATTTAGTTTCCTTTTTTCCTCCAGGACCTTAACAATGTAGTCACTCTCAGCTTGCTTCGTTTTGGAATGCACCAAATATTTAATGGTTGTCTTGAGTACTGCGTGTGATTGTGCTGTTTGCTTCCTCAACATGTCAACTTAATCTATAAGTGCAGAAGCAGAATCTCTTTTAACAAATAGATTAGCCTCTAGACCATTAGCAGTTGGCAATTCATAGTGCACGTTTGCGTAGGTGCCACCATTGTGAGATGATACAACGTCCATGGGGACCTCACTCTTTGATCTTGGTCTAACCTGTTTTGCCATTAATGTTCAGATTTGATTCCGTAAAGTTGAAGTTAGCAAAACATATCAACTGGGAGTTAGAACAACGAACCAGTTAAACAAACAAGGAATTAAAGAGTTTCAATTCGATGCTGAAAACCGGTTGCAGCAACAAAGAAGTTAAACAAATAAGTTTTGCAAAAGGTACCTGTTGTGGCATTGGAGTTTGTCTTGGATCCTGAAAAGTTGAGTAGCCAGTACCATGATTAGAGCAACCGGTTACAGTAGCAAAGCAGTTAAACAAACAAGTTTTGCAAAAGGAACCTGTTGTGCCATTGCAGTTTCTCTTGGATCTTGAAAAGTTGAGTAGTCAGTAACTTGATTAGAGGAACAAGTTACATCAACAAACCTGTTACACCAATATATTTTTTAAAATGTACTTGCTTTACAATTGGACTTCCAATTGGATCCTAAGAACTTGAAGTTGGTAAGATGATTATAGGAACAAGTTACAACAGCAAACGTGTTACACAAATAAAATTCTTAAAATGTACCTTCTGTGCGATTGGACTTCCAATTGGATCCTGAAAAGTTGAAGTTGGTAAGATGATTACAGCAACAAGTTATAGCAGCAAACTAGGTAAATAAGGAAATTTTTGAAAACATACCTATTGTGCCAACGGAGTTTCACTTGGATCCTGGAAACTTGAATGTTAGCAATCATAAATAATGAGTTGCAAGAGCCATAGAAACTAACATCAAACTAGTAAAACTAACCAGTTTTGGCAACATATTTAATTACACATGAACTAGTAAAACTAACAAGTTCTTGGCAAAGTATTACAGTAACAAGTCGGTACCGTTTAACAGCAACACAGACATCTGTAAATTTCTTTTATGTAAGCAAAATGAT